>QANY01002776.1:54803-519803 GCA_003255025.1 Datisca glomerata
CCCCCCCCCCCCCCCACTCCACACCCCTAACACATTGAAACTAACAATATTATCAAGATAATGAGCATCAATACGAAAATATTAAAAAATCACGCTCATATACAAAGTGATAATCCTCCTACACCCACCCGCCCCCACGTTGAAACTAACACTATTATCTTTAGACAATGAGCATCAATTAAAAAATATTCAAAAAATATCCAGCATGCTCAGTTACAAGGTGATAACCCCCCCACACCTACACACACATTTAAACTAACACTATTATCTTTATACAAGGAGCATCGATAAAAAAGTATTCAAATATCATCTAACTCGCTCAGATACAAAGTGATAAGCCCCCTCCTCCCACCCGCACCCACATTGAAACTAACACTATTATCTTTAGACAATGAGCATCAATAAGAAAATATTCAAAAATCATCTAGCACGTTCAGATACAAAGTGATAACCCCCCACCCACATACCCACACACATATTGAAACTAATATTATTATCAAAACATGGAGCATCAATCAGAAAATATTTAAAAATTATCTAGCACATTCAGACACAAGGTGATAACCTTCCCCTCAACACCCACACACACATTGAAACTAACACTATTATCAAGACATTGAGCATCAATCAGAAAATATTTTAGAGGGGTTACTCACATATCTTTTGTGAGTCGTCTGCCAACCTTTTTTAGCACTGAAATGCGTATTGTAAAACATTTCAATTCGAGCAGATGCTACCCTATTTTCTGATTGATGCTAAAACATTATTAAGAGTACTAAAACAACATTTTGATTCACTTAATGAAATTTCCTCCATTATGATTTTATGTAAGGTTTGACGGTTTTGAGAATTGGTTTTTGAGCGTGGGTAATTCCTATTATCAAAGCTTATTTATTACATTTTGATTATTTGACTAATTATTTCAATCATAAATCGCATTTATTATAGGCCGAATTTCTCCGTCTCCTAAACTGTGCATAGCCAATCCCAATCATCCCGTGATACACCCTTATAAAGATGTCATCGCGCTACTATTGAATCTTGAAATTTTTTTATAATATCTATGCAATGTGTACTTGTATCCCTCGTATGTGTTCGCTGCTTCAAGTTTAATTCAATCGATCATAGCATTACTAGTCGATTCAAAAGTAAAATAGACCTGCAATAATCTTTTACTATCAGTCACGTAATAAAGAAAATATAACAATAAATCGATGTGGTATGAATTGTCATACGAGGGCACCAATATCAAGGTGGAATTGGACGGTCCATTGTCAAACATGCCTAATAACACCGGGAGGAGGAGTATCGATTGGTAATTTTTTGAATTGGTTCACTAGCCTCTCCAACTAATCCCTCTTGTTGGCCTGTGAACCTTTTTCACACTCCCCGAAGAAGATGAAGCCCCTACAACAAAAGAAAAGAATAAGAAACCATTATAATAAGAACTATTACAAAGTGTATATAACTGTTTGGGAACCATCTTCATCAGTAAAAGATCCTACAGTAGGATCTAGATTTGGAAGATGAGTATTTCTTCCGGGAGATATTAATCTGCATAAAGATAAGTGGCATGACAGAAGATCCTAAATATGTTGTTGCTTACAAAATAAATTAAAGAAAATTTAAGAAGAAATGAACGAATATTTTACGCTAATAGGCTCACCGTTACTTTAAAATTCAATCTATATCATCATCACTTGATATAATATCCTCTGAATCGTCATCATAATTAATCAAAGTGTCATCTTCATTGTCATCATCATCAATAAAATTAATATCTTTAATATTAATATCTCCTACTCCAATAACATTTGCATCTATTTCAGAAGATTCCACGCCATGCCTGCGTAATTACATTGTTTCTAAATCATCTAGATCGATAGATGGAAAAGTTATTTCAGTAGGTCCAATGACTTCATCTTATTCCATCTCTTGTTCTATCTCAGGAACATCCCATAAATGTCTATGTTGAACCTTTTGCACCACTTTCCAATTGACTCCAAATTTTCAATCATCAACATAAAAGACTTGTTGTACTTGAGATCTGAGAATAAAAGGCTCAATTTTGTACCAAGTTTGGCTCACATTTACACAAGTGAAACCAAGATCTCTCTTCACTCTATCTCTTTTTGCATTTGTGTCAAATCATTCACATCTAAATAATATAACTTTTCTTTCTCGTACATACTGTATCTCAATTACTTCTTTTAACCTACCAAAAAATCCAGTCAGTTCTCCAGCATGTTCTCCTGGAACTACTAAGCCACTATTTTTGATTGTCCGGTGATGATCACAATCTATATTATGGTATCAAATTCCATTGACAATACAACCAAAATATGACCTGGCACGATTATATGGACCAAATGCTAAAGCATATAAATCATCTATGGCTTCTAATGACAATTGACAGTGCAACTCAATGATCTAATAAAAATAACAAATGTATTAGTTACTTCCGTACTAATTTAATGATATATATATATATATTTAGTCAAATATATACACGTACCCGATTTCTAAACCATTCAAAAAATTGGTTTCGATGTCTTGAACTTAAGTCAACCCGACTAACTCTGTTTAATTCTCTTATGTGCTCTCTGCACATATTAATCATTTTATTTTAATGATTTGTCACATAAAAACAACCATTGAAAATTAGACTTAATAATGTTGTTGATATACTTACACCAAGTAAGGTTATAGCTCATCGCAATTATTCAACACATACCATTGGGCAATCTCTAATTCTTGTTTAGAAAGCTGAACTATTTTCTTACCACCAATTGGACGAGCTAGTTGAGTGAAGAAATCTATTGACCCCATTATCAAAGTACCCATCATCATTCCTCTCATTCCGCGTGGATTTGGTTTGATGCCACGGAGATACAATGAGCAAAAAGTCAACAACTCATTAGCAATGTAGGTTTCTGTAATTTTTGGGCCTACTAGATGAGAACCATTTATAACTTCAAGTAATTAGTCAAATGACTTATTGCTTCAATGATTAAGCATTTTCATATGCATCAACTTCACAATAAAAGATAGTGAAGTATGATTTTGACAACCAGGGTAAAGTTCTTCTTCGACTTCACTAAACAAATCACAAAATTTGTCTAACGTCTCTACATTAAGATTTATTCAATCAATGATATCCTCTCCAACTCGTTCACCATTCATCTCCATCCCAACAAAACCACACATGTTATCTAACATTTCTCTCATCTCATCACCATCATCATCATTACCAAGGTGAGATGTAGTACTATTCTTCTCCATATTTAGTGAATGGGGATATCTTTGTATCTCTTCACCATGAAACACCCAACGCGATCATATCTCAATGCCATTCCATATTGGCACTGATGCATTTTATAACTTCTATTAAAGACAATTGTCTTGAATTAAGACATTTTTTACACGAACAACAAGTTTTTTCTTCTACATTGAGATAATTATTGGCCACGCTCATAAACTATGAAATACCATCAATATATTCCTTGGACAGTCTATTAAGATTTTTTATCCAACTCTTGTCCATTTTTTCACTTTGTAAATTAAATAACTATTTAGAGAAACTCACAACAAAATATCCCTAAGAAAATAAAACCTTCAACATGCTAATTCCAAAGCAAATAAAACATTTTAAATTTAAAGTCATATGAATAGATGCTAATTTAACTAACTAATATTTGGAAGATGGATGGAAATATCTAGTCCAACAGATTTAAGCAATCTAAGCATGGCTCAGAGTGTGGTTGAGTGGAAGGGCTTGTACTTGGGTATGGTAAGATACTTGCAATATCTCAGATTGGTTTATTATATTTACAATTCTTAATAGTATACTTTGAAATTGAGTTCCCTTTTAAAAGTTCCCGAAATTAAAAAATAAACTTTGATTAGTGTGTTCAAACAAATATAGGACAATAATGTGTTTATTGAATTTCGTGCTAATTTTTATATCTGATGTTGTTATTCTTGCTTCTTATTATAGTTCAAAATTTTCTCAGATTTCAAGTTAAATATTTGTAGTCTCAACTCTAGTGCTAAACACTTTGTATGTACCAGAAAGTTTACTGTCATGAATGCTAAATCCAATTTGCCTTATCTGTCTGATTCAAATACTTTAATGTGTGATTGGTTGAATTACTTAGAAACAATAACTACTCATTATAACAGGAAATATAATGAGTTTAACACTAATATCACCATGAATAGTGATGAATGGCATAGGAGAATGGGGCATCCAGTAGCTAAAGTTTTAAAATAAGTCTTACAATCTCTTAATCCATCATTTGCAAACTAAAGTTTTAAAACAAGTCTTACAAGCTCTATAAAGCAGCCCACCAACCAAAATAAATATGAATTCCTATAATTGTAGATGAAACCCAGACCCTTCGCGTAAAATTCAAATCCATCCAATGCTCATACAAGTCCCATTTAGACCTAACCAAATCAGGAAGCTTCAAACTCAAACCCAAGAAGCAAAAACACTCCATTGCAAAAAATGGTTTACTCAAAGACCCTAAATTTAGAAAATCAAACATTCCACTTCTCACTAAAATTGAAAATAAAATCAAAAAAAATATTTTATCTTCTAATCAAATACTATAAACCAAATGCTAACCTAATTGATTGAGCTAGAACTTACTTAGAGAAAACTCACGAATCCACTAATACCCAAAAGCACGAAATGAAGATCCACAATCGAACCTTCACCAATATCCCTTCCAAGATCAAAATAAACAAAATCATAAAAGAAATCCAGCAGGCAACACAATAATATATCCAACTATTCTCTCTAATTTAAACTCTCGTACGAAGAAGATGATTTGCGTTTATCATCACCAACTGATTATTACCCTCCCACCCCCCTAATTAAGCAAACCAAACCTTATAAGGAGTAGGTGAGGAGAGCTTACCTAAACCTTGACGACAAATGGCGAAGAAGAAGAAAGCTCAACGATAAATGATGAAGAAGGAGCAACTCTCTATCGAGGGGGTGGTCTCTGTCGCGGGGAGATCGTCTCTGTCTATGGGTTATGCGTAGGGTGAGTAGAATTGAGGGGAATGAGAGGGTTTTATTCATCTCAGAAAATGACGTCGTTTTCATGTGGCCTTTACCCACAAATAATTGTTTTGGTCGGTAAATGCTGGACCTTTACCGACCAAAGTATAAACCGGTCAGTAAAAACAACACATTTACCGGTGAATTTAAATATTTGTTGGCAAAAGCCCGACGCACACTCTCTTTTTTCCCTGGGGAAATATCACGTTTTTTTGACCAAATAAAATTTTGGTTGCTAAAAGTGGCTTTTAGCCATAATTTACCTTTGTGGCTAAATGTATGGTAGCTAAAAGACCATTTTCTTGTAGTGTCTACTATTGAATATTGTCATACGTAGCTCGTATATCTGTACATGAACAAAGATAAAAAGATAGTACAAGAAGGTGTCCACTTGGCATTGATATAGTACCCACTAGAAAAGTGTTTTAGCAGAGTAACATTAAATAATGTGATAGACATCAAATATTGTCTAATGAGGTAAGTGCCTCCTATTTATAAAGTTAGAGAGAAGAGATTTGCAAATTGCTCTTGAGAATCTATCTTTAATGATGATTTGGATTATTTAGGAAAGATGACCATGATCCTAGGATTTCTTTTTCCTTTATCTCTTGGTTGTGGGGATATATTAGGTAAATCTTCTAGATAAGTGCTAGTTTGGGAAGACCGCTGATTGTATGCAATCCTTTCTTAATATAGGCTACCGTCATATAAGATTTGTTTGAATGTCACTTGGTCGATTTATTTGAATGTCACTTGGTCGATTGAGTAATGTCATGCAGAGACACATAACCTGTGACATTTGATTGTTAATGTATGGAAACAATTATGTGTCATTTGATCGTTTGTGGTATGATGTGCGCTCGATGGCGAAATATGGTTGATAGTCCAAATCCAATCATTCACATGTGCGTGATTGGATTAGGTGCATTCTGTATTTGTGCCCCCAAGATCTTTGCTAGATTCATCCCCGCTATCAATACTTCATACTCTGTCTTATTGTTCAATATCTGAAAGCCAAACCTTAGTGACTGTTATAACACTGCCCCTTTAGATGTCTTGAGTATTTGGCATGTTCCACATCCTTTGGCATTGATGAATCCATGCAAAAATTAAACCCCATTGTCCATGTATGTTTCAACTTGGAGGATCAACATATATGCGTTCGTGTATGTTCCTTCTGCAACGTTTAACTGTATCTCACTTTTGATTGCCACAGGGTCATATTGATGATGAAATTAGCAAGAGCCTAAGCCTTGATGGATGAATGTGCCTTAAAGGCTATGTTGAATTCTCCAAGTTCTACTTCTACTTCATTAGTCTTTGTAACATGTTTGACTTATGGACTTTAGCCTGAGTGGACAGTTCATGCATATAATGATCGTGTGACTTTGAAAGTATAACCTGAGCTTCCTGGCTAAGGTGACAAGTGCTAAGGCGAGCTTCTCCATTGGGAGTATTGAGTTGATGAGTGTCAATCGTTCCATAAGTTACCTCCTCTTCCTTCGAGCTTTAATACCAATTGTAATATCAATATGACTAACCAATAGAGGTGAATTGAGTCAAATGAGTAATTAAAAAATTTAACGAAGTCAAGTGTTAGCACTTGTCAGGAGGTTAATGTTAAATAAATAACATTTGCACAAAATATAGAGCAACGAATATAAAATAATTGAGAGTGCAAATATTAAAGTGCATGAATATTAGCTTGCATATGCATAAATAAATTGCAATTTGATACAAGGATGCGAGAAATATAAATTACATGGAAATAAAAGGAGCAAGGAGAGATGTGACACAATGATTTGAATGTGGTTCGCGCAATACTTCTCTACGTCCACACTCCAACTCCTCCTTGAAGTTTTAATCACTCGATCTTCTTACGGGCGAAGCTAAAACCTTACAATCTCAATTGACTTATGAGAGCTAATTAAACCTTACAGTCTTAATTGATTTATGAGAGTTATACCGGCGGTTTGTTTAACATTTACCTTTACCAACAATATTGCTTTTATTTTTTTAACGGAAGTCATTTTACCTTCAAAACTGAAGGAAAATTGTCGTCATCGGGGATATTGTTATTTCACCCATAACCCTATGGGAAGGTCTGCCATTAGTAGACCTCCAACCCCTTTCTCTCAAATATTTCTCTCCCACACCTCCATCTCTCACTCTCATTGCCTCTTTCTTTATCTCCCTTTCTCCGCTGCTTCTTTGACCTCCAGCTTCTCTATCTCAATGCAGATCTCTCTCTTTTCACTCTTCTTGGAAACCTTAGAGGTAAGTTTTTTTTCAATGACTATGATTTTTATATTAGTTGTTAAAATTTCTTTTTAGGTTTGATTTAAGATTGTGATCCATTTTATTTTATATAACCATCGGCTAAATGTGAATTTTTTCGTTCAAAGATTTATAGATTTCCTATTTTTTTTTTCATACATTTGAGATAAAAAATTGTTTGACAAAATTTGATTGATTTGGATTGAATTAGTTGCATTAATTGAGTTTAAATGAAACTAGTGGTGGTGATATATGTATGATGATGATATTTGTATGCATTTTAATGAGTTTAGGATTTTTATTTCTCCTTCTTTTGTGTGAATTTTTTCTTGGTGTTAATTGCTTGTGATTTACTTGAATATTATGAAAGAAGTATTATAAGTGTGGTATATAATCTAATATTATATATGAATATGTTCAAAAATCTTAATTACAATGGACAAGAGTTAGATTCAAAAATCAATATTTCTTCAAGCATACTTGAATGAGGTAAGTGAGTTTCTTAAATTTGCTTTGGAGAGGATGTTTGAAAATGGAAACATTTATTGTTTGTGCCAAAAGCGCAGAAATGGTATGTGAACGAATATTGATGTTGTCTACAATCACTTGATTCATAATGGATTGATAAAAGTTATACTCCTAGGGTTTTTCATGGAGAAATCTATTTTTGGTGGTATAAAACAAGTTCACACATAAGTGAAGAATGACGTGTAGACCCAACAATGTAACATCTATAAGAAGGTTACAGTTATACAAGAAATAAATGTAGTTGAAGATGAGTTTGAACAACTGGATGATGGGAATAATTATAATCAAGCCAATGATGTAGAATCTAACTTAGAAGATGCTCAAGATTTTTATGATTTTGTTAGAGAAAGAAACCAATAATCATATCCTGGATGTTAAAAGTATACAAAGCTATCATTTATAGTGCATTTATATCATATTATATGTGTCTATGTACCGTGTGATAAATCTTTGACTGTGCTTCTGGATTTATTGTGTAATTCTTATCCCAAAGGAGTTTAGCTTCTTGAGGCATTTTATGAAGCAAAAAAAAACTCATTAAAAGTTAGGTCTAGGGTATGAGAAAATACATGCATGTCCGAATGACTGCATGTTGTATTGGAAAAACAATGTTGAAGCATGTGCCTCAACAATGAGAATGATATTGGATCCTCATCAAGCGCTCATAAAAAAAGAAACCAAGCAAAAAATACCAACTAAGGTGTGATGTCATTTTTCTCTGAAAATAAGATTAAAGATATATATATGTCTTGTAATACTGCATAAAGTGTGAGATGACATAATGGTGATCGCATTAAAAATAGTATGTTAAGACATCTTGCAGACTCATATGCATGGAAATCATTTTGATGATATATATGTTAATTTTTCTCTAGAGTCCTGTAATATTAGACATGGTTTAACTACTGGCGTGTTTAACCAAGATGGGAATATTAGTACTAGTTATAGTACATGGCATGCGCTTTTAGTTTCATATAATTTACCATCACGGATGTGCATGAAGTAATCCAATTTCATTCATTTATTAATCATCCCTAGACCCAAACTTCCAGACAATAATATTGATGTATATTTACCACCATCAATTGAGTAGTTAAAATTATTGTGGGAGCAGTGTAGATACTTATGATGAATCAAGAAAATAAATATTTAAGATGTGTGCATCATTGTTGGAATATTAGTGATTTTCCTGGACTTGCTAGCCAAAATTTTCTTGGTCTCATTCAAATATTGACACTTACTTTGTCTGGTTGAAACATAGTAAAAAAGTTGGTGATTTTTCAGATCCTACTCATAAATATCTTTATAATACAAGTTCCTTTAATGGCAAAATTGAGGAGAGAGTAGCACTCTTGTCATCCACTGGATCTACAATCTTACAACAAAAGCCTAATATCGATGTTACCTTTGAGAGGACAATGAATGCTCGTAGAAATAAGTATGTGAAGACAACTTGTAATATTGGAAGAAGTATAATATAATACAAGTTCCTTTAATGGCGAAATTGAGGAGAGAGTAGCACTCTTGTCACACACTAGATCTATAATCTTACAACAAGTGCCTAATATTGATGTTACCTTTGGGAGGATAGTTAATGCTTGTAGGAAGAAGTATGGTAAAGACAACTTGCAATTGGAAGAAGAAAACTATTTTTCTGAACTTTCTTATTAGGAGTTTATTTTTATATGTCATAATCTTGATGTGATGTATGAAGAGAAGAAAGTATATGATAACATACTTGGGGCGCTTCTTGAGGATGTATGGAAACCAAAAAATAATTTAAAGGCATGTTCATACCTCCAACAAATAGGTATAATTCATCAACTTCATCATCAAGTCATCGAAGGGAAAAACATTTTACCACCTGTAACATTTGCATTGACAAATACGGAGAAAGATGCATTCAATAATATTTTGAAAAGTATAAAAGTTCCTGATATGTAATTCAAGGTCTCAAAAGTCATGATATATCATTATGGAACAATTTCTACCAATTGCGTTGCGGGGTGTTTTATTGAGGAAAGTGAATGTAGTAATATCTACATGTGTTTGTTCTTCAAAGAATCTTGTTCTACTACTTCGCACAAAGACATGATCGATAAACTTCAATCTCAAGTTGTGCTCGTACTTCGTCAAATGAAAATGATATTTCTTTCATCTTTATTCAGTATTATGGTCCATTTAGTAATTTACTTGCCATTGAAGCAAAATTTGGTGGATATGTACCATATAGGTGGATGTATCCGATTGAAAGGTATCTTGGTATACTGAAGTCACATGTGTATGAAAAAGCACATCAAGAAAGTTCCTTAGCTAAAAGACATATCATAGATGAGTGTGCAATTTTTTGTTAGTTTATTTGCACGAAGTTGAAGCAAGGTTCAACCGAGTCACTCACAATTCAGACTTTGTATAGAACAACCTACTTTAACTGTCTCTCTATTTTCCACATTAGGGCGCTCGACAAAGTCAATAAAAGATTATGCTCTTAAAGATATCACATTGGTACAAGCACATCGATGTGCTTATTCAATTGTACTTTGGTAACCCTCTATCAAAGGAAAATTGCCGACTATCCATATTTTATAATTTATGTAAAACTATCTCATTGCTTATATTAAGAAATCTAAGTACTCTATTATGATATTTTCTTATTATTTTTTTAGTTTGTCATGAACTATCACTTGGTCAGAACACTAAGTTTTTAAGGTAAATTCGGTAGTCCAAATATGATATTAATGATGTTACTTATAAGACTATGATGGATAAGCTCAATAAACAATTGAGAGTTAAAAAAAGGGTCCTTAGGAAAGAGTATGCGGCAAAATATGCAACCTTAAAAAATGTCTACCACATAAGCCTCATCGAATGCAAAGGGATTCATAGACCACTCTTTTCCAGTTTTGGTACTCTACAGAAGGAATAACAATAGTTATATCATTATTCATTAGATAATAAATTTTATGTTAAATATGATTGAATTATGACATTTGTCTTTTTTATGATAGAAACGTAGACAATTAATAAAGGGGAACATAAGTAAACAAATTTTTTTACATATGTGTAGTCGGACAAGTATAACACAAATGTCGCATCAAATGATAATTAATGGATATTTATTTAACAAAGTTCTCATAATTTATAACTTAAATGCGTATTCATTATTTTTGTCTAGGAAGAAGAAACTAGGAAAATACCTCTATTTGTGTAGATTTATTTTTAATCACACATAAGCATAAAGATGAGAAATCTGTTAATCCAAAGTCTGAAGTCGCGACTGTAAGGGACTATTACATTAAAGTTCCCAATGATTATTGATTAAATTAATTAAAGTTCCTTATTACATTAAAGTTATTACATGAAGTAAAATTCTAAGTACTGTGATTATTTTTACATTATAGAAATCTAGACGTGAGCGCATCAATAAAATTTATGATCCTTCTGAATATATTCTCTCGACGAATGATATTTTTTCACAAATAATGGGAAAGAAGCACATCGAACATGTACAAGATCTTGGATTAGACCCTACTCCATCGAAGTTGTTATAACATTTCTCAAGTGGATATTATAATGGTGCTTCTAGCATTTAACTACCAGTGGAAAACACAGAGCCATGATTGAGAGTCTCTGAGTTGAAGTTTCACCAGACAAAGATAACATCTCAAGTAACATTCTTGCTCGAGGAACTTAACAAGCTAAAAGGCGTACATGAAGAAAATAACTCTAATTGAAGGCTGCTAGAGGAACTAGGTAAATAAAATACTTACTTTTATCCCTAGGCTTTGTTTGTTTATGATTTAGAGCTTCTTAAATAGTTCACATATTGTTATAGTCAGGAATTTGAAGCAGCATGATATTCGAGCTTTGTTTTGGGCTTTAAAGTTTATCTTGTTTATTGACTTATCTTGTAACATTTTTACTACTAAACTTCATTTTTTATGCTTTGTTGTCATGAGTGTAGTGGAAGATTGATGATGATATGGATATTCTATTGATTCAAAATTTTGTTAGTACTATTGTGAATGTTATAGACGTATGAATGTATTGTAAATTGTATTTGTATGTAAAATTGTGGCACACGCACAAAATAGGTGTTGTGGCAACCGCTAATATAGATTTTTTTTTCCATAACCGCAATTGCCGGTATAATTTAAATCAACTTTTCTGGTAGAAAATAAATCATCAGAGAAGTTTTGCTGGCAATGACGGAGGTTAGTAACCGCCGATAAAGAGCACTCCGCTTCTTTTCTGATGGTTTCTTGAAATTTTAAATGATTATAACCTTCAGGGATAAAAAACTCCGGCAATTTCCTTTCCGTTAATAATCCGTCGACAAATATTTTGTCGGCAGAGAGATAGCTGGACGTTTCTTAACCGTCAAAGTTTTTTTTGGCGGTTATAACTACCGGCGTATGTATAAATAGCCACCGAAAAAAATACTTTTTATCATTACAATATAATTATAAATAATAATCATGATATTAGATTTACATATATAACGAACGTGAAACAATAACTAGTAGATTTAAAAGTTTTGAAAACCGTAAATAATATTTCTAAAATTAATGTAATAAACTTAAAATATTATTTTGTTAACTTTTTACTAAAATTGGAATAAAGCAAAACTATAAGAGTGTATTAGCCAATCAAAAGATTCTTTTCCGGAACTCATTTTATATATATATATTAAGTAAGCATGTATATATATATATATATATATATATATATTTATTGCAATATTTTTGTTACTAATTTGGACTAATTCTTTTCAAAATCAAAAGCCAACCAAATAAGATTGAATAATCATTTACAATATATCTTGATTTCAAAGATGGCGAGAGTTGCATTGAAATTCTTTTACACCGTTTATGAATTTACATAAAATATTAGTATAGATGCAAAATATCTATTATCGAGTACTATCATATGTCGCTCGTAGATCTATAAATAAAGAAAAAAGATATAATGTGAAAGTATCGACCCCATTGTGTTTGGTGCCTAATCAAATACACTTCAACATTTAAATCAAATGATTGTTTTGGTACAGTAACAATAAACGAGAGAGACATTGAATAATGTTTGTGAGATAGACACCTCCTACTATAAAGTTGAAGAGAAGAAATTTGGAAATTACTCGCTATAATTTGTCTGTATCTCCTACACGGTTGAGCAAATTTTTAAAATTATTAACTTAACCAGACAAATTGGCTAAATCAATAGCTTTTCATTAAGTGTCAATTAACATTCCTACTCTTTTTGCACGATTTTTTAACTGTTGGTGGACGTGGATGGATTGATGTCATTTATGGTGCACCTCAAAGAGACTAATTCCCACAAAATAAGTTGGATGAAAAACTTTAAAACAAAAGCTTACAACATCTATAAGAAAACTTTCACACACACTCTGTCTCATTCTAACTCTCTATGCTTAAGAGAAATTCATTCCACTCCACTGTGTTTTTTCCCTACTCACCATTCATTTATTTACCGTAGAAGATCAAGAAACAAGTTGCAATAAAATTTAAAATTTCACACAAGATTCTATGACCACCCTAAGAATAGGATGGTAAGAAGTATTCATTAGCTGCAACATTTTGACTCTTACTTCTTTCTTTCACACTATCAAAGTTTACTTTCAACATCCCCCTTAAACGTTGATTATTTGTCATCATTCCAAGCATTACCTTCATTCTTTAAAAGCACATCATGCTTGAGCCACTTTGTAAATATGTAAGTGAGCTGATCATATGTTCTAGAAGATATCAGTTCTACTTCTTTTTTTCTTCACATGTTCTCTGATGAAATGATAATGAGTATCAGTGTGCTTGCTTCTTTCATGGTGCACTCGACTTTTTTCTAGTGCAATCGTCGAACGATTATCAAGGTAGATCTTTGTGGGATAATCTTGTCGAAATCCCAAACATTTCAGCATCTTTTAAGCCATATTCTGTGACAAACTGCTGAGCTGGCAACAATATACTCGGCTTCAAATGATGATATTGTCATAATAGCTTGTTTTTTCGATGACTAGGTAAATATAATATCTCCCTCAAAGTAGGCCAAATATGTCATACTTTTTTTTTCATCAAAGCCTCTTCCCCAATCACTATCATAATATCCAAAAGTTTGAAATCTTTACTTGTTGAGTAGAATAAACCATCATTTAGAGTACCTTTAGGGGGCGTTTGGTATCGGTATTCCCTTTAGTAAAGTACGTGGTAAACTTATTTTCTAACAATTTCTCATATTTGTTATAAGTATTCTTATTTTCTTGGTAAAGTTATTTAACCTCGTAAAATAACAATCTCACATTAGTTTTCCTACAAATTTTTCACAAAAATCTATTTTGCCAAATAACTTTCCCATCTTACAACACATGTACACATTTTTCAAAATAACTTTTACTTTTATAAATCCCCATAAAAATATCATTATTTGTTTTAGTTATTCGTATTTTATTTTTTATTTTTATTTTCTTCAAGACCAAAGCCTCATAAAAATATCGTAAAATATCTCAATCCTAGAATCTCGTCGGATCCTGTTCCAGTCCTAGTGGAACCAAAATGGTCCCAATACCAAATTTTAAGATTTTTTCGTCTTATCCAACCCATGTCCCAAAAGACCTGTCTGCCAACCTGTCTTGTGGTCATCTCGTGAGATTAAGATGTGCGCGTTAATTGGAATGAATGAAATAAAATATGAAGTTTGAATTAAGGATAAATAAACTCTTCATATATACATAATATAAAATAGAAATGAGTAGAATACATGTTAATAATATCAAATATTTTTTTAAATAAAAAATTATTTTCTTCCCTAAAATAAATATTATTCATAAACTATCAATATTTAAAAAATACTAAATTTTAAAAAAGACTATAACTGAATTGTTTATCACGCCTCATTTTTGTATGTGGAGGACCGAACCCGTGGGACGCAGCCAAGAATTAGGGGTTCTCTCATCATAGCTTTAGATTGCGTTTAACCAAAACATGACAAAAAAATGCATCCCTATTATGTTTTGTTACTCTGCCAGAACCAAAATATTTTACTCGTTCTAGCCGGAGTGGAAGGATATTGATAATCATTGTATATATATCTACTAAAAAAAGTACATATCGCGGAAATTTTTGTATGTATTATTAAATATTTTAATATGTTAATGTGAATGAAAGGTTAATTATATCAGATTTATTTTTTATATATAAAAGAAAAAAAATTATATGATAATTAATTTGTGATATCAGAGAAAATTTAATCAAACACGACATGAATTATTAATATTTTTAATAGTTGCCAATAGAGAATCTGTATACAATTTTGCTACGTAATTTTGAATAATTTGTCATTAAATTTATTTTTACAGTGTAAGTAAAAAAATATTTTAGTTTTTACTGTAGTAAGGGGAAAATAGTTGATTTAATTTTATTGATGGGTTAATAAAATAGTTAATTAATTAGTGCGTAAAATAATTTTATTGTGTGTATTAGAATCTATAAATAATTATTGACAAGAAATTAAAACTTGATAAAAAGAAATTATAAATAATCAATATTTTTATTACGTTCTCTAAAAACTTTATCAAACTTTCCCAACAACTTTACCAAAGCTTCTTACATAACAAACATGGGAATCATACTTTTTCAGTAACTTTTTCACTTAACTATGAGTTACCAACATGGTAATTTGAATAGTTTGTCATCTAACTTTACCACTTAAACTAATTATCCAGTAACTTAACTTTTCCAGCATTTTTATTTAACCCGTATCAAACGACCCCTTTATGTATCAAAGTATCTTGTTGCATTAGAAGAGACTGGTCAGGAGTCTCCATATACCTGCTGACTAGTCCAACTCCATAGAGTACATTTGGTCTAGTGCATGTCAAGTATCTCAAACTTTCAACCAAGCTTTTGAGGTAGCTTGGATCAATATCTTATTGTTCATTCTTCCTTAGTTTTATTCCTGAATCAACAGGAGTAGCAACATATTACATATCTCCTTACCAAACTTCTTGAGTATCTCCCTTACATAGTTAACTTGGGAGATGATGATTTCTTACTCACTCTATTTGACTTCAATGGAGAGGAAATGAGCCAGAATGTCAATGTCCGCCATTTCAAATTCACAAACCATATTCTTTTGAAAGAGTAAAATATGATTGGATTTTTATCTGTGAAGACCAAGTCGTCCACATATAAGGATACACATAACAAATTACCATACTCATAGGGACAATCCTCATGCTCCACGCACAAGGAGCTTGATTAAATTCATTCAAGGCATTCTTTAGCTTGTACACCTTCTTTTCTTAACCTTTCTTCACATATCCAGGTTGCTGGTCCACATAGATTTCTTCTTCAAGAAACATATTCAGGAAAGCTGACTTTACATCAAGATGATAAATCTTCCATCTCTTTTATGCTGGTAATAATATCAGCAGTCTGATGGTCTCAAGTCTGGCAACAGAGGCAAAGACTCATCCAATGTCAACACATTCGTTTTGCTTATAGACTTTTGCTACAAGTCTTGTTTTGTATCTTTGAACTTCTCCTTGAACATTTGTCTTTATCTTGTAGATCCATTTTATTCCGTAAGACTTGCAATCTTATGGGAGAAAAGTGTCCCATGCTTTATTATTTCCAATAGATTCAATTTCTTCAACCATTGCTCTTCTCCGTTTATCTTCTTTAAGCTTTTTCAAAGCTAACTGGATCATATTCATCTATAGACATAATAGAGTAAATTCATTATCATATATAAGATATGTATTCTCATATAAATCTTCTAGATTTCAGAGAGACTAATTCCTCATATCAGACATTTCTCCTACCACTAATTCATGAGTTTCATTTATTCTTCACGAGGGATGAATCTTTTTTATGTCATTGGCTCTTCTCCTCTTGGTTGAGCTGATTCCTCTTCTAGAATTATTAGTTCTACATCCCTGGAAGACCCAACATCATCTCAACTCCAGGATTCATTTTCTTCAAAAATTACATCCCTGCTATGGAATACTAAGGTATACAGGTTGTATCCCATGGTTCTACCACTATATCCAACAAGGATAAGATTCTCTCCTTTATCCTCAAGTTTTGTTCTTCTGGCTTCTATGATATTTTCATATGCAATGGATCAAAAAACTCTAAGATGACTCACTTGACTTATGAGTACTCCATGCCTCATGAGGTGTCATATTCTCCAAAATTCTCGTGGGGCACTAGTTTAGTAGATAAACTGCACATGAAACTACTTCAGCCTAAAAATTTTTAGGCAAAGACTTTTCTTCAAGCATGTTCCTAGTCGTGTTAATGAGTTTGTGATTCTTTCTTTCAGCTACTCCATTTAGTTGTGGAGTGTATGATGGTGTGAATTGATACATGACTCCATGCTGCTTCAGGAATCCTTGAAACTCATCTAAGCTATACTCTCCACCTTGATATGATCTCAATGTCATGATTCGACAACCACTTTGGTTTTCGACAAGAGCTTTAAACTCTTTGAAGTTATCAAACACTTACTATTTCTTATTTAAGAAATCCACCCAAAATCTTCTACTCTAATCATCAGTGATGGTAAGAAAATACATCTTTTGTCTGATTGATTTTGGATTCAACTGACAACAGACATAAGTGTGTACTAACTTGAGTGGCTTTGTTACTCCTGAATGTGCTCACTTTGTAAAGTTGTTTATGTGTTACTTACTAAGAACATAGCTTTCATATAACTCATTAGGCTCATTAGGATGTTGAATATTTGGAAGACCTTTCACCATCTTCCTGCTTCCTAGTTGTCTTAGACTCTCAAAATGAGATGTCCATATCTGAGATGCCATAACCAATCTTTTTCATGGACTATACTCTTCAAACATTTTGGTGTATCATGGTGAACAATGAATGGAATCATCCTGTTCTTTGTCATCTTTACTCGAGTAATCAACTTCCCTCGAGTATATGTAAGTGTTAAATGCATCTTTACTATGATTGCCTTTCTCCAACAATGTGAAGGACTCAATATGTTAGTCTTCATGTCCGGAACATAGTAGACATTAGAGATGAAATCATGATCACCATCCTTTCATTTGATCTGAATATCTCCTTTTACTTGAACTAGAACTTTTGACAGATCACCAAATGAGATTTCTCCACGAACATTCTCGTCTAGTTCGACAAATAAATTCTTGTGTCCAGTCTTGGATTATTGAATCCAGAATCAAGAAACTAAATTCCTTGATCTTGTTCAACTGAGTTGTGTGCCATCAAGCTCATCGAGTCTCTAGTAACTAATTATTTCTCTGGAAAGTTAGCTCGGTGCTAGCTTCATTTACTGGCGGCAATCTACATTCATTGTTTAAGTGACCATATTTATGATAATTATAGCATGGCATGCTATTTTTGTCATCATTTGGATGATTGTTGTAACCACCTCTTCTTCATATTCCTCTACCTTTTGGGGTGTTGTTTTGTTGTCCTATCTAGTTTTGTTGTTCTACATTGTTATGTAGTTTTGTTGTCCTCTTAGTCATCTAAAGAATAATCTCCCGCCTCTCCTTTTGGATTCAGAATTACGACCTCGTCCTTATGTGATGTCGATGTTCCCTATTGCCTCTGTCTTTCTGTATTGAGGTGTAAATTTGACTGTATTGTTTACTCCAGGACTTTATCTTCATTTCTTCTTGTTAATTTTTGCTCATGAGTTTGTAGTGAACCAACAAATTCTTCAATAGACAGAGTCTTCGAATCCTTAGTCTCTTCTAAGGCACAACAATGTTATCGAATATAGGATATAGCGATTATAAAATTTTCTCTGAAATTCTCATGTCTATAAGATTTTCTCCTTTCCTTTTGATCTCGTTGGCAACCACCATAACTCATGTATAAAATTCAGAGATTGATTATGAAGATATATGTAGGGATTCAAATTCACCCCGTAGAGTTTGAAGGAAAATTCTTTTTACTTTCCCAAACTTCTTAAGATGTCTGGGTGGTAGCTATGATTTCAAATGTGAATTCATCAAGTCCTTGATAGATGATAGACTTTGCTTTACAATCATTCTTTCTGTTGGCTTGAAGAACTGTCTTATGTGCTTTTGATAAAGCTATTTTTTTTCTTTTGATGTAGACTTTTTAAAACCATCTTTTACTATGTCCATAACATCTTGAGAACCTAGTAAAACTCTCATTTGAATGCACCAAATGGCATTGTTGTCTTTGGTAGTTTTAGAACTTACATAGTGTCATTGTTTGCCTTTTTGAAATTTGAACATAACAAACTTCAAATAGGAGGGATAATTTAAAAAATCGGACTTCAAAGTTGAATACAAAACCATAAATACTTTTTAGTAATCAGATCTTCTGGGGCTATTTTGAAATTTATAAAAAAGTTAGGATCTTTTTGCAATTTCAAAAATATCAGGGAGATTTTGTAGTTTCATAGAATATATACGCGATTTTATAAAATTTTAAAACTTCAGGAGCCTTTTTATTTTTTTTTAATCTTTGAATGACATGGCAATGACGTGCCAGTATGGATGACGTGTTACTGACTTGGCGTTTATTGGTGCTCATTTGGCAGATGACAAGGTGGGGGGGTTGCTCTAACGTGGTGAGTTACCGGACTGGTTTTTCCGGTTGCCTTTTCCGGCGAGACCCCGGTGAGTTTGACTTTACTGTTGAATTTTTTACCGGCTCTAGATTCTTCGTCTGAACTCCGTTTGAGCTAATTTTAGGATCATTTTGATAGTATCGACGAGGGGAACACTCTCCAATGATCAAATCTGAATTCCGAGCAACTCAAACTTTTGAGAAATGCGGATCTCCTGGGAGCTCTCATGGGGGCTCTGATATCACTGTTGGTGGACGTGGATGAATTGTGGTCACTTGTAGTGCACCTCAAAGAGACTAATTTCACACAAAATGACTTGGATTGAAAACTTTAAGTCAAAATCTTACAACTTATATAAGAGAATTTTCACACACTCTTTGTCTCTTTCTAACTCTCTATGATCTAGAGAAATTCATTCAACTCTACTCTTTTTTTGTACTCACCATACACCTATTTATAGTAGACGATGAAGAAACAAGTTACAACAACATTCAAACTTTCACACACCAACCTATGGCCACCCTAAGAATATGATGGTAAGAAGTCTTCATTAGCTGCAACATTTTGACATTTACTTCTTTCTTTCATAGGGTGGTGGATGGCGCTGGCGTGGCGAGTTACCGGACTGGTTTTTTCGATTGTCTTCTCTAGTAAAATCTAGCGAGTTTGAGTTTACTGTTGAAACTTTGACCGACTCTAGATTCTTCATCTAAACTCCGTTTGACTAATTTTAGGCCCATTTTGATCATATCAACTAGGGGAACACTCTCCAATGATCAAATCTAAATTATGAGCAACTCAAAATTTTAGAAAACACTGCTCTATATTTTTGGACCAACTAGGAGCTCTGATACCAGTGTTGGTGGACGTGGATGGATTGAGGTTACTTGTAGTGCACCTCAGAGAAACTTATTTCACAAAAAATTACTTGGATTAAAAATTTTAGTCAAAAGTATACAACATATATAAGAAAACATTCACACACACAGTGTCTCTCTCTCTTTCTCTAACTTTCTATGATTCTAAAAAATTTGTTGAACTACACTGTCTTTTTTCCTTACTCACCATTCATCTCTTTAGAGTAGATGATGAAGAAAAAAGTTGCAATAACATTCAAAATTTCACACACCATCATATGGCCACCCTAAGAATAGGGTGGTAAGAAGTATTCATTAGCTGCAACATTTTGACTCTTACTTCTTTCTTTCACACTATCAAAGTTTACTTTCAATAATAACTCCCATTTTTGTTAAAACAAGATTTTTATGACCATCCTATTTTTGTGATTCAATTCAACTCTTTCTTTTCTCTCTCACCTCGCATATGTCTTCAACGGTCATTAGCAATGATATTTTCATATGGAATATGATCTAAAATAGAGAGGTTAGGATTTTAAGGGTCTTCATGTTAATGAAGTCATTGTAATAAGCTTCACTCATAATTTGCATCAACCTCATGCTTCCATATGCAGTGAACTTTATTTCTGTGAAGCTTAGTTACAAAGATTACACCTTCTAATCCCTATTTAAGAGTCTCTCTTGCTCATTTCCAGCTTTGGTACTTTTCATACATTTTTTCTCAATTCTATGTCTCATTTTAAACATTGGAAGACATAGAGCCGAACGAAGTTTGCAGATGTAGAGCCCAAAAAAATGCAAATAGGATGAAAAATATGAAAAGCAGGCAAAAAATAATGTACATTTTACTTTTAAATTATTCGTTATTACCTAGTTTCAAAGATTAAGATGTTGGGTTTTAGCTTAACTAACAATTGTTTATAATAAATATTTTGATATCAAACATGATGAGAGCTGCATCACGATTATTTTCCACCACTTATGAATTAATAGAGAATTTCAAGAAATCTACTTTTGAATATTGTCATACGTTGTAGAATATCTGTACATGAATAAAGAAAAAAGATAGTTCAAGGTATTCCACTTGACACTAATGTAGTGCCCCACCAAATACATTTCGATACTCAAGTCAAAAAAGTGTTTTTTTAGAGTAACATTAAATAATGTGTTAGATATTAAATATTGTTTAATGAAGTAGTTGCCTCCTATTTATGAAGTAAGAGAGAATAGATCCGAAAATTACTCTTTAGAATCTATCTTTAATTATGATCTCGATCATTAAGAAAGATGACTATGATCTTAGGATCTCTTTCCTTTATCTCCTAGGTTATGGGGATATATTAGGTAAATCTTCTATATATATGCTAGTTTGGGAAGATCCTATGATGGTATGGGCTCCTTCCATAATATAGGCTACCGTCACATAAGATTTGTTTGAAGGCCACTTGGTTGATCGTGTGATGCCATACAGAGATACACAACCATGTGACATTTGATTGTTAATGTAAGGAAACAATTATATGCCATTCGGTTGTTTGTGGCATGATGTGCGTCTGATGGCGGAATATGATTGATAGTCCTAACCCAATACTCCATGGGTGCTTGATTGGATTAGGTGCATTATGTATTTATGCCCCTAAGGTCTTTGCTAGATTCATCTCCACTATCAATCTTTCATACTCTATCTTATTTATCGATACCTCAAAGAGAAACCTTAGTGACTATTCTAACACTGCCCTTTTAGGTTTCTTGAGTGTCAGGCATGTTCCACATCCTTTGGCATTAGCGAATCCATCCACATATAAAACCCAATTTTTTATATATGTTTCAACTCGGAGGGTCAACATATCTGCGTCCTTGCTTGTTCCCCCTACAACGCCTAACTCTATCTCACTTTTGGTGGCCGTGGAGTCATTTTGACGATGAAATAAGTAAGAGCCTGAGTCTTGATGGATGAATGTGGCTTAAAGGCCATGTTGAATTCTACAAGTTCTACTCTCCACCTCATGAGTCTTTTTAACATGTTTGACTTATGGAGTTCAGCTTAAGTCGACTATTCATGTAGACAATGACCTTGTGACTCTAAAAGTATGACCTGAGCTTCCTGGCTGAGATGACGCCTATTAAGGGGAGCTTCTCCATTTAGGAGTAATTAGTTGGAGAATGTCAATCCTTCCATAAGTTCCTCATCTTCCTACTACGGTGAGCTCTAATACCTATTGTAATATTGATATCACTAACCAATAAAGGTGAATTGAGTGAACATGAGTAATGAAAAAAATTTATGAAGTGTCAAATGAAGATTCAAGAATGAATTTGACTTGGCACGAGTTTAATATTAAATAAATAAATATGCATAAAATATAACACAATATAAATAAAGTACTTGAGAGTGCAAATATTAAAGTGCATAAATATTAACTTGCATGATAATGTAAGTGCGGAAATAAATTGCAAGTTAATATAATGACGCAAAAATATAAATTACAAGGAAATAAAAGGAGCTTGGAGAGAAAGATGCAACACACATATTTTTAACGTGGTTCGACCAATACTTCTCAATGTCCACACTTCAAGGCCCTCGTTGATGTTTTAATCACTTGATCTTCTTACAGGTGAAGATCAAAGCTTACAATCTCAATTGCCTTATGAGAGCTAATTGAATCTTACACTCTCAATTGACTTACGAGAGCTAATTAAACCCTACAATGCACCTTATCGAGATCTAAACATATCTTATAGAATAAACTCTCACAAGAGCAAAATCTCAGATTTAAGCTCACAACAACTCTTCTAGCAAACTCCTGAAAAATTCACAATTTCAATGCTCAAAAGTATTTACAAGGAGGACATAATAAAGATAGTATGGAAGTTTTTCTTAGAGTTGGTGTGTGCTTGGGGAATAATCAGAGCATGGTGTTTTTAATGGAGAGTTACTGCTGATTTCAGCAGGCCAGTGGGTGAGAACCGGATAGACAAATTCAGTCATTGAAAAAATGAAAAAATTGGGACTCGACTAGCCGATTAGCGAAAATCAACTCGACGTCTTGAGCCAATTCGCAGGCCACTTCTAGTTTAGTAAATACAAAGAAAATGCTATTTATGGATATTTAGGACATGGTTGGTCTTTTTCTTGTGTAATGATGTATCCTTGAAACTTTTTTAGCTTAGTAAAAATTAAATTAACTCAAGTAAGCTCCTAAATAAAATTACATGGAATTAACAACGTGATAAGGATGTAAGGATGCATATGACCTTGTGATATAGGATGCCTAGACTAGAGGTAAGGAATGCATCCGATTTTGTGAATGAGGGATGCATCTAGCTAGAGACGAGAGATACATCTAACTAGAGGATGCATCTGACCAAAGGCAAGGAATGCGCTAGACCTTGAGGATAATGGATGCATCTAACCAAAGGCAACCCTAAGGATGAAGGATGTGAATGACCAAAGGCGAGAGGTATATCAACCATAATGAAAGGGATGCATTTGACTGGAGGTGAATGATGCATCAGACCCTAAGGATAAGAGATGTAGTTTACCGAAGTTGATCAAGCCATTCGACCGAAAGTGAAGGATACATCAGACACTAATGATGAGGAATGTAATATGACTTGAGGTAAGGGATACATTATACCTTGAGCATGTGAGATGTCTTTGACCAAGGGCATGAGATTCATCGGATCCTTAGGATTAAGGAGGATGCAAGGGACGTATAAGACCCTGTGGACGATAGACAAATTTGACTAGAAATGGGGTTGCATTAGACCCGAGGATAAGGGATGCATCTGACCTTAATCCTCTCATATAAGATGATAATGATGCCTCATTACGTTCATGTAGGATCAATATGGAACGTCTTTATTGAGGGAAAAAGTCAAAAAGAAAGATTTTAAAACTTGAAAATTAAATTACTTGAAATAAATATTAATTATTATAAATAAACAATCAAGCAATTATAATAAACGCACAAATAAATAAATAAAATAATGACTATGTGGCATAATAAAGTGTGGAAATTAAACGCACAATAAATTAAGTACTTAAAGTAAAGTGCACGTAAATATAAAGAGAGTATGGAAGAGAGCGACACGACATGCAATATTTTAAGTGGTTCAAGAAAACATATTCATACGTCAATGCTCCAAGGATCCTCCCTTAAATATTTTTTCCGAACAATCTTTTTAATAGTGAAGACCAAACTTCTGCAATCTTATTGACTTATGGTGCCAATCAGACTTAAATAATGCAGCTCGGTCGAGATCTTCGAATCTCTTAAAGAATCACTCTCTCTCAAAGAGTAATCTTCTTAATTTTTTGTTCACAATGTTTACTAGCTTCTCTCTAGAATATTTCTCAAAATCTTCCTCAATATATAAGCCTCTCAAAGAATAAACTCTACAGAACTTCGTCAGAGAGGAGTGAAGAGATATGGAGAAGTGTGGGGTATTTACAAGGTTGTAAAATCCTATTGAAACCGGTCAGAATAGTTGGAGAACTAGACAAACCAGTCGTCAATTAAGGAAGATTTCTGTTTTGATAAACCGGTCACACTAGTGTCCCCACCGGACGGACCGGTTAGACAATCAGGCAAGTAATTGTCTTAATTGCAAAATCAGTCTCACCAGTTTCAAACTAGTTTGTCTGGCTTCCCATCGGTATGACCAAATTGACCGCCAAAATTGGGACAGTTTGAATACCGAACTGAGGGTGAACCGAGGCTTGACATTTTTACAAAACTATGTCTGGTTCAGTCTTCAACAGTCTGGTTCGTGCGCGGTTTGGTCCAATTCTAAATTCCTTGCAACATTCTGAGTTCAGCCAACTTTGACTTGGGCCATTTCGAATTTGTTTGATATACTTCATGCCATTTGTGATATGTTGTGTGTATCTCGACATGTACGGTTTCAATTGCCATTTATTCTTTTTGCATAAATACTTAAGATTAAATGTTCTCAACATTATTTTTGCTATATTTAAAATCTGCACACTTAATTAAAATTCACATTGACTAGGGTCAACGACTCAAAACTCTAATGGAGGTCTTTTTCCCATAATGGGTTTTAACAAAGTGAGAAAAGATGTACGGATAAAGTTTTCTGAACAAATACTGAGACTGTTATTTTATTTATGAATATGTACGACATTCGTAACTCTTGGGATATCAAATCTGTGGATCTGGCCCTCACTTGGAATCATTTCTGCTTTTCTCGACCACCTTTTCCACCCTGACTTCTATTCTCATCCTCTTTCCTAGATGAATTTTTCCACAGTCAACGACTTTGGTATCGGCTGCATCTTTCTCAAGTATAGCAATCTCTTACGCCTTACAAGACTATTAGCCATGATCTTAGGATTTTTACAAGTCAAATGCTCATAGGCCTTGGAATCTAGTAGCAACCCATTTTTTAATGTTGTTGTAACCACTGAGTCGTCACACTTTGTGATCTCAACCTTCTCCATGTTAACGGCTATTTAGAGTCTCATCCTTCTATTGGGTCATGAAGAAAAAATCATGCGCTTCCTTGATTGCCTTATGCTACTCTCAAACTAATTGATGATAGCCTTACCAAGTCAAGAGAAGGAGCTCATGGACCTCGACTCAAGCTGTTGAATCATGTTAAAGTGGGTCCTTTCAACCTTGTCACGAATACCTAGCAGAGCCTCACTTCTATCTTCTCATTTGAGATGCATGCTATTGTTATTGCCTGCTTAAAGAAGATCAAGCGGCCAACAAAATTTATGGTTCCATCATACATCTTGTACTTTGGAAGCGTGATCCCATAAGGACCTGTTTAAGATGTGATCTCAATGGTGACAGGTAACTGTACAAAACCTTTCACAATCGTAGACAAGTTGTGGCTATGACTTTTTTCCTTAACATCAAAGGGAGTGTTGCATAAATGCAAGTTCCTAACTCTTCCTCCTGATTGTCCTTCTCGTGAGAATTGTCCTTACTCTTACCATCCTTTCCTCCACGTCTTAGTTTTGACCTTTAACTCTCGGCTCCAATTAGTGACCAATGGGAGTGATAGAACAAGTATGAATAGTGTAAAAATGGTGGAGCAACATGAGATGTATGAATGGTGTCAACATCAATGGGATTTTCATAGAGTCTCTTCTATTCCTTGTCATTTGACTGATAGTACTTTGTTGAGTGAATGCTAACATCAGGGAGAGCTTTAGTGTGATGATTGTAGGTCGACCAAACTAGTGTCGAGCTTCTCTCCCTTCCTCAATTCCTTTAAAGCTTTGTATTGTCTCTTTTACTCTCGATCATCTCCTTGGTCATGAACTTAATTTTCTCCGAAATGATACACATATGTGAGGTTTCCATGTTGAAAAGCTAGAAGCAGGGTTTGTTACTTAAGTGTGTACTTTTCAGATGTCGCATCCTGAGCAGACTCATCTTAGTTTCAACTAATTATAGTTTTCACCATCGTGACAATAATAGCTAGAAAGGTTGATCAAATAATATCTATCAAAAATTTAGATAGATTTAGAAGATGGTAAGATCTATGTTGCCAATAGATGGCCCCAAACTTTAGATGTGTAAAAACTGAAGAAACATAGAGTAAGGAGAAGAAGAAACTGAATAATCTTTCATTAACCAAATTGAAAATAGAAGCAATAGTTTATACAGGAGAAAGGATCCTAATAGCTAGTTAACATAAAAGACTATAATGCCCATTAATAACTAACTAACAAAAATACAAAATATTAACTCACTTAACATCCCCTTAAACTAATCCTAGGCTTTAGGATATGTTTGTCTCTAAGAAAAGTAAAATGAGGAGAGGAAAAAGACTTAGTGAACAAATATGCCAGTTGAAGTTGTGACGATATATGCTTGACTATGAGGTTCTTTCTCATAACTCTTTCTCTTACAAAATGGAAGTCAACCTCCACATGTTTAGTACGAGCATAAAGGACTAGATTAGAAGCCAATACTATTACCGAAGTGTTATCATAGAAGAGAATAAGAGCTTGATGTTAAAAGACATGAAGATCCTTGAGAATCTATCTTAACCAGCATAGCTAAGCAACTACATTGGCCAAAGACTTGGGCTCTGGGTCCGTCGAAGACCTTGCCTGTGTGGCCTAATTTTTTACACTCTAGGAAATTGCATTTTGTCGAAGATCACAAAGCCAGATGTAGAGCATCTATCAAAAGGGTCATCAGCCTAATCTACATCATTATATGCTTGTAAAACAAGAGAACCAGGTGTGAATAGGATACCATCAGTGATAGTGCCAAGAACTTAACTCAATAATCTTTTGACAATTGTAAAATGGCTGTGGTAGGTGAGTACATGAATTTCCATACCCTGTTAACAGCAAAGCATATATTGGGCCTAGTGAAAGTCAAGTATTGGAGAAAGCCTACAATGTTTCTATGTAATGTAACATCTATAAAAGAGGAACCAGTGTAACGTTATAGGACAGACTTGGTGGAGCAAGGTGAAGCACATGGTTTATCCTCAAGCATATAAGCTTTGAGAAGAAAATCTCTCGCATACTTATGCTAATTCACAAAAATTCCATCAGTGTTCCTACTTATATTCAAGGTCTAAGAAATACCTTAAATCACCTAAGTCTGTCATATCAAAAGTTTGTTGCATGGTATGAACAATCTTATCAATATAGGAAGTGTTGGTTCCACTTATAATGGTATCATCAACATATAGTAAAATATAAGTAAGAGAGTAAGATGTAGCATGGATGAACAAAGAAGTGTCAGCTTATGAACTAGTAAAACCAAAAGGTAACATATGACTTGTAAATTTTTCAAACCAGACTCTAGAAGCATGTTTCAAACCATATAAGTACTTGTTAAGCATACAAACATAATGAGTATAGGTAGGATCAACAAAACCTGATGGTTGAAACATATAAACATCTTCAGTCAAGGAGCCATATAAAAATACATTTTTGACATCTAATTGTCTTAATGGCCAGTCATAGGTAGCAGCCAAGGAAAAGGAGAATTCTAATGGTTGGTTTTTTATAACATGACTGAAGGTTTCCCCATAGTCAATCCCAAGTTATTGATGATACCCTTTGGCCACTAAGTGAGCCTTATGTCTGGAAACAATACCATTAGGGTTGTACTTCAACTTGTACACCCCTTTGCGGCCAACAAGGTTTTTATGAGGAGGAAGAGGGAAAATGCTCCATTTATTTTGGGATAAGAGAGCATGATACTCACTTTCTTTAGCTTGAACCTAGATAGGATGTTTAGAAGCAAAAATATAGGAGGTGGGTTCAAGAGAGGTAGAGGAACCAGAGGCAAGCAATGCGTTTTTCTTAGAGATACCAAACTTGGATCTAGTTTGCATAGGATGGTGTAGTTGGATGCTAGGCTGAGTATGAGAAATAAAGTTTCTAACAATAGGCAAATCATTAGACAAGGTAGAAGATAATTTTGAGAAGCCACTATATCATTATACTCAGTAAGACCAGTGACATTATGTAAATTAGTGTGTTCAGTATCATGCATATGAGAACTAGCTTGAACAACAGCATGCATATTAATATCTTCCATAGAAGAGCCAGAGATATGGAAGGAATCACTAGATGGAGGCATAGTAGGAATTAAATTAGGAAAAGAAGAATCAACAGTATGCAAAGGACCAGCAAATTTATTTCTATCAATAACAGAAACACTAGTACCAGTAGCAGATTGACTATCAAAACCATGTAAAGTAGATTGCAAGAAAGGTAGGACATTGAAAGAATCATCATGAGCAGATTGGGAACTAGATGTTTGAGGCAACACAGTAGGAGCAATAGAAGAACAAGCAAAATGAAACTTACTCTCATCGAACATAACATGTCTAGAGGTATACAATTTCTTAACATGTCTATCATAACATAACTAACCTTTTTGATCCATTGCATATCCAAGAAAAATACATTGAATAGATCTAGGATAAAATTTGTTTCTCATATAAGGTCTAAGGCTTAGATAACAAGCACGCCCAAAGACCTTTAATTGCTTATAATATGGAATTTTACCAAATAATTTATCAAAATAGGAAATATGATTAAGAACTGCACTAGGCATTCTATTAATTAAATAGACAGTTGTAGCAAAGGAATAATTCTAGTAATGAAAGGGAACATATGCATGATTCGTAAGAGTGAGACCAGTCTCAATAATATACTTGTGTTTCCTCTCAGAAACTCCATTTTGTTGAGTGGTATATGGATAGGTCCTTTGATGCAATATACTATTGTTATTAAGATATGTTTGAAATAAGATACTAGTGAACTCACCTCCTCCATCAGTTTTAAGGATATTGGGTACATGCCATTGTCAGCTGCCCTCTTATGCAATATATGCCTTGTTCCCTTATCCTGGATTAAGAAAAATGGTTCATAAAAAATAAATAGTTAGTTATTATCTAGACAGAATTGGTGCACAAACAGAAGATTAATAGATAGTTATGGGACACAAAACACTTGAGATAATGGGAAAGAAGTAGAAGAAGACAAGGTTGTTCAAGTTATGTGTAAGGTGGGTGTTGCACCCAGTGTTAGTGAGCCATACCTTTGATTCATTGAGATGAGGAGCTTGATTCATTGCAGTCATAGTTGACAAGTTGGTTGAAGGGCCTCTCCCTTGGTAGGAAATGTTAAGTCTGTGGTAGCAATCAATAGCAGTATGCCCTAACTTCTGGCAAATCTGGCATTGCACCTTGTTGTTCTGAAGGCCATTGTTGCTGTCTTGACTAAAATTTAGGTTGCCTTTCATTGATTGTGGTGGTGTACCAAGAAGAAAAGGCATGAAAGGAGTGTTTCAATTCTGTGTTCTCCTTCCCCAACCATGACTAAATCTGCCAGAGTTGTTTCTTCCTCCAAGAAAATTTCTAAATCTCGTACCCTATAAGATCATCTATTATTGAAGTTAGCAAGAAATGCATTATTTTGAACTAGATTGTCTTGTTGTTTATGTTGTTGCTCAAGAAAATGTTCTTCTAATATACGAAGAACATGGAGTTCTTCTAAAGACATATGTTCTACCCTAGTTCTAATAGAGGTCCTAAGGGTATTATATTCATTGGGGAGGCCATTGATGGTGTAAATTAAAGCATCCTCCTCCTCTATCTCAACAGAAACGGTAGACAGTTTATCAATTACCTCTTTAATTCGGTGGGCATATGAGTCGATGTTCTTTGTGACCTTTTTTATGATGGAGAGAAGATCAAGACTTAAGTTGAAGGATATTTGATCTTGAAATTGAAGAAAACTGTTGCACGATTGATCCCAGATCTCCTTTGACGTCTTACAGCCTACAGCGTACGCGAGGGCCATTGGTGACAAGATTGCGTTAATGAGGGTCATTAACGCTTAGTCTTGAGAAACCCATTGATCTATAGTGGGTCTCTGTTTATGTATCCTCACCATTTTGGTTCTTTAAAAATCTTGATGGGCATATTATTGAACCATCAATGTAGCTGAATATTTGATGAGCCTTGAGGATGGATGTAATTTGGTATTTCCACAAGATAAAATTTGAGGAATCAAGCTTGATTAAAATTAGGTTACAAATATTGAAGAGCGAGAAGATAGCTGAATGGGGAGCTTGAGGAGTTTCAGAAATGGGCATAACAGGGTTTCTATTACCACTGTCTTGAGTAGAAGATGAAGAGGGAAATGTTTTAGAGGTGGCCTGTGAATGGGTTTGAGACCCAGTTTGAACTTGTGGATTTTCTTAAACTTCAGTGGTTGAGTTTTCTACAGGATCTGCCATAGCTTATGACGTTAGTCAGTACAGCTCTGATACCATGAAGAAACATAGAGTAAGGAAGAAGACGAATGATAAAGAAGAGAAATAAAAGAGAGTAGAGAAGGAATAAAGAATGCGAAGAGAGGAAGAAGAACAAACTAATTGTCTTTCATTAGCCAAGCTGAAAATAGAAGCAATATTGTATACAGGAGAAAGGATCCTAACGGCTAGTTAATAGAAAATATATAATGCCCTTTAATAACTAACTACAAAAATACAAAATATTAACTCACTTAACAAAAACTACATTCAAAGGACCATCAATGTCTTTTGATGGTTCGTGTATAAATTTGTGAACAGTAACAAAAAGATGATCGTGAAATGTATTGAACATGATACCAGTGTGGTACCTAGCAAAGTTCACTCTCACGATCAATTGAAACATGTGATTTTTTCATGTTGCTATTAATGATTATTTTTGTAGTTTATAAAACTGTGCTCTAGAGATATCTATTAGATTAGAAATTAAAACAAATTCTAAGATATGAGTTAATCTATAATTCTATAATCTATAATATATTAAAAGTGAGTCGGAGATGAGAATCATTTTGAGACAATTTTGTCCACTTACTTTTTATGCAATACTCAAAATAACCTTAGGATTTATTTTCAAAACTATAATATAAATTTATGAAAGTAGACATTCATTTGTTAAAATTTATTCACCTATTTAAAGAATTTAAAAGAATTAATGAATACTTTATATGTTAATTTTAATTTGATAATTTGAATGAATTGTGACAAGTTATTTAAGTTTTCTACTACATTATTTTGATATAAAGAAAACGTAAATTATTCTTACAAAAGTTTAAATAAAATAATATAAAAATAATCTAATTATAACACACTGTTAGAAATATTATATACAATATTTTTATGTGTTAATATGATTATTATGTGACATAAATATATTTACAAAGAATTATAAGCAAAAAATTAGATTTGCAATGCAAATAGAAATAGGAAGATCAAGTTTAAACTAAAACATTAAATAGAAAATTCAATTTCAATGACATCAATTCTTTTTTTATTTTTTACAGTATATTTGTACTATATACAAATAATATTCTATCACTCAATTGGATAATAATGTATCCAAAAATACAAATAATAACAAGTATAACAATATCTTTATTGTACTCCCACAATTGAAATCATATAATATAATGTTAAATAATTTTTTTAATCCATATAAACACACTACTGGAAAATCGCATTTATCAGGCGGTCTTTTGTTGCTGGCAAAAAAATGTTAAGAATGGGAGTTTTGTAGGTGGTTTTAAAACTGAAGGTAAAACTTTTATTTATTTTAAATGAAGTCGTTTGCCTTCAAAACTGAAGGCAAAATGTCGTCGTCAGGGTTACGAGTTATTTCACCCCGTAAACCGTGAGGTCTGCCATTAGCAAACTTCCATCCCCTTTCTATCAAATATCTCTCTCTCTCCCACACCTCCCTTTTCTCTCTCTACCTCATTCACTATCTCTCTCTATTTCTGCCAGTTTTCTCTTTCTCCATTGGTTCACTAACCTCCAACCTATCTCTCTCTCACTACAACTCTCTCTCTCTCTCTCTCTCTTTACTCTATTTGGAAATCCTAGAGCTGAGTTGTTTTTTTTTTTTCAATAACTATGATTTTTATCTTGGTTTTTAATATTTTATTTTAGGGTTTGATTCAAAATTGTAATCCACTTTTACATATAATCATAGACTAAATGTGAATTTTTTTTGTCAAAGATTTATAGATTTCCTATTTTTGCATACTTTTGAGATTATAAAGTGTTTGGCCAAGCTTTAGTTGATTTGGGTATGATTAGTGACGCTAAGTGAGTTTAAAAGGAAAATAGTGGTGGTGAAATTAGGTATGATTAGTGGCACTAATTGGGTATGATTAGTGGCGCTAATTGAGTTTAGAAGGAAAATAGTGGTGATAATGTGTATGATGATGAAATTTGTATGCATTTTAATGAGTTTTGGTTTTTTATTTCTTCTTCTTTTGGGCAAACGTTTTCTTGGTGTTAATTGATTGTGATTTACTTGAATATTATGATTAAGAAGTATTATAAGCTTGGTAGATAATTTAGTGTTATATATGAATATATTTAGAAATCTTATTACAATTAAGAGTTGGATTAAAAAAATCAAGAATTAGTCAAGAATATTTGAAAGTGATAAGTGGGTTTCTTAAATTTTCTTTGGGGAGGGCGTCTGAAGATAGAAACATGTATTGTTCATTCCAAAAATGCGAAAATGGTATGTGAATGAACAACGATGTTGTCTACGATCACTTGATTCATAATGGATTTAATAAAAGTTATACTCCGTTGGATTTTTCATGGAAAAACTATTTTTGGTCGGTATCTTTCAAGTTTAAGCAAGTGAAGAACGACATGTAGATCCCATGATATCACATCCATGAGAAGGTTCCAATTATATACATGAATTATTGCATAATGCTTTTGAGATAGATAATGGAGGAGATGTGCTTAATTCCATCATAAGAAACAAATATAATTGATTATGAGTCTGAAAAACTAGGTGGGGGAATACTTATAAACAAGCCAACAATGTAGGATCAGACTCTGAAGCTCGAGATTTTTATGATTCGGTTAGAGATAGTGACCAATCATTATATCCTAAATGTAACAAGTATTCAAAGCTATCATTTATAGTGCATTTATATCATATTAGATTCTCTATGTACGGTGTGATAAGTCTTTGACCGTGCTTCTAGATTTATTACGTGATTCTTATCCAGAAAATGTTCAGCTTCCAGAGACATATTATGAATAAAAAAATCTCATTGAAAAGTTAGGTCTAGGGTTTGAGAAAATACACGCGTGTCTGAATGTTGCATGTTGTATTGGAAAAATAATATTGAAGATCAATCTTGTAAAACTTATGGTACTTTAAGGTGGCTCAACAATGAGAATGATATTAGATCCTTATCAAGATCTCATAAAAAAAGATAAGCAAAATATCATCTAAGGTGTTGTGTCATTTTCCTCTGCAAACAAGATTGAAAAGGATATATATGTCTTAAAACTACATAAAGTATGAGATGACATCATGATGAACACATAAAAATGGCATCAAGAGCCATGTAATGTTGTACTTAGTTTAGATATTGATGAGTTTGACCCATATGAGAATATGAGTACTAGTCATAGTGCATGGCCCGTGCTTTTAGTTTCATACAATTTACCACCATGGATGTGCATGAAGCAATCCAATTGTATTCTTTCATTAATCATCTATGGCCCAAATTCCTTGGTATTAATATTAATGTATATTTAGCACCCTCAATTAAGGAGTTAAAAGAACTGTGAGAGATTGGTGTAGATAATTATGATGCATAAGTAGAAATAAATGTTAAACATGTGTGCATCATTGTTGGATTATTAGTGATTTTCCTGGACTTGCTATTCCAAAATTTTCTTGGCCTCATTCTAATATTGACACTGACTCTGTCTGGCTGAAATATAGTAAAATAAATTGTTTTATGGGTGATCAATGAGTTTTTTTATCCGACTCATAATCGCTATAATACAAGTTCCTTTAATGACAAAATTGAGGAGAGAGTAGCATTCTTGTCACCCACTAGATCTACAATCTTATAACAAGTGCATAATATTGATGTTACCTTTGGGAGGACATTGAATGCTTATAGAAAGAAGTATGGTGAAGATAATTTGTGAAACTAGAAGAAGAAAAGTATTTTTATTGAACTTTCTCATTAGAAGTTTAATCATATACGTCATAATCTTGATGTGATGTATGTAGAGAAGAATGTATGTGATAACGTACTTGGCGCGCTTCTCATGGATGCATGAAAATCAAAAGATAATTTAAAGGCACAATCAGACCTCCAACATATAGGTATAATGCATCAGCTTCATCCTCAAGTCCTCGAATGGAATAATATGTTTTTACCTCGTAGAACGTTTTAATTGACAAATAAGGAGAAAGATCCGTTCAACAATGTTTTGAAAAGTATAAAAGTTCATGATGAGTATGCATCAGATATTTCTCATTTTGTTAATCTAACCAATCATAAAGTTCAAGGTCTCAAGAATCATGATTGTCATATTATCATGGAACAACTTCTTCTGACTACGTTGTGGGGGGTTTTATCGAAGAAAGTGAATGTAGTTATATATGCATTGTGTTTGTTCTTCAAAGAATCATCTTCTATTACTCTGCACAAAGACATGACCGATAAACTTCAATCTCAGGTCGTGCTCGTACTTTGTCAAATGAAAACGATATTTTCTTCATCCTTCTTCACTATTCTGGTCCATTTAGAAGTTCACTTATCATTGAAGCAAAACTTGGTGACCTGTGAAATATAGGTGGATGGTACCACGATAAACCTAAGTCATATGTGCATAATAAAGCACATCCACAAGGTTCCATAACTGAAAGATATATCATAGATGAGTGTGCAATATTTTGTTCAATATATTTACAAGGAGCTGAAACATGTTTCAATCGAGTTGCTCACAATTCAAACTTTGTAGAGGAACAACCTACACAAACTATCTCTTTACTCCCCACATTAGGGGTGAAGTCACCAAAAGATGATGTTATTGACGATGTCATATTGATACATGTACATCAAGATGTCTTATTCAATTGTAATTTGGTAACCCCATATCGAAGGTAAATTGCTAACTATCCATATTTTCTATGTACTTGACTAGAGTCATGCATATAAATTACATCCGGTGATACAAGCATGTTTACTTGTAGGGACTTCTAGGATAAAAAAGGGTAAGAACATCATAGATATTGACCTTCGAAAAATGAACTCAACCGTACGGTTCATGAAAAGTTTCATGAATGGTTCTAATCTAATGTATGTTCATATATACTTTAAATATTTAGTTTTAATAATCTAATGTAAATATCCTGACACGTATTACAAATATAATAGTTTGGACAAATAGAAGATGTCTCAGAAGAAATTAAGTGGCTTGCTCGTGGTCTGGTTAATAGTCAAGTTATAACATAATTGCTTCATATTTTTCACTTTAGAAAATGATAGGTCACTTAAGTCATAAAATAATGGAGTTGCTACAGCAATTAAGACAATAAATTACGCAAGCGTGAGGGATAGGAGGCATGTGTTACAACATACTAAAAGATATCATTGATCTCAACTACTATGAAAAATTTAAGGTGGTTTTGTTAAATGTGATTGGACAAATCCTAATTCTCAACTAGCCCTAGAAAAAACACAACTACAGTCGAGAGTCTCTTAATTAGAGTTGTACCAGACAAAGATGCATCACAAGTAACATTCTTGATTGAGGAACTTAACAAGCTGAAAGGCGTACATGAATAAAATAATTATGATTGAAGGCTGCTAGAGAAACTCGGTAAAATAAATTACTTAATTTTTCCTTACGCTTTGTTTGTTTATGATTCACTTCTTAAATAGTTTCATTTATTTTTATTGTTAGGAATTTGAAGCATGCATGATATTGGTGGCTTTGTTTTCGGCTTTAAATTTTAGTATTGTTTATTGACTTATCTTGTAACAAGTGTACTATTAAACTTCATCAGTGTTTCTTTTATGTTAAGTTGTCAAGAGTGTCGTGGAAGATTGATGATCTATATGGATGTTCTATTAATTGAAAATTTAGTTAGTGTTGTTGTGAATATTCTAGATGTATCAATGTATTGAAAAATGTATTTGCAGGTAAACTTGTGGCATACACATAAAAATAGGCGGTGTATGCTGCAGTTGATCTATGCAGGTGTAGAAAACCATCGATATAGATTTCTTTCTATAACTGCAACTGCTCGCATTGTTAAAATTAACTTTTCCCGCGGAAAATAAACCATCGAAGAAATTGCTAGCTATGTCGGAGGTTAGCAACCGCCGATAAGAGCACTTCGCTTCTTTTCTGGTGGTTTTTTTTTAACTTTTTCGGTCATTTATAACCGCCAATCACCGCTAGGGAAAAAACTTTGGCTATTTCCTTACCGTCGGTAATCCACGGGTAAGTTTTTTTTTTTGGCTGGAGAAGAAGAAGTCCCTGCTGCTAGTCTAGTTACTATAGCCTGGCTCTAGAATTCTCAAGTGAGATGACTTAGTCGCATTCTTGTCTCTCTGGTTAAGCCATTTTGTCCTTCCGAACAATCGCAGCAACGTCATTCGCCTAGAAACATTCATCATGGCTGGGTTCTTGGTGTAGGGAAAGAGAGTAGCCATAGCTTTGGCCATCCTTGCCAGCATTTATTACAGTTTGGGCGCTGTTGCTCAAGAGAAAAAGGTTCCAGGCCAATGCAATGGGGGAATTCCCGTCCACTACTTCTATGCATGGCTGGACCATGGACGAAGAAGATTCTATATCTGGGAGACTTTGGATAACGCTGGCATTTATGGTGCTGTCGGAGTCGTGCAAGAGTCTTACCATAGGGACGCAAACATTTATAGGGGCACTTGTGAGTAGTGGAGCTGGGTGACGAACACCTTACATTTGAAGAAGAAAACCTTGTGGGACCTGAATACAATAACTACACCCTTCTCTGCTACCAAATCATAGATCTTATAAAGAAGACCAAAGTGAATGAGCTCACTCGATTCACATCTGATCCTCCATTTTTTCTCATAGACTGATGCGGAAAAGAAGTCAATTAAGGAAACATGCGGTGACTACTTAATGATCACATTCCATGCTTTATGTGTGAAACAAGTTGGGTTCCTAAAATAGCTCTCTCGCAACAAGATCATTATGGTGACATTCCATGTTTTATGGGTGAAAAAATGGTTGATAGTGATGCGAACAATGATAATGATAATTTTCATTCAAGAGAGTATTACTGTGGGAGATATGATGATCACCCTTATGCACATGCGTTAGCTTGTTGTCGACAATGCAACATATATGCTTACAGCTTATGCTCGAAGAATCTAAGGCTGAGGCACTAATGAGAACTTACGCAGAAACAATTCACCCCCAGAGATACTACAGATTGGACTATCAGTGACGATGTGAGAGAAAAAATTGTCTTGCCCACTATGATGAGGAGGTCTAGTGGGAGGACTAGGGTAAACAAAATACCATCTATAGGTGAGGATGTACAACCAAATAAATGTAGCCGATGTGGTTTACGCGGACACAATAGACAGACATGCAAACATCCTATCCCATTTCACATGTGTGATGAATAACAACCAGGCACATAAACTTGTATGTATACCCTATGTATTTTGTATAGATTTTATCAATCTATTTTGTATGTATATTTTATCAATTTTGTATAGATATTATATCTATTTTCATACACCTAAGTAGTTATTTGTTTTGGTTAGTAACCAAATTAATGCATATACTTGATGACTGCTTGAAGAGTTCAAATAGTGGTTTATGGTTACTTGAACCCTTCAAGTAGTCACATTTTCTCTGGATATATCATTGCAGCAGACAAAAATGACTACTTGAAGGGTTCAAATAGTATTTTTTTTATTATTTGAAAGGTTCAAGTAGTAATTTTACTACTTGAGCCCTTCAAGTAGTCATATTATTTGTTGACGTCAGTTTATACAGACAACATATGACTACTTAATGATTTATACAGAGAGTATGTAACTACTTGAAGAGTTCAAGCAGACATTTTGACTACTTGAACCCTTAAAGTAGTCATATTGTTTGTTGTCTTCAGTTTATACGGAGAGCATGTGACTACTTGGAGAGTTCAAATAATAATTTTGACTACTTGAACCCTTCAAGTAGGCATATTGTCTGTTGGCGTCAATTTACATAGAGAGCATGTGACTGCTTGAACCCTTCAAGTAATCACATTGTTTGTTGTCGTCAGTTTATACATATCCAATAAAAAACTTATTATCCAAAGAAGTGTTTATAGGAATTCAGACATCCAAACAACAAATAATAACAAAGCGTTCATAGTTCTGCAAGACCTTCAAGTGGAGATGTTGTTGGAATTATGTCCATAAGTAGAATGTAAAACTATTAATGAATGAATGAAAGTTTTTTTATTAATTAAAGTGTGTTTATAATTTACTCAAATCCTGGAACTATTGTTAATGTAAGAAGAGTAAATATTGAGGGGTCTTCTAGATAAACTCTTCTAAAATAGTTCAGATTGTTATTTTTAGTCTTAGATCGACTAGGCAATCGAGTCTGATTACGACTATTAGGTTGAACCAAAGGATGCCGATCTCAGGGCATGGAACGGGAGATTCTAACTGTTGAATAGACCAGTAACAAATTAGTGTGGAGCAAAGTCGTATATCTAGTTCTAAATCTATTTGTTACACCTAAAGGGTATTCTCATAATTACCTTAATCCTGAGGTAAATATGAAACTTGACCTACTCAGTTACGATATTTGATACACCAAAGAAGTGAGTTCGAATTGCCAGACAATATCTCGATTGTTGAGATTGTGATTCAACTATGTCGGAGTTACGTGATTCACAGATATGAAAATTCGTGGTTAGATTAAAAAAAATACAACAATATCACTTTATGCTTTATCGATGAGTGTGTGAATAAATTAGTCTGACCAGGTACTCGATGAAATGAATCATTGAATAAGACATGGTGAACTGTACGAGACAATTCACTATTATGTCTTTCTTATTCACAGTCAATAAAGGAGTTAAGTAAATAATAACAAGAGGGGTAGAATGGTTATTTCACATCCCACTCTTGTTACTGATATTTGTGAAAGGTAATATGTTAAAATTTAGCGTGCATGATTTGAAAGTAGATTCAGCATCGGACCTATAGTGGAGTCACACGATATCAAGATTAAATAGGTCAGGAATTTATGGACATAAATTTACCGAGTATTTGAGTCCTTTAGTTTTATTCATGTGGGTCCATTCGATTTCAAGAGTAGCTCATGAGGATAGGAATAGAAGAAACGACATCAGTTGCTCCATATTTCCTAAACCCATATGTGATGGGTGTTGTCACTTAATTAGTGAAGAGTAATTAATTAATTATTTTTTAATTATTGTATAGTTAGTAAATAAGAGAAATTAATTGATGGAGATCAATTAAATTTATCAGTTTTAGATTGATGAATTTGGACACAATATTGACTTTAGTGGAGATGCAATTTTCGGCAATTATAGATTATAGGGGGTGGATTTTTGAAATTACACATATATGGGGTATTTGTAAAAATTTCAAAATTATATATATATTGATGATGGCATTAGGGTTGCCTCACTAATTGTATTTTGATACAAACATTAACAATGTGTGATTACACAGAGCGGAGAAAAGAGTTTCTCTCCCTCCCCCTGCTTGTCGCCGAAATACACCAAAGGAAGACAAAAATTAGATTTTTCCTCCTCAGTTGTTTTGAGAGCCCACACTCAGTTCCTGATCTACATCCAATTAATATATACTTCTGAATCTTATGAGTGGCCGTTGGTGTGACGATTGATTCGAGTTCTACGAAGAACGAAGAACACGAAACGACAAATAGGATTCTACCAAATCACAATTGCTCTGATACTAGAAAGGTATAAAACTTTTTCTACCTCTTTTGAATACGTTTAATATATTACGTATAATCGGATGTATGGTTTTAATATTTAATACGATTAAATTGGTTGATGTGAAAAATTTTGATATTCCGTCCACGAACCGTTCTTGGTTCAATGATTTTTCCTCAAATTTTAAAACCCGATGCAATAGATGTACGACAAAAAAAATTCACAGCCAACTTTTTGTGAAATTATGGCATAAGGTTCTACTTTATAGTTGTTATGTCCTGACCATAAAATAAGACCTCAAAAAATTTGAAGGTAAGAACACCACAATCGAACCTACAAAACAAAAGTAAAATAAATCAAATATTCTTCTTCCATGAATTAATGTCATATATATAAGAACAAAGCTCACTCGTTCCCTAAAATTTCCATTACAAAGGGATCCGCTGCCACTGTGCACAATTGCAGTATCGTGCGTGCCGTGAGGAATCACAGTACCTCACGACACAATCATTCAAGACATTACAGTATTGCACGCCTAACTGTAGTGCCACATGGCACTACAGTAGTCCATGCCAATTTTTTATTCACAATCAGTGATTGACATGTGGCAGTCCAACTTGCCACATGAGAATTTTTACAAATTAATTATTTAGTTTAATCAGATAAATATCTAAATATCGGTTAATTCAAAAATTAATTTATCTGATTATCCCTATCAACTAGCTAATCTGTTAATTCACAAATAACATATTTAGATAATTCAAATTTTGAATTATTATCTAATAATAATTTAACACTATTTAATTTTACAAATTAGATGTACTGCCTCACTTATCGATAATTAAAAAATCAATGATATAATTATCTACATATAATTTTCAAAAATTAATATAAATAATATAATTAATTAATTCTTAATTAATCACGCATAATTATCTTATAATTATATACTTGTCCCAGAAATATAATTTTTTTTACAAGTTAATTAATTTCTCATGTCCTGAAATATTCACACCCTAAATTATGCAGTACAGAGATGACTTGGGGATCATAGATCTATAGTCCTAAGCTCAGAACAAACCGAATTATTAATTAAACTCTTTAATTAAATAATCTTATTTATTAATTCCATTATTACTTTACTATAAATATGGAATTGCACTTTTAAGGATTATAGAATGTATTAATAGAGTATTTCGTGTAGTCCATTGATATAATCATTTCATATTGTTTTATCCTCCAATTATTGATTCGTAAATTAGAGCCGGTCAAATTTATCATTTTACCCTTTTAGTTACCTCTTGTTCTTTAAGTACCATTAATTCACTAATGAATGACTAATTTATAATCGTATTATAAATTTGAGCTCAATAACCATTCAGTTCTAGATCAACACTTAAAGAAACTAATATACGATCCGTTAGGAAAGCTTAGATTCCAAATCTTGTAAAATCATGTTTCCAACCATCCATATCACTAAATCTCCAAAACCAAAGTCATTAGCCTGTTTTATAAATAAACTTTAATGAGTGAATCAAAAGATTTAGAAGACATGTATATGAATTCATGACTACTCAGGATTCAGATTATTCACATATGATCATCAGATTCATGTGTATTGAATCTTTTTTATAAACGGCAAGTTAATAAAGATATTAATTCACATCGGTCCTGCCATATATAATCTTATTATATAAAGTACATTCACTAAGATATTTATTCACGTCAATGATCCAGATCTAGATCACATGCATTTATAATACTTAGAGAACTGTCCTAACAACCATTCATTAAAGATTTCACACTTTAATATGTTGATGACAATTCTATTCATTATTTATGATCTTAATTCTCTCGTAGTAATACAATATCATAGTCTCATGAATGAATATGGAATTTTCAGATATTTATATATATTATTCAACAATAATTTAGAAGAACAATTATAAGAAAAAAAATTTCATTAAATTTCATATCAAAATTTCAATACACATGCTTTGAGGGCATTACCCCCAACAATCTCCCACTTTCCCTAAAACAAATGTGGTATCTCTCTCAACCCCATGTCTTGGTAAATGGATCAGTCAGGTTCTGATTTGATGTTATCTTCATAATAATCACACCACTTCGATGCACGATCTCTCTAACAAGATGATATTTCCTCTCTATGTGCTTGCTCCTCTTGCGACTTCTCGGTTCTTTGGAATTAACTACCACCCCACTGTTGTCACAGTATAGGATCAGTGTCTTGTACGTATCTGAAACTACTTAGTATAGAACTTTTTAAGCCATACAAATTCTTTCACAACATCACAAGTCGCTATATATTCGGATTTCATAGTGGAATCTACAATACTAGATTGTTTAAAACTTCGCCAAACTACAGCTCCTTCATCTAGGGTGATTATTGAACCAGGCATTGACTTTTGACTATCTCTGTCTGAATGGAAATAAGAATCATTATATCTAGTGGGGTTCATGTCTCCACCTGAATAAACATGCATATAGTTTCTAATTCTCTTAAAATACTTGAGAATATGCCTTACTGCAATCCAATGTTCTAAACTACGATTTGATTGATAACGACTAACAATTCCCCTCGCATAACAAATGTCTGATCTCGTACACAACATGACATACATGAGCCTACCAACAGTTGAAGTATAAGGAACCTTTCTCATATCCTCTTCCTCATAAGGTGTCTTAGGGCATTGCTCCTTGGAAAAGACAATTTCATGTCTGGTCGGTAGTTGACTTTTCATGAAATTCTACATAGAAAATATCTCCAGCACCTTATCAATATAAAATGCTGAGAAAGTGCTAAAAGCTTGTTCTTTCTATCCCTTAGAATTTGGATGCCTAGAACATAGCTCGCATCTCCCAAATCTTTCATTTGAAATTTCTAAGCTTACCACTTCTTTACCTTTGATAAAGTTTCTACACCATTTCCAACGAGTAGAATATCGTCAACATAAAGAACTAAGAAAATCATTGACTTGTCTTTGATGTATTTATAAGCACAAGCTTCGTCAATATTTTATTGGAAGCCATATGATTTAATAACCTTTTCAAAAGTAAGATTCCAAGATCTAGATGCTTTATTTAACCTATAAATAGATTTAAGCAACTTGCATACTTTCTAATCTTACCTATTTTTCACGAACCCTTCTGGTTGCATCATATAAATGTTTTCTTCAAGAGAGCCATTCAGAAAAGTTGTCTTGATGTCCATTTTCCATATTTCATAGTCTAAATAAGGGGCAATGGACAAAATGATGTGAATGACTTTTAGCATGGCAACAGGAGAGAATGTCTCTTTATAATCGACTCATTCCCTTTGTGTATAGCCCTTGGCTACTAGTCATGCCTTGAAAGTCTCTACTTTCCTCTCTACACCTCTTTTCTTCTTGAATATCCATTTACATCCAATGGGCCTGACATTTATAGGTGGATCTACAAATTCCTCGACGGAATTGGAATACATCAATTCCATTTTCTTGTTCATGGCATCTTGCCATTTTCCCTTTTCAGGATCAACCATCACCTCTTTAAAAGTTAAAGGATCATTCTTATTTGTGTCAGGCACTAGGACATGTACCTCTAGTTCATAACAAATGGGTTATCTTACAACCCTCCCACTACGATGTTGCACTTGGGTTTCCTGAACAGGAACAATGATTTTTGTGGTTTGTCGTTTATCAGTTGATGATGAAAGTGGTCTAATCTCCTCAAATGTTAATTCTCCGAGAACTACTTTGCTTCGTGGTATGTAGTTTTTTGTATAGTCGTATTCAAGGAATGTGACATTTGTCGATACAACCACCTTTTTATCCATGTGACTATAAAAGTACTCACATCTAGGCTTTGGAGCATAGCCAGCAAATATACACACTTCAGTCCTTGAGTCTAACTTTTTAGTCTTGGGTCTAAGAACGTGAACTGGACACCTCCATATACGAAAATGACGCAAATTGAGTTAGGAGCCATTCCTTAACTTTAAAGGTGACTTGCTTACAGACTTAGAAGGTACTACATTCAAAATGTAAGTTGTCGTTTGAATTTCATATCCCTAAAATAACCATATCCAATAAGGTTTCATTTCTCCTTTCCAAAACACTATTTTGCTATGGCATTCTAGGTGTTGTGAGTTGGGATAGAATGCTATACTTCAGCAGGTAATCCTTGAATTCTAAATCCAAGTATTCACCACCTCAATTTGATCGAAGTATTTTCAATGATTTACTGAATTGCTTTTCAGCTTCAGCTTTGAAGTTCTTAAACTTTTCAAAATTTCATACTTTTTATGCATTAGATAAGTATAATCATATATTGAGTAATGGTCAAGAAAAGTGATAAAATACGCATACCCACCTCTAGCTCGTACATTGATTAGTCCATGGACATCATTATGCACCAACTCAAGTGGTTCCTTGGCTCTTTGACTCTTTCCAGTGAAAGGTCTCTTGGTTATTTTACCATCTAGACAAGATTCACAAACAGGAAGAGTTTCAACTTTTAGTTCTCTCAAAGAGTCATGCTTTGTTAACATGTTTAATCTATCTAGATATACGTCAAGTTAATTAAGATATTAATTCACATCCTTCCAGTCTTCGTCACCGCAATAGCTTTTTACGACAAAAAGTATACAATCTTATTATATAAAGTATCTTCACTAAAATGTCTATCCACATCAATAGTACGGATCTAAATTACATGCATTCATGATGCTTAGTGAACCGTACTAGTAGCCATTCATTAAAGATTCCATACTTTAATATGTTATTGGCAATTTTCTTCATTATCAATGATCGTAATCCTCTCATACTAATACAAGATCATAATCTTATTAATGAATATGTAATTTTCAGATATTTACATAAATTGTTCAACAATAATTTAAAAGAACAATTATGAGAAAATTATAATTTCATTAAATTTTATATTAAAATGTCAATACACATGTTTTGAGGGCATTACTCTCAACAGCTTATTCATTGATGTCCAACTCCACGGTTATCCAGTGAGATATGTTCACATTCATAACAAACAAAACATATACAATAATATTTCAACAAACTTAGCATAAAATAACTTCTAAATGACATAATTTGAAAAACATGTAAGAGTAAATACTCGGTCACAGGAATCCCAAGCTCTTCTAAAATGTGGTCTCAGCCCAACTAGATAAGCTCGCAAGAGGTCATTGTCTCCTAATGTAAATCTGGACAGATTAACATCAAATAGTTCACATCTACCAGACATGTTAGCCTACATTTGAGGTCAGCAAATTGATCATTATAGCATAATAAGTTCGCAATGAATTTGTACTTTGGAAAAAACTTAAAATCTTGCCTAAAACATAACATCAGAAATATTGATTCGTAGATCTAGGTGGAAGTAGTGAAGATCCCTCTAAATTTTGAGCAAGTTCTTATCAATATACTGCCAACAAAATAAGGAAAAAATATATTCTATGTTTCAGAACAGAGAACATGATATTTAGTTTTTAGAACTACTGGAAGAGTTCCAGTAGTCAAAAAATACTACTCAAACCCTTCATGTAGTCTCATGTTCAGTGGATAACATAATGCATAACTAAAAAAATAATTATTTGAAGGATTCAAGTAGTCTCCTGCTCACTAGATAACTTAATGCATGGCTAAAAAATAACTACTTGAAGAGTTTAAGTAGTCAATAAAAACTACTTGAACCTTTCAAGTAGTCTCATGCTCACTGGATAATTTCATGCATGACTAAAAAATAACTACTTAAAGGGTTCAAGTAGTAAAAAAATACTACTTGAACCCTTCAAGTAGACTCATGCCCACTGGATTAATTAATGCGTGAATAATAAATAACTACTTGAAGGATTCAAGTATTTAAAAGATACTACTTGAAGCCTTCAAGTAGTCATAAAATACTACTGATTTTCAGAAATAAATCACTACTTGAAATATTTAAGTAGTCATATGTAACTACTTGAATCCTTCAAATAGTGACTTGTTTTTAATTTCAGAGTCAAAATCACTACTCTAAGGGTTCAAGTAGTCAAAAATACTACTTGAACCCTTCAAGTAGTAACTTGTTTTGACTTCCAGAGTCAAAATTACCGCTTAAAGGGTTTAGTAGTCAGACACACTACCTGAATCCTTCAAGTAGTGACTTATTTTAACTTCTAGAATCAAAATCACTACTTGAAGGGTTCAAATAACTAGATATTGTAGTCCATATAATTACTTGAAGTGTTCAAGTAGTCATAAACAACTACTTGAACCCTTCAAGTAGTCAATATATTCAAATGGTTATCACAAGCATCTATCACAAACATCAAGCAATCTAGACATGTAGAAGTTTATAATCATCAAGAGAGACAATCTAATTCAAGAAGATTTTCTCCTAACCCTAGATAGAAAAGGTCCCGATTTTCCCCCAAACTTCCAATAAGAAGAACAAAAGAAAGAGTCTCAAACTCTAAGTCCTTTTGTGCATATAAAAAGAGAAGAATGGGCACCTGAGTTTGTCAGTCGGTGGGTATCATGTCGGAGTGCTTTGAAAATGGAAGAAGAAGAAGAAGATGACTTGCAGCGACTGTCTCACCGAAGAAGAAGCCTCGATTTTTCACTGAGAAGAGAGAGCACATATGATAATGGAGACAAAGAGGAAGAATATAGCGAATGAGCGCAAACCCAAGGAAGAGAAACAAGGAAGAGACGTGAAGAAGGAAGGTGAAAGAGCGAGTAACCGTCTAATCCTACTTAATATGTAACTGCCTTGGGCAGTGTGTGAACAATGTGTTTTGTTTGATTTAGTACGCTAAGAGGATAAAATTCTAAGATTTAGAAAAAAGGTATGAAAATCCTAACAAAAGATGAAAATGGTATATATATCCAAATAACCCAGAGATATATGAATGCACGTGAAAAACTACGTGCATTGTAAATTTAATTTATCGTTTTTAGTTAGTTCAAAGATTAAGTTGTTGGGTGTAGCTTAATTAATTAGATAATACTTTATAATATGTCTTGATTTCAAATATTCTTTTGTATCGTTTATGAAATATTATAAAGAATATTTATTGTAGATACAAGAAATCTATTGTTAAATATTGATAGACGTCACTTGTATATATGTAGATGAACATAAAATAAAAAAGAATGTAAATATATCAACTCGGCATCGATGTGGTGCCCAATCAAGTAGACTCTGACGCTTAAGATATTTTATTTTTCTTTCTTCCAATACATGCAACATACATTATCAATTACTAGTATCTTTAGGTCTCTAAATATGGCTCATTCAATTCAATCTTCAAATTTATATGTGCACGTAGTACATATTGCGTAGAAATTAGGAGACAAATTTTTTAGTTATTTTCTATTAATTTATTTTTAGGTTATAAAGGTAAATATATTTCAACCAAAAGAAATATAAATATATAAAGATGTACCCAAATAAACACAAAATAAAAACCCCAGCAAGAATCATAACAAAACAAGCTGAACTAACCACTCAAACTAAAATCAATCTAACAAATAGAGTCAGGAAGAACTCAAGACATCTTAAGCCTACAATTAATCTAGAACTAACAATTAATTAATAATTAGTATGTAAATCTTTAGTATTATTCTACGAGTTTTCTCCAATGATCAAATTTTATAGTTTTTCTCGAATTGTTACGAATTTCTTTTGTTAAAATGTAGTTGATACTTATGTGCGTATTCTCCAGACGTCGCATTCTAGGCAGACTCGTTTTGGTTTCAATTAGTTCTAGTTTTCACCATCGTGATGGTAACGACTAGGAAAGTTGATTAAATAATTTCTAGCAAAAATTTTAGATATATTTAGAAGATGTGTAAAACCTACTCTCAAAGGATCATCAACGTCACATGATGGTTCGTCTATAAATTAGTGACCAATAGCAAAAGATAATTGTGAAATGTTCTGAACTCAATACCGGTGTGTATCCAATAAAATACACTATGACGATCAAGTCAAAGAAATTTTTTTATAGCGTAATGTAATGAGAGCGAGAATAAATATCGTTTTATGAGAGGAGCACTAGGTAAGATCTGGTGTTTACCTAACCGAATCTACCATTAATGAGGATCTTTGAATTTTAGGAATGCCAATTTCGCTAGAATACTCCCCTTTATTTACAAGATTTTGAAAGGAATTTTGGGATCTCGCCTTGATACGCTGAATAAGGTCAATCCTCTGATAGGTTGAAGAGTTTCCTTGTATGTGACTTGTGGCGTCATCTTCCCACTAAGTGGATCTTTCCTTATAGAACCCTCATGTTGATGGTCATTAGTACGCATACTTCCTTCAGTCGCATGGCTCGTGTGGACGAGTTTGGGTCCATAAGCTCAGATTCGAGGTTCATTGATCTGAAGTATATGACTCGTCTAACGCCATTTCCACCATGCATACTTCGATCGTGCAGACTTAAGCCTTGTGGACCCAGGTACACAATTGACATCCCGTGGCTCTGATGTGATCACGCGGTAGTTGTCTTTGTTGAAAATTTTGAATGAGAAATTATTTCTGTTTTTTATCCACCTGAAAGATTATAACAGTGGTCATTTTTTTAATTGATACTATTTCAAGTAATACAAATGATTATAATAACTATTCGAATGGCCACGAATCAATCTATATATATTGTGAACCTATTTGTATTTTAATATGATGAAAATTTCATATAATTTTCTCTCTTTACACATCTCCATACTTACTAACGTATGCGGTTACAAACCATGGTTGCGTTTACTGGTTCTCATGAGTTGGAGTACAACTTCCGTAAGAATGAAAATCCGTTCTATCTTGAAAGACAATTACTCATCACCTTGTGTACCGTGGAGGGAGTAAAATTGTCTTAAGGATACAGTGTTCCTAGTGGGCTCGGATTAGTTTTTGTTTATTTATTGTTGCAGAATTTAGACGGTTCTGAAAATTTTGAGTAATGTATGTACTTTTTATACAAATGTGTAAGGTAAGTGTATTCCCCCCAATGATCTTAAGACAATTTTGGCTTATTACTGTGACTGTGTGCGTGCCTTTTGGTTACCGTTTTAACTGTGTTAGCAGACTGCCGCTGGATTACGCAATCTATATTTGTGCAGTATTTGCGTTTGATTTGGCACTATCGTTTGTGGACTTTTCTTGCACTGACGTTTTGCACTTATACAACACTGTTTATATTGCAATAAAAGATAAGACTTTCGTGGTGTTGTGTTGTGTTATGTTGGTAAATTTCAGTTTTATATCTCTAGCGTAAATTAGTAGAAAATGATACCATTTTTTTAGTGTTCACACACAAAAGTTCAACGGCGCATAGTTTAACTTTTAATTTTTGTTGATTTTTCGGTTATGTTTGATTCATGATTTTATGTAATTGTGTTATAACTTCCATGGGTTAGAGCAGTGTTTTGCACCTTTTGTTTTCTGATGTTGTACTGTTTTCGCCTTATTCTCAATTCTTCAGTACATTTTTCATGAATAATATGGTTTTTTAATCTAATATGATACAATATAGTTTTATGAAGAAATGATGAATGATCGTTTTACATTTAAATACTATCATGTACCAAACATTGTTCAAGTAGTACAATTTTTTAACCGATACAGCACTAAACATTGGAGTGCATTATTTAATCTAGTATAATACAATACAGTCTAATAAATTTAATACAGTATTATCCTGACTGTAAAACGAGACCTAATTATTTATTTATTTTGTTGGATAGTAAGACTTTATTCCTTGCATGCAGTCTTACATAGGCGGATTTAGCTAAGGATCCGGGCAACGTTCCCTCAGCTCGCTCTCTGAAATTCTTTAATTGTTTGTTTTTCTTATTTCTATATGTTTGTAGTTTAAACTTTTAATTTTTAATTTTTTTTATATTTCTTATTGCTATTTAGGTTAATAGTAGTTTTGTTCCAAAATATGTTATATCTTAAAGTATATAAATATTGCTCCTTTAATTCAACCTTAAAATTAAGGAAAATAGAAATTTGTATGTATGCATAGATATTGCATGGAAATTAGGAGATATAAATATTAGTTATTTTTTATTAGTTTATTTGATCATATAATATATTAAACGCTCCAATAAAAATTCTAGATTCACCACTGCTTGTATAACATCATATCTTAAGATGAAATAATGTAGGTGGTTCATGTATTTTGCATTTAGTTCTTAAATAAATGAATTAATTGAATGAACTTTGTTGGATGGTAACTTAAAAAAAATTACCAAGGCCTGCTCTCTGTTTTTTTTACAAAAAAAAACACTGCTTATTAGAAATCTCATGAAATACTCAACGGGAGGGTAACCCAAAGAACAACTATAAGGGTTCATTTGGTATTGGGGTAGCTTACCCCAAATGCCTAGAATGTTTGTGAAGTTTAAAGATCTCCTTGTTTAATATGATAAGTTACAAAAATTTTAGATACATGGAATATAAAGATACACTCATTTGAGGGTATCTTAATACACCCAAAATTCAGGGGTATTTTCATGCCCAACATCTCCCATTAATTATTTCTTATAAATTTTGTTAAACTAATCTCCATCACTACCTCACATCATCTTTTATATACATACTAAATAATGGAAAGCTGGACAATTAAAATATATTTTTAATGTGATTGATTACAATTTGCTTACTAATTAGCCAATATGGCTATAATTTTTATTTTTGAAATACCAATATGAACACGGGTATGTTAAATTATGTGTTTATGGTCCTTTAGATAGATGAAATAATTTTCAATTCTAGCATTTTATATTAGTTCAAGTGTAATGGTAAAATTGTAAATTGATAAATTCTTATGACATTCCCTTACGCATTCCATCAAAACAAATAAAAAAATTTAACATTCTCACTATTTAATTTATTTTTATATTTTCTCAGTTGTCATCGTTTCTTATCGTTTTATTTATATCTTATAATTAATTATTTCATCCTCAATATATTGAGGTAAATTTACAATATAACCATTATGATAAAGTAACAATTTAGCCTTTAAAAATTAGTAAGCATGTAAGTAAAAATGAATAAAAAGAAAAAAAATTTAAAAATAAAAAATTTACTTTACCAAAGAAATAAATCAACAATTATATTTTACCCTAAAATAAATTAAATAATAAATAATGAAGAAAACTAAATTAATGAATAATACATAACATAATTTAGTTAAAGGGTAATAAAATAATTTAATATTCTCATCATTAAATCATAACATTCTCGAGTGTAATAAACAAAGTAATCTTAATTTTTCTGACATATACATTTTCACAATCATACTCCAGCAATCTTTTCAGAAATCATTTACCCGTAATCTTACACCAAACGACCTTTAAAACTTCCCCCGCGCGCTGGTGCTCAATAGAGAAAACAAGCAATAACTACTAATTAAGATAGAAAGCTATTGGGTGTTTGCCCAATAGTATAACGGATTTTATACAAGACTAGCAATGTTTTAAAAACTTAATACAAAATTTGACAACTAAATTTAAAATCATAAAAAATAGTCAATGTTTATGGACTCACTATAAACATTGATATCCAACAGCTGTCAAACTTAGGGCCAAGACCATTCACAATGTACATAACCATTTCTTGTTTGCACACTTCATATCCATCAGGTGTCAAACAATCCCTAAGTCTCCTTAGTTTTTCACAATAATCAATATTTAAGAGATTACATTTCTTGCGGATTGAAGAGCACTCATTACACTATAAGAAAATGGTCTTTTAGCGACCAACTTTTTAGCCACGAAAAGAAATTTGTGACTAAAAGCCTGTTTTAACGACCAACTTTTTAGTTAATCATGAAAGATTGAATAGTTTATCTAAAAAAAAAAGTACACGTGGAATATTTCATGGGCTTTTTAACCAACAAAATTTTAAATTTATCGATAAAAATCTTATTTTTATTGACCAATTAATTATTTGATCCATAAAAATCATCATTTACCGATAAAATAAACTGTTGTTCGTTAAAGATCATAATAAAACCCTCGTTATTTCCCTCAACCTCCTCACGCAGAGCTTTTCTCCTGGACTCTCACTCCCTCGCGACAGAACTGCCTGGCCTCTCACCCCCGTCGAGACAGAGCTTCTTCTTCCTCACGATAGAGCTTCTTCTTCTTCTTTGTCGTTTGCCGCTGAGGTTTAGGTAAGAAACCCTCTTCCTTCTTCTACTCTTCTACTCTTCATTTATACTCTTACCGCTGAGGTTTAGGTCAGAAACGCATTGTCGTCCAACGACGTCGACGACGTCAGGGTCTGGGCGGACTTTGAAGACGCCATGAAATATTCATCGGATACTCTGTTCCGACTAGCTGACCGGTACATCTTTTCTACTTTTCCTTAATTGCGTTTAGATTGGGTGATTACGGTGGGAACGAGGAGGGAAATGAGGGAGCTCACAAGTTATTTGTTTGTTTGGGTGCGTGAGTGAGAGAGAGAGAGAGAGGGAGAGGTTGCGTTGAGTATCGGATCAGCGGCTTTTGAATTAGTTGCGATATGTTTGGTAAATTTATCTGGTATTTGCGTGATCTCCATCTCCCTCTATCTATTTCTCTCATCCTGAATACCTGCTATGAGGTGCGTATGTCAGTTCCTAATTTGAAGGCTATCTTCTGCTTTTTACTTCATAGACTTTGTCAAAATATATTGCTGTAGAATAGTTTCAATTTATTGTCAATTTTTCCTCTCTATCGAGCTGAATAACTGTGTGTATTTTCAGTCCATTCCTTGGGCAAATCTCCTTTGGTATTTGTGGTCTTTAGTTGACTCCCCTTCCATAAAATGTAGGGCAAATCTCCTTATCCTGGTCATCCTTTGTCAGGTTTACTCATCGCTTTCTTTCTTCGTATAATCATTCGTTTACACGTTTCTTATTATATAGTTATTAGGCATTGATTTCTATGGGATATGTGCAGAGTTTTCATTTACTAAGAAGTGCCCTTCACGTTAATGATAGAATTCCCCAGAGAGAAAATTGACGGTACAACATACGATTCAGCAATATCATTGAGTTTTTGGTTGATATTAGTTGAGTTTATGTAAAGTTTTCAGTTATTTCGAAAGTGTAAGTTTTTGAGATGAGGCGAATTTAATAATTTGAATTAATTATCGACAAGATTTCAAAACTAAAACCACAATATAAATACTGGGTTTTGTTTTGTTGATCTTCTTCCATGTTCATTCAAGATGAAAACCTTGTATCTTTTAAAAGTCACAAGGGTTCACTCACAAATTGCTCAATAGCACCCTTTTGTTTCAGTCTATCTTATTGGACCCTTGAGCCCTGACCATCACCACGTTTTAGATGATTTTTGCGTCAAGTTATAGTAAATAAGTTATGTTGGCAAGAAAGTTAATTGGGTGAACCTTGTTGGAGGTATCTTCACACCAGAAAAAAAATCTTAGAGGCTCTTCATGAAATGAAGAAATCCTTGTATGTGTTCTATTAAGCCAATTAAAAAATTGAAACGGTCAAGAGTAAGATGTCATGAGATCGAATTTGTGATATATCAAATATATATTGAAATTCCTATATGGTTATTCTACACTTGGTCATGAATAATTCCGCTATAAGATATATAAATAAAAAATAAAAAAGTGAACAAAATCTATCTAAATTAAGTGGCCTATCTATATTATATATAAAAGTGTAGAAATTAGAAAAATATTTTTTGACGATATTAATCCTAATTATTTTTAAAATTTCCTACACTATTATTTCAATGTATTTATTATCTTAACTATTCATATGAAAAAATTTGCTACTACTTTGTATTTATTATCCTGATTATTTAGGAAAAGTTCTTTTAACTATTCTATTTAAGTTATTATCTTTAAAGATATTTTCTCCTAATTATTAATCTAAAATTTTAATATACTAATTATAAGTAAATGATAAATCTCAAATAACTCAATATTTCTTTAATATTTCTTTATTATCATTTGTATGTATATATTTATCTAACATTTTTGACAATATTATCCCTAATTATTTTTAAAATTTCTTACACTATCATTTCAATGTATTTATTATCCAAACTATTCATATGAACATTTTTTAACTACTTTATATTTATTATCCTAATTATTTGTTTGAAAAGTTTTTTTACTATTTTATTTAAATTAACATATTTAAAGATATTTTATCCTAATTATTAATCAAAAATCTCGAAAGAGTAATTATAAGCAAACAATATAAATCTCAAATAACTCAATATGTTTTTGTGAATATTTATTTATTATCGTTTTATGTGTATATTTATCTAACATTTTTGGACAATATTATCCCTAATTATTTTAAAAAATTTCTAAATTATCATTTCAATGTATTATCCTAACTATTCATTTGAAAAGTTTTTCCTAATTATTAATCTAAAATCTTGAAATACTAATTATAAGCAAACAATAAATCTCAAATCTCTCAATGTTTTTTGTTAATATTTCTTTATTATCATTTGTGTATATTTATCTAACGAGCATTAAAAATAAATATGAAAAAGAAAACTTAATTAAGCAAAAGGAATCTAAAATTTCTAAATCTATAACTACTCATCTACACTTCTTTTTTAAATTAACGAAAACATATATAATAAGAAAAAAATAAGTTTACGTATAGTAATAATATTCATAAAATTTTATATTCACGTGCAACGCTTTCTCAAAAACTACTTTAAAAAAAAGTGGCGGAAACTTTTTGTAATGACCAAAATGACATTTTTGTTATTCATAAAATTTTGTACATATGAATATGTTATTGACACTCTTCATGTAACATTTGAAGCTTAGTTAACAAGTTACCGACTCTAATTATAACTACATTACATATTTTTGGTTGATTGCTTACTATTAATCAACTCCATAAAGGTTAACAATACAACGAACAAGCAATCAACCAACCAAAAACACTAAAGATGCATATACTAGAGACAAATAAATTATTTGACCTACGTGCTTGACATCATATTTTGTTATTTATTTATAAGGTAACAAAAAGGAAAAAAAAGTAGAGAAGAAAAAAAAAATTGATCCTCCTATAGTCCTACGTGTGTGTATATACATCCATTGCTTAGACTTTTTGTGTCTCAATAATTCATACCGAGATATCAAATATACTCCATGGTTCAATCATCACTTTTATCTTTGTTCTCACTCTTTATCTGAACTTCTCCTATCATGACAACAAGCAATGACACTTATACTAATAGTTCTCTCTCACCCTTTACAAACCTCTCTCACTCGCATTCGTGCAAACTCTAGAGATCATTGATTCAACTTCTTTTTATATTGGATCTCCATTTAGCAAACCTCAAAAAAATAGTTTGTCTTTCAAGCTTATAGAATACCATGAAATTCATTTGCTTCCACTTAGTTTTGGAACCCCTCCACAAACATTCTATCTCAACTTTGACACAGGTAGTAGTTTAGTTTGGATTCCTTGTGGCTCCAATTATTGAAACACAAACAGTTTAAACCCTCAGCACTCAGAGCCTTTGAAATCCCAACTTTTAATCCAAAAGAATCATCTTCTTTTCAAATCGTAACATGTATATAATGACCCAAAATGTTGGTCGGTTGTTGAAAAAGCATCTCAATCTCAATGTGAAAATTGTAATACTAAAAATTTCAAGCAGGCTTGTTCACAATCGTGTCCACAGGTCCACAATGGGGATTCTAATGTTAGAGACCTTAAATTTTCTAAGGCATAATGTGCATGTTTCCTTGTTTGTTGTTCAACACCTTCTATTGATTTACCATTTGGTATCGCTGGCTTTAATCGGTGGTTGGAATCTTTGCCATCACAAATGGGACTTGAAAAATTCTCCTACTGCTTCGCAAATTGTTTGATACTCGACAGAGAAAAGAAAAGTTACCTTTTATTGAATGATAAGCCAAATTTTGTACGCCTTACACACCAATTCACTTACAGTATTTGAGAAAACTAAGAATACACTATTATGTAATCCTCGAAAATATTATTGTAGGACATAAGGAAATAGATATTTCAAGTGAGTTATTGGTGCCAAGATCTAATGGTGATGGCGGGACTATTGTGGACATAGGATCCGCTTTTTCATATATGAGGAGGTCAATTTTTGATGCCTTGGTGATGGAATTTTCAAAACAGGTCAAGAAAGACGTGATTCGTGTTGGTAGGATTGGAGAGCTAGAAGCGTGCTTCACAATCCGTCGCAAAAACTTACGTGCTACACCAAAACTAACATTTCAATTTAAAGGTGGCGCGCAGATGAAATTAAGTTGGGAAAATTATCTTGTAAAAAAAGGAAAAGACATAGCTTGTTTGTCAATAATTACCGAGGCAAGTGTTCGCCATTTTCCTTTCCCGGCAATAATTTTCGGTAATCATCAGCAACAAGGTTTCCAAATGGAGTTTGATCTAAAACAAAAGAAGTTAGGATTTAGAGCAAGACGCAATCGTGCTGACTAATTCATTGTAATGCACTTTACTCATATTTAATTTGCATCAACCTCATATTTCCATATGCACTGAACTATATTTAAATAAAGCTTCTTCACATAAATACACCTTCTAATTAATATCTTATTTGGGAATCTCTCTTGCTTCATTCTAGCTCTGGTGCTTTTGTACTCTTTCCAATTTTAAGTCTCGCAATAAACTTTGGAATATATAGCGTTGGAGTTTTTGGAGCAAATGAATCGTCCCACGCACAGTCCATCTTTCGGTTGCCATAACTTTCAGTTTACCCGTTCGGGCTCGGTTTCAAGCCTAAAAAAGGTCGTTTAAGGCTCTTTCGGAGGCCTGGAAGCTATTTTTGTGAGTTTTGGACATTTTTATAATTTTACCTTCATTTATTTTTAGAGTTTTCTGAGACAGTTTAAATACCTTTGTTTAGGTTTTATGCGGCAGTTTGATGATAATTGTTTAAGACGCTTTCATGTTTTCTCTCTAAAATTCTACTTTCGATATTTCATGATTTATCGAAGTTGATACCTAAATTATGGTAATCTTAGAATTCAACAGGTTTTAGAAGATCGAATTACTGGTAATCGTGCGTGATTCAATAGTGTTTGATATTGTTAGGTTTTTTTTGGAGTTTCTGCTACATCAGTTGGTATTAAAGCTAAAACTGATCCGTCGTATTCATGGCACCACAACGAAACCACCACCAGCAGCAACGAGTTGACGAGGTTTATGAGCGCGATGATGGCGTCTAACTAGAACATAAGATCAGGCAGATTGTGGACCAATGTATGGAGCAAATGTTGAAACAGTTAACCGAAAGGGTGGTTAATATGATGGGGAATCAGAATAGGAGAAATATGCCTAAACCATGAAATCCGACCAGATAAGGAGATTGGCTTGACGAATCAGGAGGGAAAGACAAAGAAGAATAATATGAGGACATTCCATAAGTCCATTGTAGGCGGTAGAGAGTGCAAGTGGACGAGGATAATAGACGGTTGGAGGCTGGTATGCGGATTGAAATACCGGAATCTCATGGAAGTCTTCAGGCTGAAATGTTCCTTGATTGGATGTCGACTATTGAGGACATTGTAGAGTTCAAAGGGGTGCCAGAGAACAAACGAGTACCTTTGGTGGCAACTAGGTTGCGAGGTAGGGGCTACGGTATGGTGGCAACTAGGTTGCGAGGTAGGGGCTACGGTATGGTGGCAACAATTGAAGCTATCTCGTGCTAGGTTGGGCAAGTCAAAAATTTCTTCTTGGGAAAAGATGAAGAAACATCTGCGAACTTCGTTTTTGCCTTATAATTATCAGCGGATTTTGTATCAGAGGTTGCAGAATCTGAAACAGGGTTTGAGATCGGTGGATGATTATACCACGGAGTTTTACCAGTTGATGGCCAGAAACGAGATCCAAGAAACAAAAAACAATTGGTGGTGAGATACATTGGAAGATTGAGAGTTCAGATTCAGGAATTTTATCGGTTTCAGGCCCAAAAAATGTCGTTTAGGGTACTTTTGGAAGCCCGACGGCTGTTTTCGCGAGTTTTGGATATTTTTGTAATTTCACCTTCTTTAAAGATTAGGGTTTTCTGAGACAGTTTAAATATCTTTTGTGACGCCCCGATCCCCGATGGTTAAACATACGTAAAATTTCACAATTTTGAAATCTCCAATTCGTAACAAACCCTAATTTTGAGAAAAATCCCCAAATTGAAAATTCTTCGTTTACCCATGATGGAAAACCCCTAACCTTAAATAGCGGAAGCATTAAACTTATCCATGATCAGAATCTTAATCATAAAATAACGGAAGCGATAAAGTGTCTTAAATGCATAATTAATAAAACCTCGAAAAACTGAATTATATTCTGAAATAAAGTCAAAACTTGAAATCCATAATTCATGAAACTCTCACTTATCATAGTTCGTAGAAAATCATAACGTAAAATAAACTACTTGAATAACCAAGTTTAACAGAAAACGTGTTCCTAAATTATAAATCAAATCATAAACTAAAAACATAAATTCATCTGATCTAACTAGTTATGCCAGTCTCCCACTTATGCTGCTGGCCATCACCACCTGCATCATAAATAACTGTAGGGGAATGAGTATTTTAAAATACTCGATAAGCAAACTCACATAATAACATGCATCCATATGTCATAAATGTAATAATGACATAACATAACTGAACTTGACATATATCATAAATAAAATAAAATAACTTACTTGATCATGACATGGCTTAACATAGCACGAAGATAACACGTGTCTCAAACAGAAAAACTTAACAATCATAATCATATCTTGGCTTGTCATATCCTCTAGTTAACAACCTAATCAGAACTGATCACACGTTAACTAAAACACATCATGACGAATTGGGCGACGAAACAGATGGCACACATCGGGCGACGAAACAGATGACACTCATTGGGCGACAGAACAGATGGCACTCATAGGTGACGAAAAACGTGAACAGATGGCACCTCATGAGTGACGGAAAATATTTACAGATGACATCCAATGAATGATCAAAACATGAACAGATGACACCCTATGTGTGCGAAAGCATGAACAGATGACACGCATTCATTTAACAGAACATAACATGAACAGTCATGATTCCTTGTTAACTAAAGGTCATGCTTAAGTTCATATTTTGCTTAATTACCACTTGAATGAATTAACCTCATAACTTACAGAATCTAACGTATGACTAAAATTAATCATATAATGCATACTGATATATATAACAGAATCAAACATGATAACATACTGCGCAAAATCAGTCATACTCAGACATTTATTTAATGAAAATCACATTAATAACTGAACATTAATCAATTACCAAAGTGTTAACCAAATATGATAATTATTGAAAAATGTTTAAACGGATAATAAATACATGATACGATTATAATATCAGAATCACATCGTTATATAAGTCAATTTACACAAACATGTATATGAACGTAACATGCGTATAGATAATTAAAGCTGATGAGAATAACACATATTACATTTATCACACGTGGGCCACATTACAATGTAATTTTCACTTACTCAAGCATATATATTTATCACGCATGGGTCACATTACTATATAAATTCAATTACACAAAGCATATACATTTATAACAACGGGAGTCACACCATCATGTAAGCCCACTTACCTGAAGCGGAAGAATGAATTAAACAATTAATGACCTGAAATCTAAAAAAATAAAATCACTAAATTGTTTTGAAAAAAAATAATAATATAAACACATTTTTAATATCATAAAATAGAAAATATAGATTTAATTAAAACAGTGCAAAACGGTCAGAACGAGGTCGGAAAATAATATATCGGGTCCAGAGTCAAAAGATAAAGCTTCAGGTCAAAAGGTTCAGACCGTTTTGCACCAGTCCGGTTTGATTTTATCTGATGGACCGGTTCAGATCGGTCCGAGTAAACTGAACCGGTTCAGGACAGAGCAACTGGGTGCAAGACCCAGTTGCTGAACAGAAAGCATGAGGAAACAAGTGGGAAAGAGAGAGAGAGAGAGAGAAAAAACGAGAAGGAGAGAGAAACAAAGAGGGGAAGAAAAACAGTGAGGGAATCTGAGAGGGGAAGAGAGAGGGATGTAGAGAGAAGCACAGAGAGACATAGATAGAGAGAGAGGAGCAGAGGGTGAGAGAAAGGGAAACAGAGGGAAGGGGAAAGGGGGCCTTGGTGATAAACCGCTGGTGGTGGCAGAAGCAAAAGGAGAGAGAGAGAGAGAAGAAAGATGCAGAGAGAGAGACAGAGAAAGAGAAAATGAGAGAGAGAAAGAGAAAGAGAGAAATAGAGAGGGGAAGAAAAATAAGGATAGAGAGAGAAGCAGAGAAAGACATAGATAGAGAGAGAAAATGAGAAGGAGAGAGAAACAAAGAGGGGAAGAAACAGAGATGAAGATGAAAGAGAGAGAGACCGAAAGAACAGAGACAAGAACAAAGAGGGAGGGAGAGGAAGTAAGGACGAGAGAGAGAGAGAGAGACAAAAACAGAGAGAGAAAGAGATTAAAGAAAGAAATCAAGAAAGAAAGAGAAGAAGATTACCCAAATTCAATTAGAGAGAGATCAACGAAGGAGAAGAGTTGCTTGCCTGCAGGTGGCTGCGCGGGGAGGAGAGAGCTGGGAGAGAAGAAGTTGTTTTGGAATATATGTGATAGGTTAAAGGTTGGTTTAGGGTGTATATGTATGTAGTGTGAGTGATTTTCAATTGAGGGTTGAGATTGCCTAATCAAGGATAAAATAAGATTAGGGTAATACTAGGGTATATATAAGCATATGGTGTGAGCTAAAATTTTATAATATAAATTAAAACTCTTTTAAAATTGAATAATTGAATTTTAAACTAAACCATATATATTAAAATTATTTTACCAAAATTATAAATAATCACTTTTTAAAATCATTTTATCTTTGAAATCAATTTTACAAAAAATCCCATTTATGAAGAGTCGGGATATTACATCTTTGTTTAGGTTTTATGCATCATGAGTTTATAATAATTGTTTAAGACGTTTTCACATTTTCTCTCTAAAGTTATATTTTCAGTATTTCATGATTTATCAAAGTTGATGCTTAAATCCTGATAATCTGAGAATTCAAAAGGTTTTAGAAGTTCGAATTACTGGTAGGCGTGCACGATTCTTATATTGTTAGATTTTCTTTGGGGTATCCGCTACATCAGAAGTCGAGAGAGAAAGAGCCTAAAAATATAATTAGGGGATACATAAAGGGTAATTAATAAACTTATACCATTCCAAAAAGTGTTTTGGGTAAATACACATTTTTAAATAGTATTGATGATAACTATGCTAGTTTTGCAAAATAACATAAAAATAGCCTTAAGTTTGAAAAATATCAAAACTAGCAACTTAAAAAGACGGATTGCTTCTCGAAAAATGACGCTAAACAAAAAAGTTCAGCGAAAAAAAAGTTACAGAAAACTAGATGTATATGGTATATTTCATATACACTGTATATATTACATATGTTATATATTATATGTACAATATATGTTATATTGACAATTTATTTTCTTATAAAATTTATGATTTTTAGAATATATATGTTGTAATATTTAGTATATTTGTGGTATGTATTTAATTAGTATAGTTCACAGTAGTTAGACTTTATGATAAAAAGAATATTAAATGATATTTTTATTATATGGTGATTTGGGATTAGAGGAGTGGGTTGGGTGGGGAAGAGAGTAGGCTGGGTGAGAAGAGTGTGAGGAAGGGGAGGGGAGTGGGCTGGGAGGTGGGAAGTTGGAGAGGGAAGGGGGAGTTCAGGCTGGGTGGCAGCACATGGGCTGGAGAATGTCGGTTTAAGAGTCTAATAGCTATTATATTATGATATTTTACAACTAGACTATTTTTTATGTTTGTTATTTGATTTGACCTATTTCTTATGAAAACTTTTTTTTAAATCAGAAATCCATATCCCAGTCGCACTAAATTTTCTATTTTTTCTTTCAATGTCTTAGTTAACGTTTCTGCTCATCTTTCTATCCACTCATTCTTTTAAAAATTAATTTACTAGTCTTATAACTACTTGAACCCTTCAAATAACTGATATAATAACTTAAATGGTTCAAGTAGTATGTTATAACTAATTTAACCCTTCAAAAAATGACTGAGAACCCAAGAGTTGAAATAATAAAGAAAAATGGAGAGAGTAACATGTGGGTTCGGGTATAATTATACTATTTGAACATTTTAAGTAATTACTAATATGATAACTTGAAGAGTTCAAGTAGTATGTCATAACTAATTTATACAATTTCAACTACCTGATTCTAAATTATCTATACAATCTCAACTATTCATTTTCCGTTACCTAAGTCCCCATAGTCAAATCAAACATAAAATTGATAGTTTTTTATAGTTTCAATGAAATGTGCACTTCTCTCTCTATTTTTTTATTATGTTGTCTCTTAGGCTCTCACTCATTTTTACGGGTTAAATTAACTATAACACTACTTGAACCCTTCAACTTATTAAATCGGTCACTTGAATGGTTCAAGTTATCATATCAGTTACTTGAATAGTTCAAGTCAGATGTGATAACTTTAAGGGTACAACTAGTTATAACATATTTCTTGAACCCATAAGTAATAGTTGATATTTTTAACCAAGTTTAATAACATTAATAAATTGAACTTCAAAATTTAAGTATTTATAAAAAGGAATGAATATTGCAAGATGTGTAGAAAGTAAGATATTTTATCGATCTTGATTTCAACATTACACGTAAACACTACACAAAAACTTTTTTATAGAAATATTTGCTTAGGTTTCTATTGATCTTTAGAGTTTTCATTGAGTAGAGAATATGTGTTAGGATTTAGCAAACAAATTCAATTCATTACTATTAGGTATTGGGCGTGATATATTATAAATATATTCAATATGTCAAAAAAAGATTTTTAAATGAATATATCAATACAAGAAATATGACTTTTAGCGATGAAAATTTTCATCGCTAAAGGTATAAAATTTGGTCGGTAAAAGTTTTCCTAATGAAACAAATTTCATCGCGAGGGTCATCACTAAAAGTGCGTTGCGGTAGCCTTTCTCGATGAATTTTATATTTCGTTGGTAAAACTTTTAACGACAAAAGATTTGTTCATCGCTGTAGATTTATCGACGAAAGTTTTTTGTCGTTGTTGACGGCAACAAAAAATCTTTTTGTCGCTGAAAGTGTTGTCACTTAATCTTTGTCTCTCTTGTCTAGGGTGACGAGTATTATTTTCGTCGTTAAAAGTATTTGCAATAAAAATAGTTTTCCTAGTTGTAGTTTCTGATGACGAATATGCTTTTGGTCACTAAAAATCATAACTAATTTAATTTTTTTTTATTTTTTTTTATATTTTGGTCAGTGAAAATCTTAAACCAATTAGGACTTTGGTCACAATTTTTCAAGACCAAGTTTTAGACAAAAAAAGAAACAAGAAAATAATAACATACATAGATAAATAAGTACATATTATCATTATCATCTTTGGATTATGCATAAACTTCACATTAATTACCCAAAAAAGCTTCTAAATATAAACAAACTTTCAAGAAGCTTTAGAAAAAGATTTCAAAATATGGTTTTTGAAGTTTTTCATAGTTAAAGTTGTTCAAGAGAAACTTCAAAAAACCATAATTGTTCAAGTAGATGAGTTGTCGCGAGGAGAATGAGTAAAACCGTTACTAAGAGCTCATTCCAATAAATTGCCTAGTGTGCTCTGAATGGTGGACAATTCTACTTGTGAAATTTTCTCCTTGCTTTTCGAGTGCTTAGAGGATGATGATGTAGGTGGTGCTCCATGTCCAAGACCTCTATTTCTCCGAAGGACATCCAATGCTATTTCTTCATTAGTGCGAGGTTGGGTACCCTCAATGACAAGCTCATCTCCTAACGAACACATGCACTCCTGTAAAATAGTTGTTAGCTATATATATATATACATACACATTGTGCAAACTTGGAAAAACTGCAATGCATAGAAGATAAAAGAAAGACTCATAACAGGTATGATAAAAATATGAAAAGCCCAATTTCTAACTCCTTCCATTTTCTTCGTGCTCATCAATTAATTAAGAACTCTTATCATCCATGACTTCTAGCTAAGCATAGTTAGGGCAAATAAAAAATCCAATGTCAAGTAAATGGATAAGAAGGCACTGAGCACTTAAAACTCCATAAGAAATATAAAGAAAATTGATCCTAATCACACCAAAAATGATTAAACCTACTCTTTCTAACTCTATTAGGTGCAATTGAAAAAAAAATCGAACAATTATGTGCAGTCAGTAGTGCAAACAACTTTTCAGAGATGATTTCAAATGAAAATAATAACTAGCAAAAGTGAATAGAGAGAAAGAGATTGATGAGTTTCAGGCTAAAGATTTCTCCAGGAAAAAAGAATCAACAAGGAAGGTCTATCATTGCACAATTCAAAGCAATATTTCGTCATCAGAAGAAAATATTTTCAAATTAATAACACTATACAATTCTCATATTAGAACAAGGGAACACATATTAAAAGCAATATCCACACAAAAAAGTTCTAATGACATAATCAAAATGTTAAAATACCTTTTCTAAATAGGAAAAAAAATCGTTATTGATACAATCCAAGTAACCAAACATTGTGATACCAATTTGATACGACTTCCCTGCAAGAAAATTCTAATCTAACATAGCAGCAGCCAAAATATTGATAAACAGAGAGAAACATCCAATTTTCCATACTTTAATCTATGTTTCATCCAGGAAATTCACCCAATTAGGCGTTGGGGGGCGACCACCTCAAGGAATATCACTAGAAAATCCACAAATTCAGTATAATCAGAGAAAAAAATTTAATGCTCAATACTTTTGAACTTAACTTCATTATAAAGGAAACTCACCAGAAAAGTAGCCACTGGAGTACTGATTTCATCTAATAACCAATACACAAATTTAGAACATGTAATAATGACACAAGCTCATAGCATATAACAAATTCAGAACATATTAGTCTAATTACTTACATATCTTTCTCGAGCCTCGTCATCCTGCCAACCTTGACAAGTCATGAAATGCATGTCGTGAAATATTAAAAACATATTAGACGAAAATTAGTACTGTCGCAACGTGCATCCGACGCGGAACGGTGATTGAAAAAAAAATTTGGAAAAAAAGAAATTCGAAGTAATCACCAATAATTTTAGGACGTGATTGGTCATCCAATTATAAAATCAAATATTTTGGTCTACGAAAATTTAATCAAATACTATCCAAATTACTTTTTTAAAATAATGTTATAGAAAATCAATTTTGAATGTCTCATTTGGTACATTTTGTATCATAAAAATGAGCAAATAAATGATCTTTAATGGGTGGTATAAAAACCATTAAAAAATTATTTTTATTATTTTTATTTTTCTTAAATCAAAGCGTTATTGGAGTTACTCTCGGTATCTTAAAAATAACTCCTCACCTTGGTAGTTCGAGAAGTTTGGTATCCCAAAAATTCTAAAGTTCGTCATCGGATACCAGTCTGCTCTCATGAAGAAGAAGAAGGAGGAGAAGAAAGGTCGGATCTCGCTGAAAAAAGATGGGTCACAGGGTCTCAAAGAAGTAGAAGCAGAATAGAAGAAGAAGAAGAAGCAACAGAAGAAGAAGAAGAAGAAGAAGAAGAAGAAGAAGAAGAAGAAGAAGAAGAAGAAGAAGAAGAAGAAGAAATACATTTTTTTAAGAAAAATAGTGAAGAACTGGGAAATGAGAGCTAAGAGTGGGGGAGTGAGTATTTGTCAACCATTGTTGATTTAATTTTTACATGGGGAAGGGGAAAATGATGAGAAAATAAAGAGTTGTCATTGCTGATGTTGATAGTGCTGGACCAGGAGTATAAAATTCTGAGTTTTAGAAAAGCAATATAAAAATCCTAATAAAAAAATAAAAAATGTTATATTTATCTATATAACCATATATCCCTCCTATTTACACATTCTCTCGTCTCTTTCTCTGCCAACTTCGTTTTGTTATTAACGATGTTCTTTTTTTAAACAAAATGGATTAAATAACCAAAAAATGATGACTTTAATAGTCTAGCACGCTTCCCAAAAAATTGGTGTGCAAAACAAATTTGACACTCGTGCTAGTTTTCAGATGCTTATATCTTACGTATTTTATATATACAATTTATACTATATACACATAATGGACAGCGGCACTGCTGCTTATATTTTTAGCCGATTTTTTTTTCGAGAATTTTTTTGACTATTTTTGTATGTTCTTTTTCTAATATTTATCCATTTTTGAGGTTCTCCGCAATTTCGTTTGGTTGTTTCTTCCAAATTTATTATGCTACTTAGTATTGAGAAAGAATGTACAAGGAGTTACAAGGAGTACGAGAGCTCGACATGAAGCAAAGAGATTCACAAATAGAGTATTAGATGGTGTATTTGTCATTAAGCTTTATTCAGATACACTTCACAACGTATATATGGAAGTATGAGGGTTGATGCAAACTATTAGGGCAGCTTATTACAATGACTTCATCAGCATGACAGTGCTCGAAATCCTAACCTCTCTTGTTTTAGATCATACTCCATATGGAAACCTCGTTGCTGATGATTACCGAAAACTATTGCCGGGAAAGGAAAATGCAAAGTACTTCCATCAGCAACTATTGACAAACAACTTATGTCGTTTCCTTGGTTTACAATATAATTGCCCCAACTTAGTTTCATATGTGCGCCACCTTTAAATTGAAAAGAAAGTTTTGGTGTAGCAGTTAAGTTTTCGCGATGGATTTTGAAGCATGCTTCTAGCTCTCCCACGCTACCAACGCGAATCACATCGTCAGTCACTTGTTTTGAAAATTCCCCTACCAAGGAATCAAAGATTGACCTCCTCATATGTGAAAATGTTGTTCCTGAATCCATAATAGTTCCACCATCGCCCTTAGATCCCGGTAATAATAATTCACTTGGAATATCTATTTCCTTGTGTCCTACAATAATCTTTTCAAGGACTACGTAATGGTGTATTCTATATTTTCTTAACCAAGGTAGGTGAAATGGTGTGTAACTAAGACGTCTAAATCTTGAGTTATCATTAAATAGAAGGTAGCTATTATTCTTTAGCTTGTTGGGACTCAGGTCAGTGGCGAAGCAGTAGGAGAATTTCTCAAGTCCCAATTGCGATGGTAAAGATTGCAACCCATGGTTAAAGCCAGCTATACCAAAATGTAAATCAATAGAGTGTGATGAGCAACCAACAAGGAATTCCCGCACAAATCGTCTTGGAATGTTTAGAGTTTCCAACATCAAGGTCCCAGTTGTGGAGCCTAAAACATAATTATATGCATAAGGTGGGCAAGATTGTGAGCAAGTCTGCTTAGAATTTTTAAGTTTACAATCCTCGCATTGAGATTGAGCTGCTTTCTCACCAACCCACCAACATTTTGGGTTATTACATCTCACGGTTTGAAAAGAAGATGACTCTTTTGGATTGAAAGTTCGGATTTCTAATAATTCTAAGTGGTGAGGGTTTGAACTGTTTGTTCTTCTATAATTGGAGCCACAAGGAATCCAAACTAAATCACTACCAGTGTCAAAGACGAGATGAAATGTTTGTGGAGGGATTCCAAAACTAAGGGGAAACAAATGAACCCCATCTTTTTCCATAAGTTTGGAAGACAAAGTATAGTTTCTAGATTTGAGAAGAGGAGCTCTAATATGAGAAGAAATTGAATCAAACATCTCGAGAGTTTGCGACGGGTGTGAGTGAGAGAGTTCGGTAAAGGTTGAGAGAGAACTTTTAGTAGATGTATCATTGCTTGTTGTGACGATAGGAGAAGTTAAAATGAGCAATAAGAACAAAGATACAAGTGATAATTCAGCCATGGATTTGTTTTGTATCAGTATGAGTTAATTGAGATACTAGAAGTTTAAACAATTGATATATATACACACACATAGGACAGAGGAAGAACAATCTATTTTAATTTTTCTCTACTTGTCCTCTCGTTACCTGATAACTTCATTTCTTGTCCATTATAGTAACAAATAAATAATTATAAAATATGACATCAAGCGCATTTATCAAAGCATTTTGTGTAGTTGAATGAGATAACTATAAAAATGACCGAAAGGATGTAATTGCATATAAATACGGCAATAATTTATTATCTTTATATATGTCACATAGAGTATTTTTGGTTTACTAATTGATTATTATGATGCATTTTTAATTTTTCTGAGTTAACTTTAATAAACAATGAACCAACAATATATAATGTATTTATAACTAGAGCCGACAACTTATTAACTAAGTTTCAAATGTCACACGCAGAGTGTTAAAATAATATTTACTACTTGCGAAAAATGAAATCTGCCATTTTTGTAATTTGTGATTTAATTGAGATACACTTTGTTCACTTTATTTTTTATTTATCTATCTTATTGCGGAATTATTCATGACCAAGTAAATGTCCTAGAAATATAAATTATGCCAATAACCAGAACTTCAATTATATTTTGTCCAATGATATTTAATATAATAGATACAAGGTTTTCTTCGACCAACATGTATAACTTCTAAGATTATTTTTTTCTTTCTTTTTTTGGGTGAAGATACCACCAAGGTTCACCCAATTAACTTTCTTGCCAACGTTACTCATTACCAGTAACTTAATGCCAAGACTTGGTGCATTTTGGGGGTCGAATCATAAAGATGGAAAAGAAATGTAAGGGTGCTATTAAGCACTATGCCACCAGATCGCAAGTGTCACATTAATATAAAATTTCTCATTCTTAGAAGTGCTAGCTCTCATTATGTGATGTAAATTACGACCATAACATCTTCTTGACCCTTTTACATTTTTTAATTGATGTCCAATGATTAACAACGATACAAGATTTAAAAATGATATACAAGGTTTTCTTTAGTTAATGAACAGCCTCTAAGCAATCTAAATACGTCCAACAATTGAGGTTCATCCAATTAACGGTTGTCAATTAATCTATTTAAGTACTAAAAATAAAATACATTGGCAACCAATATTCTTTCATTTTATAAAGTACGATGTTATGTGAGCAGTGACGGATCTAAGATTCTATAATATAAAACTTTTAATTTCCTAAATATACTAATATACTAGGACATTCATTCATCCCAATATTCTTTCTACTTATTATCATTATAATTAATTTCAAGTATTTTTCTTATTTGAAATTGTGTATTCTTACTTCATCATCACTGTTATATAAAAAATATGTCGATTAGGCTATTCTTCTTCTTTATGTCTCATTAGATTATTTAATGAAATTACTTTTACTAGTATTCACAAGAGAAAAAAAGTCTCTTTAGAAATAGTTGATATCAACTACTACGAAAATAGGTTTTCTACAACACTACCTAGAAAGATGGGATTACAGTTCCTTACTTATGTTTCGTTAGGCGCGCTTTTTTGCATCAAAGACGTCAAAAAATTTATTATTTATCACGATGGTGAAACCTAAATTTGTCATGACAAATAAGTATTTTTTATCATGACAGTCTAAATTATACTTGTCGTGGAAAATTATATTATATTACGATGGTAGTTTGTTTAAGTTCTACGGTGTTGAAAGCTTGCAGTGTCATAGTAAATTTGCGACAAGGAACATAAACTTCAATAAGTTCTGAATTTCTGTAAAGAATTTATTTTTCTCTTTTATTATAATAGCAATTTTTGACATATGTAATGTGTTGCTAACATCATTAAAATAAAAAACTATATCATTTGTGTACTTTTATGTTTTATTTTCATTGTTCAATCTTATATATTAGCTTTTGATTTAGAAAAGAATTGATCCAAATTAGTAATTAAGTTATTGCAATAAATATGATATATATATATATATATATATATATATATATATATATACACACTTAATATATTTAAAATGATCTTGGGAAAAGAAAATTTTTATTGGCTATTACACTCTTATAGTTGTGCTTTATTCCAATAATTTTAGCATAAAATTAACAAATTTTACATTAATTTTTGAAACTTTATACAGTTTTCAAAACTTTTGATTCTACTAGTCATTACACGTGCCATATATAAGTGAATCTAATCTAATTTTAGCTCTGATGATTATTATAATTATATTGTCACTACAAGAAATTATATTTTCTTACGGTTATTTATACCTACGCCAGCAATTATAACTGCTAGAAAAAAAATTATGGCGGTTAAAAAATCGTCAGCTATCTCCCCGATCAGATGAGACTCATATGATTGTATTATACAAGGGGGCAAACGTTTATAGAAAAGAAAAAAAAAGTAAGAAAATCAAATAAATTTTTTGTTGAATCAAGAATAAAATTTTGAATTCGGTATGGATAAAAGATCTTCCTATGAAAAGTAATGATACCCGCAATGGCTACTGAATAACCACCCTTGACTTTCTCAATAATAAAGCCTTTGACATTCGTATTCGTTCACCAAATCTTGTTCAGTTCTATCCAAGCTTGGTTTTGTCTGAATTTTCATGGAAAAAGAAAAAGCGGTCCACTAGCCACTACATTTGTGGATCCCACCAAATCATTAACCTGGCGGCATCTTGTTTGTTGATATTTATTGAGGAGTTTGATGGAGTTTAGCTGACTAAATCCATAAACCGTCAAAGTCACCACAATGAGAAACATACTTGCCCCATTAGCATGTATATAACGGAGCAACCAACCCCCTTCAACATCTCTCATAACGTGTTATACGCAGTTAAAGCTAGATCCACATGAGGTGTGTGATGCATAGCTAAAAAAATGTCAGTCACCAAATGGCTAAACAAATACCAGCTAACGGACCAAACCCCCACCAATAACTAAGATTGCTCAGGGTTGGATAATCAATCAAATGTTGATTGAGTGTGGAGTATCATTGCTTACCTTAGACTCACTTTGCCCAGCTTTCCATCCTCCCCCCGAAAAAGTGCCTTTCACCCTGACTATCATTTATTGAGCCATTCTAAAAAAAATGTGAATCGGTATATGAGATAGAAAGTCTTTCGGTTTCAAATGTCCTTCTGCGAGAAAGAGGAGTTCTTTTCAACGAGAATCGTCAGTCCTCTTCCCCAAAGAATCATCCTGATGAAAAAGGGAAGGACAAAACCACTGGTCAAGACTCAGACGACAACAACTCTGATGGCCCTTGGGTCACTCCTCCTACATTAGTTGAGACTTCAAGGGGGACCTAGGTCGCCCGCATTTAGTAGTGTCATTGGCGCGGAAGGAGATAGAGAGATCACACCGCTTAAGCAACTGGAGCAGCCGTAATCAATGAAATGTTTGCTTTTCAAGTTGAGTGTGATATTTGAACATAGAATGTTAAGTATGTAACCACCCGGATGAAAATGTCTATGCATAGAATAAGTGGATGTTCCTCTTCGGGGGACGAAAATGCACTAAAAAAGGAGAGTTCCTTGGCCTATTGGGCGACTATGTCCCCAACTCCAATCGTATAAAATATGGGATTCAAGGTATGGCAAAAAGGTAGTTCCGGTTCTTTCACGCCATCTCCCATTATAGTCAGATCGGGCCATTTTAGTTCCACTTGCCCCTCTTTTTTTCTAAAGATAGGGCGATTCCTTACTCTTTGCCCGACTCATCTGAAGTCAATAAATAATTTTTGTCTAGATCGTAACTAGCCGTTAGGATCCTTTCTCCTGTATACAATATTGCTTCTATTTTCAGCTTGGCTAATGAAAGATAATTAGTTTGTTATTCTTCCTCTCTTCGCATTCTTTATTCCTTCTCTTCTCTCTTTGATTTCTCTTCTTTATCATTCTTCTTCTTCCTTACTCTATGTTTCTTCATGGTATCAGAGCTATACTGACTAAAGTCATAAGTTATGGCAGATCCTATAGAAAACCCAACCATAAGTTCAAACTGGGTCTCAAACCCATTCCCAGGCCACCTCTAAAACATTTCCCTCTTCATCTTCTACTCAAGATAGTGGTAATAGAAACCCTGTTATGCCCATTTCTGAAACTCCTCAAGTGACTCCTCAAATTTTATCTTATGGAAATACCAAATTACATTTATCCTCAAGGCTCATCTACATTGATGGTTCAATAATATGCCCATCAAGATTTTTAAAGAACCAAAATGGTGAGGATACATAAAACAGAGACCCACTATAGATCAATGGGTTGCTCAAGACTAAGCATTAATGACCCTCATTAACGCAATCTTGTCACCAATGGCACTCGAGTACGCTGTAGGCTGTAAGACGTCAAAGGAGATCTGGGAATCAATCGTGCAACAGTTTTCTTCAATTTCAAGATCAAATATCCTTCAACTTAAGTCTCGATCTTCAGTCCATCATAAAAAAGGCCACAAAGAACATCGACTCATATGCCCACCGAATTAAAGATGTAATTGATAAACTTTCTACCGTTTCTGTTGAGATAGAGGAGGAGGATGCTTTAATTTACACCATAAATGGCCTCCCCAATGAATATAATACCCTTAGGACCTCTATTAGAACTAGGGTAGAACATATGTCTTTAGAAGAACTCCATGTTCTTCTTATATTAGAAGAACATTTTCTTGAGCAACAACATAAACAACAAGATAATCTGGTTCAAAATATTGTATTTCTTGCTAACTTCAATAATAGAGGATCTAATAGGGTACGGGATTTAGAAATTTTCTTGGAGGAAGAAACAACTTTGGCAGATTTAGTCAAGGTAGGGGAAGGAGAGAACAAAATTCGAACACTCCCTTCATGCCTTCTCTTCTTGGTATACCGCCACAATCAATGAAAGGAAACCCAAATTTTAGTCAAGACAGCAACAATGGCCTTCAAAACAACAAGGTGCAATGCCAGATTTTCCAGAAGTTAGGGCATACTGCTATTGATTTCTACCACAAACTTAACTTTTCCTACCAAGGGAGAGGCCCTTCAACCAACTTGTCAACTATGACTGCAATGAATCAAGCTCCTCATCTCAATGAATCACAGGTATGGCTCACTGACACTGGGTGCAACACCCACCTTACACATGACTTGAACAACCTTCTCTTCTTCTACTTATTTCCCATTATCTCAAGTGTTTTATGCCCCATAACTATCTACTAATCTTCTGTCTGTGCACCAATTATGTCTAGATAATAACTGTCTATTTATTTTTTATGAACCATTTTTCTTAATCCAGGATAAGGCAATAAGGCATATATTACATAAGGGGGCAACTGACAATGGCATGTACCCAATATCCTTAAAACTGATGGAGGAGGTGAGTTCACTAGTATCTTATTTCAAACATATCTTAATGACAATAATATATTGCATCAAAGGACCTGTCCATATACCACTCAACAAATGGAGTTTCTGAGAGGAAACACAAATCTATTGTTGAGACTGGTCTCACTCTTATGAATCATGCATATGTTCCCTTTCATTACTAGAATTATGCCTTTGCTACAGCTGTCTATTTAATTAACAGAATGTCTAGTGCAGTTCTTAATCATAGTTCCCATTTTGATAAATTATTTGGTAAAATTCCATATTATAAGTAATTAAAGGTCTTTAGGTGTGCTTGTTATCCAAGCCTCAGACCTTATATGGGAAACAAATTTTATCCTAGATCTATTCAATGTGTTTTTCTTGGATATGCAATGGATCAAAAGGGTTACTTATGTTATAATAGACATGTTCAAAAACTTTATACCTCTAGAGATGTTATGTTCGATGAGAGTAAGTTTCATTTTGCTTGTTCTTTTGTTGCTCCTATTATGTTGCCTCAACCATCTAGTTCTCAATCTGCTCATGACGATTCTTTCAATGTCCTACCTTTCTTGCAATCTACTTGACCTAGTTCTGATAGTCAATTTGCTACTGAACTACTGTTTTTGTTATTGATAGAAATAAATTTGCTGGTCCTTTGCATACTGTTGATTCTCCTTCTCCTAATTTAATTCCTCCTATGCATCCATCTACTGATTCCTTGCATATCTCTGGCTCTTCTATGAAAGATATTAATATGCATGATGTTTTTCAAGCTAGGTATCCAATGCATGATACTGAACACACTGATTTTCATAATGTCACTGGTCTTACTAAGTATAATGATATAGTGGCTTCTCAAAATTATCTTTTGCCTTGTCTATTGATTTGCCTATTGTTAGAAACTTTATTTCTCATACTCAACCTAGCATCCAACTACACCATCCTATGCAAACCAGATCCAAGTTTGGTATCTCTAAGAAAAACGCATTGCTTGCCTCTGGTTCCTCTACCTCTCTTGAACCCACCTCATATACTTTTATTTCTAAAGATCCTATTTGGGTTCAAGCTAAAGAAAGTGAGTATCATGCTCTCTTATCCCAAAATAAATGGAGCATTTTCCCTCTTCCTCCTCATAAAAGCCTTGTTGGTCGTAAAAGGGTGTACAAGTTAAAGTACAACCTTAATGGTATTATTTCCAAACATAAGGCTCACTTTGTGGCCAAAGGGTATCATCAATAACTTGGGATTGACTATGGGGAAACCTTCATCCATGTTATAAAAAACCAACCATTAGAATTCTCCTTTTCCTTGGTTGCTACCTATGACTGGCCATTAAGACAATTAAATGTCAAAAATGTATTTTTATATGGCTCCTTGACTGAAGATGTTTATATGTTTCAACCACCAGGTTTTGTTGATCCTACCTATACTCATTATGTTTGTATGTTTAACAAGTCCTTATAAGGTTTGAAACATGCTTCTAGAGTCTGGTTTGACAAATGTACAAGTCATATGTTACCTTTTGGTTTTACTAGTTCATAAGCTGACACTTCTTTGTTCGTCCATGCTACATCTTGCTCTCTTACTTATAGTTTACTATATGTTGATGATATCATTATAAGGGAACCAACACTGCCTATATTGATAAGATTTTTCATACCATGCAACAAACTTTTGATATGACAGACTTAGGTGATTTAAGGTATTTCTTAGACCTTGAATATAAGTAGGAGCACTGATGGAATTTTTGTGAATCAGCATAAGTATGCGAGAGATTTTCTTCTCAAAGCTGGTATGCTTGAGGATAAACCATGTGCTTCACCTTGCTCCACCAAGTCTGTCCTTTAACGTTACACTGGTTCCTCTTTTATAGATGTTACATTACATAGAAACATTGTAGGCTCTCTCCAATACTTGACTTTCACTATGCCCGATATATGCTTTGCTGTTAACAGGGTATGCCAATTCATGCACTCACCTACCACTGCCCATTTACAATTGTCAAAAGATTATTGAGATAATTTCTTGGCACTATCACTAATGGTATCCTATTCAGACCTGGTTCTCTTGTTTTACAGGCATATTGTGATACAGATTAGGCTGATCACCCTTTTGATAGATGCTCCACATCTGGTTTTGTGATCTTCCTTCGATAAAATGCAATTTCCTAGAGTGTAAAAAATTAGGCTACACAGGCAAGGTCTTCGACATACGCAGAGCCCAAGTCTTTGGCCAATGCAGATGCTTAGCTCTGCTGGATAAGATAGATTCTCAAGGATCTTCATGTCTTTTAACATCAAGCTCTTATTCTCTTCTATGATAACACTTCAGCAATGGTATTGGCTTCTAATCTAGTCCCCCATGCTCGTACTAAACATGTGGAGATTGACTTCCATTTTGTAAGAGAAAGAGTTATGAGAAAGAACCTCATAGTCAAGCATATATCTTCACAACTTCAACTGGAAAATTTGTTCACTAAGCCTTTTTCCTCTCCTCAGTTTACTTTTCTTAGAGACAAACATATTTTAAAGCATAGGATAAGTTTGAGGGGATGTTAAATGAGTTAATATTTTGTATTTTTGTTAGTTAGTTACTAATGGGCATTATAGTCTTTTATGTTAACTAGCTCTTAGGATCCTTTCTCTTGTATAAACTATTGCTTCTGTTTTCAGTTTGGTTAATGAAAGATTATTCAGTTTCTTCTTCTTCCTCTCTTCGCATTCTTTCTTCCTTCTCTACTCTCTGTTACTTCTCTTCTTCTCCTTACTCTGTGTTTCTTCAGTTGTTACACATCTAAATTTTGGGGCCATCTATTGGCAACATACATCTTAGCATCTTCTAAATCTATCTAAATTTTTGCTAGAAATTATTTGATCAACTTTTTCAGCTATTATTGTCACGATGGTGAAAACTATAATTAGTTGAAACTAAGATAAGTCTGCTCAGGATGCGGCATCTGAAAAGTACACACTTAAGTAACAAACCCTGCTTCTAGCTTTTCAACGTGGAAACCTCACATATGTGTATCATTTCAGAGAAAATTGAGTTCATAACCAAGGAGATGATTGAGAGTAAGAGGATAATACAAAGTTTAAAGGAATTGAGGAAGGGAGAAAAGCTCGACATGAGTTTGGTCGACCTACAATTATCACACTAAAGCTCTACCTGATGTTATCATTCACTCAACAAAGTACTATCGGTCAAATGACAAGGAATAGAAGAGACTCTGTCTTCATGAGCTGCAGGATAAAACCTAAAACTCCTATCAGAGAACATATGATGATGATAATTAGTTATTTGAATGAGATAAAGATCATGAGTGCTGAGGTAGATGGTGAGACTCAAGTTGATATGATCTTTGAGACCCTGTCTGACACTTTTGAGAACTTCAAACTTAATTATTCGATGAATAAGTTAAGGTACTCACTTCCTGAGCTTATGAAAGAATTGCAAGCTACTGACCTTTTTCTAAAGGGTAAGAGGAAGATGGGAGAGGAAATTTTTACTAAAAGTAAGCCTTCCACCTCTAGCGTAAAAAAAAATACAAGAGAGGTCAAAGAAGGCTAAGAAGGAGAACTTGAAAGCTGTGAAAGGCAATGGCACTGCAAAAGTGGACAAGTCGAAAGATAAGTGTCATCATTGCGGAGCCACTAGCCATTGGAAATGCAACTTCCCAGATTATCTTAAAGAGTTGAAATCCAAGGGTATGGTACTTGTTATTAAGGCTTGTTATGTGGTTGACTCTACTTTATTGTAGATCGTAGACTCTGCAACACTAACCATATATGTTATTCCCTGTAGGGGTTCAGGAAAATCAGAAGGCTTAACGAGAGCAAGTTCAGCTTTCGTTGAGGAAATAGAGCACTAGTATCGGTTGTCAGTTAGAACTATTAAATTGTCATTTGATAATAGTTGTATGGTTTTGGAGGGGTATTTAGTATGTAACTCTCCTAGTTAAGCCATTTTAATTGTCTTTACTTCATTTCTATGTTTTTTAATTATTTTTTTATTTTATAATATTTTGGCAACCCAAAAAATATTATAAATTGGGGGTCTTGCCTTATGTTGTGCATCATTTTTTTCTTTACTAAAATTATAGTGAAATTTAGTCTATCTTCTTCTTTTTCTTGTTCTTATTTTTCTCATACTTTCTTTTTAGAATTTGTGAGAAATGTTTAGCAAGATAGACTAAATTCATTTGGTAAGATTAGAGATGAAATTATATGTGTAGTTTCTTATTTTGATTTTGATTCTTAATGTTCTTCAAGTCTATAAATTTAAGAATATCATATTTCTTCTATCTTTTTCTTCAAATTATTTGTAATATAATTGTGTTGTGAATTTCATATAAATTTAGTCAAGCTCTTTTTATGTGAAATTCTACATGATATAATTATATTGATAAAATTGTGTTTATATTATAAGTAGTCTTTTATTGCAATATTACCTAAGTTATATTGTCATTTTTAGATTTCTTATAAGATGATCTCACTTTCACATGTGCTAAATGTAAGAGAATCAAATATAATATTTTTTTAAATATGTTCTTTAACTCATTATTTTCCAATTGATTATTTGGAATGTGAAATTTTCAATTGAGTAATTTTGTGAATCAAAATCCAAATAGGTAAATGAATCATATAATGACAAACGAATCACAAAATTTCAGTTGTGAAATTTTCAATTGAGTAATTTTATTATTGACTTTTTATCAAATCAAATTTTCGTGTTTTAAAAATCATTTTTAACAACAAAATTAAAATTTCATTATCTTTTTTTATTTACTTTATTTATCTCCAAAATCACCTGTCTAACATCTCTTGTTTACTTGTTTTTAATTACTTACTTGTGGATACGACTTAATAATCTACACTACATCGATCATTTTGTTTCGACAAGTTTGGGCGTAATCAATTTTTGGCACCGTTATCGGGGAGGTATATTTTTTCAAGTAAAAAATTGATAGAGGATAAGTTGGATAAAGAGGTAAGTAATTTTATTTTTATTTATTTATTGATATAATATAATTTTAGTAGTTTTTTTGGTTAAGTTTTTCTCATAAAAAAAGAAGAAGAAAAGCTGTTCTTTCTTGTTAAAAAATCTGCTTTGATTTTTTTGAAAAAAACAAATTCTGCTTTAATATTTTTTTCATTCTTTAGCATTAATTTCTTTACTACTAGCTTAGAATTGTAGTTTTTTTCTGTAATTCATTGTCTTTTAATTTTATTAGTTATTTCTTTTGCTTTAATTTATATAATTACAATTAAGCTTCCCATTTAGTTAACAATTTAGGTCTCATAATTTATGATACTATTATAATAGAATTAACTTGGTTTTTTAATGTCTAGCAAATAATTTTCATTTCAATTAAAAAAATTATGATTGATATAAATCAATATTGATCTGTAAAAAAAGCATGTGCTTAAGGAAGATTGATACAAATTATAATTTGTGACCCCTCCATACTTTCTTGGAAACCTCGGGGAGTTCTGTCTAAGAAATTTTGGGTATTAGGCAGAGCCGTTATAACCTTTCCAATTCAATCTAGGAACATTATTGGTGTATATTTTTTGCATTAATTTAAAAAAATAACAAAAAATAAAAAAAATAAATTAGGTGCATGAATCGGTATAGAGACGAACTAGGTATATTTACAAAGAGATCAGATAACCATAGTGACGCTTATTCCCATACTTCTAGTGTTCCTTCTTCTCCAAACTTCTTAGCAAATGAAAATCCATTCGAAATGGCAGAAGGGGGAGAATTCCAATAGATGTCGTTGAATGATTATTTTCACCCAACACGTACGGTCGCACCTTCATGCATCATGTTTCCCCCAAATTTACCGAACTTAGATTTCAAGTTGGGCATGATTCAACTTTTACCAACCTTTCACAGTTTAGAAAATGAGAATCCTTACGTTCATATTCAGGAATTTGAAGAGGTGGTGGCCACCTTTCACAACCAAGCTGGAACCGCAAATTTTATGCGGCTTAAATTTTTTCCCTTTTCCTTGAAGGATAAGGCAAAAAGCTGGTTGTATTCTATGCGACCTAGGTCGATCGGTACATGGGAAGAAATGACAACTGCATTTTTCAATAAATATTTCCCTCACCATATGACTAACAGTTTTAAACTACAAATCTCAACCTTCACTCAAAAATACAGTGAAACGTTGTATCATATCTAGGAACGGTTCAAAGATTTATTAAATCAATGTCCCCATCATGGTAACGAGAGTTGGTGCCTTGTGAGTTATTCTTATGAAGGACTTACCATATTTGAGCGCCAATTTGTTGAAATGATGTGCAATGGGGAATTTCTCCAGAAGGAACCTGAAGAAGGTTTTAAGTATCTGAACGAGTTAGCCGAAAAAGCCTATACATGAACTGGACCTAGTGCTACTGATAGAACAAGTTGATCTCGATCTTCAGGAATATACCAACTAAGGGAAGAGGATAGCCTCAAAGCTCAAATCGAGTCTTTGACAAAACATGTCAAGGCCCTCAAAACTAAGGAAATTAGAGGAATTCACATGGTCGCAAGGGCAGAATCACAAAAGTCGTGCTTTGTTTGTGGAGGGGTGGACCATCTAGCCAAGGATTGCATTACTTACAATGAGTATAAAGGAGTTTATGAGGAACAATGTAATGCTTTAGGAGCATATAAACGCTTCTCTAACACATACAATCCTAGCTGGAGAAACCACCCAAATTTTAGTTGGAGAGATCCTAACCAAACACAAGAATCAGGAGGACAATGGAGAAATGAGTAGCAACCTCCAATTCCTTACTCTGCTCCTCAATACAATGCTCAACCACCAAGATGTTTTCTTGAGAATACTTTACAAGCTTTTATGGAGGCACAGAGCAAGACAAACCAGAAGTTTGAATACTTTTCACTCAGGTGGTGGAACAGAGCAAGGAAATGAAAAGTCAGATTTCAAAGCTAACTAGAGCTTTGGTTATTCTTCAACGTGGAAATTTTCCCTCCTAAGCCCAATAAAAGGGGCAACACATGGCACAAACGTCTAATCCTGATGGTCAAAATCTCAAAGAAGTCAATGCCATGACTACTCGCAGTAAAGTTTTAAAAGGATCAACAACAAGTACTATTACTCTGAGTACTCCAATTGAGACCTCTAATAATAATGAGCCAACTAAATCTCCAGTTAAAATGCTTTGCCCCAATCCCCCCGTCCTACTGGAAAGTCAAAATGAGATCCTAGAGCACTTGACACAAGTGAAGATTAATCTTCATTTGCTTCATATCATTAAGCAAAATATTTGTGCACTGTAAGAAGGAAGCATCATGTCAAGAAGACTGCTTTCTTGACAGAACAAGTAAGTGCACTGATCGAGTAGAAGACACCACCAAAATACAAAGATCCCAGTTGTCCCACGATATCTTGTGACATTGGGACTCACGAAGTTAGCCAAGCTATGCTCGACCTTGGTGCGAGTTTTAATCTCATGCCCTATTTTGTTTACTCGTAACTCGGCCTTGGTGAAATTAAGCTAACGTATGTGGTGTTGCAATTGGCCGATCGATCAATCAAAAAGTCTCAGTGTATAGTTGAGGATGTTTTGGTTCAAATTTAGAAGTTATATACCCTGTTGACTTCATATTCCTTGATACCCAGTCTGTGGTAAGCATGTAATCAAAGATTCTCATTATCCTCGGTAGATCTTTCCTTGCCACTACAAATGTTTTAATCAACTTTAGGAATGGTCTAATAAAGATATCTTTTCGGAAAAGCAGCCACATGATAATGACGAGTTTCACCAAACATTTCTAATCGACACACTCGTTTTGGAGGAAGCTAATCTGAATAGAAAATTTAATGATCTTGATGATCTTCTCTGTATATCTCAATTTGAGAACTTTGGTCCGTGTGAGTTGATTACAATGCAGCAATTTATAAATATTCACAAGGCAGAGGGACCAATTTTTGTTAACCGCACTTCGAAGAGTTACCTCATGAGAAAGAAAAGCCAAAATCTTCCAATGAAGATATCCCCAATATCAAGTTGGCCCAATTACTCGAAGGATTGAAACACGTTTTCCTAAGAGATGGTGACACATTTCCTATTATCTTTCCATCTAACATTAATGCATCACAAGAGCATAAATTAACCAATCTGGTATGAGAGCATAAATCTTCATTAGGTTGGACGAATGTTGACATCAACGGTATAAGCCCCTTAGTTTGCTCACACTGTATAAATTTGGAAGACAAGGTTGTTCCTCCAAGGGATCCCCAAAGAAGACCGAACCCAATCATGAAGAACGTAGAATGAAGTATTGAAGCTTCTAGACTCTAGCATCATTTACCTGATTACTTATAGCAAATGGGTCAGTCCAACTCAAGTAGTTCCTAAAAAGTCTAGTGTCAGTGTATCAGAGAATGAGAAATGGGATCTTGTCCTTGCAAGAAATGTGACGGGTTGGTGTATGTGCATTGACTACCGGAATTCGAACACTACTACCCGCAAAGATCATTTTCCTCTTACGTTCATTGACCAAATCCTTGAACATGTGGCTGGTCATCCTTATTATTGCTTTCTTGATGGCTACTTAGGTTATTATCAAATTGAGATCGCATTGGAAGATCATGATAAGATCATATTTACATGTCCTTTGGTACATTTGCTTTCCGGCGTTTGTCATTTGAGTTATGTAATGCACCAGCTACCTTCTAGGGATGCATGATGAGCATTTTCAATGACATGATTGAAAAATGTATAGAAGTGTTTATGGACGATTTAACTGTCTTTGGCGACTCTTTTGACTCGTGCCTTTTCAACTTAGAAGTTGTTTTGACTAGATGTGAAGAGAAATGTCTCGTTTTAAACTGGGAGAAGTGTCATTTCATGGTATCATCAGGCATAGTCTTATGCCATATTATTTCTGAGAGAGGGATTGAGGTTGATCAATCCAAGATTGATCTTATCTCCAATTTTCCCACTCTTAAATTGTCAAAGATGTAAGATCATTCTTAGGTCATGCTGGTTTTTAGGAGTTTCATACAAAATCTAAGTGCGAGGATGCCTTTCGAACACTTATAGTGAAATTAACTTCTACTCCCATTATTCAATCACCAGATTGGAGTTTACCTTTTGAAATCATGTGTGATTCTAGTAATTTTTTTGTTGGAGCTGTTTTAGGTCAGCAAAGGGAAGGGAATCCCTTTGATCTATTATGCAAGCCAAACTCTAAATAGTGCTCAAATGAATTACTCAACCACTGATAAGGAGTTGCTTGCTGTGGTGTACACTCTTGACAAATTTGGTGCAACTTGATCAATTCACCCCTTACTATTTTTACAGATCACCCTGCCCTTAAGTATGTCATTTCTAAAAAGGATGCTAAGGCATGATTAATTCGGCGGATCCTTCTCTTGTAGGAATTTGATGTAACTATTAAGGATATACTAGGTGTTGAAAATGTTGTCCTTGATCATTTGTCCCGACTCAAATTCAATGATTCTGCTAATGGCCCACCTATCTGTGATGATTTTCTAGACGAACAACTTTTTGTTGCTAGTAAGTTACCCTGGTATGCCTATATTGTTAACTAATTTGTGACAAATGAACTACCATCTAAATGGAGTTCGCAAGATAAGTGAAATTTTTTGGTTGAAGTGCGAAATTTTTATTAGGATGATCCATATTTATTTAAATACTACCCCGATCAGATACTGAGGAGATGTATCCCTAGGGATGAAGTGTCTAGTGTTATGAACTTTCGTAACAATGATGCATGTGGTGCTCATTTCTCTATAAAGAAAGCTGCTGCTAAAATGTTATAGTGTGGTCTTTTTTGGCCCACTTTGCTCAAAGATACTAATGAGTTTTGTTGTTCATGTATAAGGTGCCAAAAGTTAGAAGCTCTATCTCGCCGTCATATGATGCTCTTGAACCTAATTCTTGTGATAGAGATATTCGATTGTTGGGGAATAGATTTTATGAGACCATTTCCACCTTCTTCAGGTTACCTTTATATTCTCCTGGTTGTAGATTATGTTTCTAAATGGGTCGAGGCTATACCATGTCGAACCAATGATACTGCAACAGTAGTAAAGTTCTTAAAGGAAAATGTGTTGTCGCGGTTTGGTACACCACGAGCAATAGTGATCAAAGGACTCATTTCTGCAACCGATCTGTGATTCATAAGGTTTCCAATGCCTATCATTCTCAGACAAATGGTCAAGTTGAGTCGGCCAATAGGGAGATAAAACAAATTTTAGAAAAGACGATCAGACCCGACCGCAAAGATTGGTCTTCTCATATTTTAGGCATACCGTACTGCCTATAAATCTCCTCTTGGGATGTCTCCCTATAGACTTGGAAAAACCAGTCATTTATCTGTAGAATTTGAACATAAGGCTTATTGGGCTATCAAAGCTCTGAATTTTGATCTGAGTGTTGCAGGTATCAATCGCAAACTCAAGTTATCAGAAATTGAGGAGTTGATAAATGAAGCATATGAAAACTCCAGGATCTACAAAGAAATTATGAAAGCAGCTCATGATAAACAAATTCTGAGAAAACATTTTGAGACGAATCAGAAAGTGCAATTATTTGATTCTCGTTTGCATCTCCATCCAGGTAAGTTAAGGTTGATGTTGATTGGCCCATTTGTAGTAATGTAAGTCTTTCCCAATGGTTGTATCGAGGTTAAGGACCCGAATGATGGGAGAGTATTTAGAGTCGATGGCCAGAGATTGAAGTATTACATTGAAAGAGTGAGCCAGGTTGAAGAGATCTTTCTCAACGACCCAGTTTATCAGTTCTGAGTGGTTTACTTTATATTTTTCATTTTCTTTTGTTATTTAGTTTATTTTATTTTGGTGTGTTTTTATTTTTATTTTTAAGTTATGTTATTTATTTTGGAGACTCGTGGGAGGTCGCATAGATATACTCATCATGTTCACCATTCAGGTGTTCTCTTTCCTTATCTTCTTTTCATTCCATTTATCTTTAGACATTGAGGACACTGTTTGATTTTGGTTGGGGTGGTGGTATTTTATCCTTCACGCACATCATATTTAAAAAAAATCAAAAAATAATAATAATAAAATAATAATAATAATATAGTTTAAATTAGTTTGATTGAAAATTTTGCATTATGGTCTAGGTATGATCTTTAAAATATTTGGTTTTAGTCACATCTGCTATCATGTTACTAAAGAATTACTCCTAAGATCTTTATGTGCACATTTTTAAGCCTTGGGTAAAATGGATGTTCAATGCATATAACCAAGAAAATTTCTATGTTTAATTATTTCAAACTCGCACACATTTTGTGATTTGAGTGGAAAGATTGTGAAACAACTTATGAACTTCCATTGATCATTTGAATTGGTGAACTTGCTATTTTATACACCATTCATAGTTTGTGGAATGTTAGTTGTCATGTTTAGGGATGATTTTGGTCAAAATTGGAAGAATTATTTGAGCCTCTTTGAAAGTGAGTTATTTATTCAAAAACAAAATATAACAAAATAAAGAAAAAGAAGAAGAAAAGAAAAAAGAGAAAAGAAAGAAATTGAGTTCAATAAAGTCTTTTATCGTTCTAAGAAGACAATGTTCATTTGATCATTTTTTATAGCTCTATTATCCTTTATTTATTTCAAAATTGACCATTTGAAATTCCGATACATGACTCTATTTTTCATAAACACAATAAAAATAGCAAAAAAAAATATCTTGTGATCTATGTTTGTTTATTTGCTTGTCCTAAATTTTGTCTATCCAAATTGAGTGTTTACTTTTCTTTTCAACCGCATGAGTGAATATTCTTACCTAGAATTAAATTTAAATATGTATCCATGAGGATATGGATTTGAGACTTTAACATGGTTAATTTTCAAGGTTATATGTATTGTGATCTATGGTAAGAGGGTTTTGGCTTAATGCACACACATAAAATTTTGGGACAATTAAAATAATTTAGATAGCAGTTGTGATCTTTTACTGAATGTTTGTTTAAAATACTTAGATAATCTTGTTAAAGTTTTCTTCCAAATTGATTTTTCATGTTTTATTTCTAGTTAACGCTTGAATTACTAGGGTCTAGAAATAGCTGGTTGGGGTTGCAGTAAGTGCTCGAAAAGACACTTAATATGTTAATAATTACCAAATTAAATTAGATTTTAATTAAATATTTTCATGTAATTAATATAAAACTATTGTGATTTGAAAATATTTAATTTTAATTAATATCCTAAGGGTTCCAATTACTTTATTGTTGACCAATCAGATTATAACACATCCTCACACCATTACTTTCTTATCTCCTAGACCTAATGTTTGCTCCAATCGAAGTATTACATTGCCGCCACGTGTCCCTCTACGTCTACAAAGCTCTTCGTTGGTGAATTAAACGATGACACGAGTCTGCCTTTTGGTTTCTTTGATTAAATAGCTTAGGGTCCATTTGGAGGGGTATTTAGTGTGTAACTCTCCAAATTAAGCCATTTTAATTGTTTTTAGTTTATTTCTACGGTTTTTTAATTATTTTTCTTTTATCTTATAATATTTTGGCAATCCAAAAATACTATAAATTGGGAGTCTTGCCTTATGTTATGCATCATTTGTTTTTCTTTATTAAAATTATAGTGAAACTTAATCTATCTTCTTCTTGTTGTTGTTCTTATTTTTCTCATACTTTCTTTTTAGCATTTGTGAGAAATGTTTAGCAATATAGGCTAAATTCATCTGGTAAGGTTATAGATGAAATTATATGTATAGTTTCTTATTTGGATTTTGATTCTTAATGTTTTTCAAGTTTATAAACTTGAGTATACCATATTTCTTCTATTTTTTTTCTTCAAATTATTTGTTAATATAATTGTATTGTCAATTTCATATAAATTTAGTCAAGCTCTTATTATGTGAAATTTTGCATGATATAATTATATTGATAAAATTGTGTTTATATTATAAGTAGTCTTTTATTGCAATATTACCTAAGTTATATTGTCATTTTTAGATTTCTTATAAGATGATCTCATTTTCACATGTGTTAAATGTAAGAAATTGATTTAATCAAATACATTATTTTTTAAGATATGTTCTTTATGTCTTTATTTTCTAATTGATTGTTTGAGATGTGAAATTTTCAATCGAGTAATTTCATGAATCAAAATTCAAATAGGTAAACGAATGATATAATGGATTCCCGTCACTTTACCAATTTTTATTATTGACTTTTTATCAAATCAAATTTTCATGTTTTAAAATCATTTTCAATAACAAAATTAAAATTTCATTTTCTTTTTTTATTTACTTTATTTATCTCCAAAATCACTTGTCAAACATCTCTTGTTTATTTATTTTTAGTTACCTCCTCGTGGATACGACCGCCAATCTACACTACATCGATCACTTTGTCTCGACAAGTTTGGGCTTAATCAGACGTTAAGACTACTTTTCTGAATGGCAATATTGAAGAGCGTATTTATATGGTTCAACCAGATAGGTTCATAGAAAAAGGCCAAGATGATCAGGTTTGTGAACTGCTAAAGTCCATTTATGGACTTAAGCAATCGTCATGGTCGTGGAATATTAGATTTGACGAAACTGTCAAAAACTATGATTTTGAACAGTTAGTGGATGAACCATGTGTGTATAATTTGATACACGAAGGGAAAGTGATTTTTTTAGTCTTATACGTGGATGATATTCTACTCATTAGGAATGTTGTAGGAAAATTATCTGATATCAAGATTTTACTTGCAAAGTAATTTGATATGAAGGATCTTGGAGAAGCTACATTTGTCTTAGGTATTTAGATCTTTCGAGATAGGAAGAACAGACAATTGGCACGGTCTCAAGCATCTTATATTGATAAGGTGGTGGATTGCTTCAGTATGCAAGACTCCAAGAAGGGGTATCTTTCCTTCAGGCATGGAGTCAGCCTCTCCAAGGAAAAGTCTCTCAAGACTCCTCAAGAAGAGAAAGACATGAGAAATATTTCCTACGCCTCAGCCGTAGGAAGTCTCATGTATATAATGTTTTGCACTAGGCCTTATATCTGTTATGCAGTGAGCGTGGTGAGTCATTTCCAATCTAATCCTAGACTCGAGCATTGGAATGTTACTAAGCATATCCTCAAGTATCTTAGGAGAACGAGGAACTACATGCTTTTGTATTCAGGTACTGACTTGAATATGGTAGGTTATACTATCTCTTATTTCCAAGCGGACAATGATTTCAAGAGGTCTATTTCAAGATCGATTTTCATCTTAAACGATGGGGAAGTAATATGGAGAAGTATCAGACAATCTTACATTGTTGAGTCTATCATGGAAGCTGAGTATGTGGTAGATTGTGAAGCTGCAAAAAAGGTTGAATGGCTTAAAAAGTTCCCAAAGATTCTGGAAGTCGTTCTAGAAGTTAACAAACCCATGACATTTTATCGCGATAACAGTGGGACTATAGCAAATTTAAAGGAACCAAGGAGCCATAAAAGTCCCAAACACATAGAGCGTAACTATGACCTCATTAGAGAGATCGTTCAGCGTGGAGATGTTGTAATAACACATATATTGACGTTAATAACCTAGCAGATCCACTCACAAATACTTTAAGCAGTAAATTCTTTAATGGTCATCCAGACAGCATAGGGATACAAGATTGTACATGCCTACTTTAGTCCAAGTAAGAGATTGTTGAAATTGTGTTATAAAGTATGGTGTAATAACTATTTATGAGTATTTAGTTATTTCTGACATTTATGTATTACTGAGTTTTATGAATAAATGAAAGTTTTCCTTTAATTAGTGTTTATAATTTACTTAAGTCCTGAAACTATTGTCAACGTAAGAAGAGTAAAGATAGATGGATTTTCCAATCAAACTCTTCTGAAATAGTTCAAAATGTTATTCGCAATATAAGGATCGACTGGGCAATCAAATCCTATTACAATTGTTAGGTTGAACCAAATGATGTATGTCTTGGGGCATGGGAGTGGAGACTCAAACGGTTGACCTAGACATGTTATGGAACATGTTGAATAGACGGGTAACAAATTAGTTTGGAGCAAAACCGTTTATCTAGCTCTAAATCTAATTGTTACGCCTTAAGAGTATTTTTGTGATCACCTTAATCGTGAGGTAAATACAAAATTTGACTTAATTACTTACGATATTTGATACGCCAAAGGAGTGAGTTTGAATTATCGGACAATACCTCGACTGTTGGAATCGTGATTCAACTATGTTGGAGTTACGTGATTCACAGATATGGAATCTGAAAGGACCCTCATCCTGGTTCTGAAAGGACAAAGATGAATAACGGCAATCCCAAAGGGGGGAAAGACTCAGAACGAGATGTTATTCAAATTGGAGGGAACTGGGGTTGTGATGGCCCCTGGACAATCCCCATAGATGGGGACTCTGCCAGAGCTCCAGTTCCCGTTTTATTCCTTTCCCGCTTTATTTTGCTATATATATATATATATATTTTAAACTGACCTTGACTTTTTCTTCTTCATAGATAACAAAAGGAATAGGCCGCCGTTCCTTTCCAGGGAGTTCAAGGAGAAGATTATCGTTGCTTTCAACATTCACGGACAGGACTGGAACTACCTTCTTGATCCGCGATGGGAAATCAACGTTGCTTTCATTCCTGGCGTGACTCAAGCCATTTCTACTTCTGCTCAACCATCTTTGTCTACTCAACTTACTTCTCCAAAGCTTCCAATAGGTATTCCCATTTTTCACTCTCATTCCATTTTTGTTACTTCTGTTTCAAGTACTTCTATCTCCTATGGGTCTGAACGAGAGGACGCAGAATGGGAATGCCTGCTTCAAAAATTCACTGTAAGTGTAGTTATGTCAAGTCACTTGTAGAGCAATTGTTGGGGACGTTGTGGAAGAAATAAACGTACGTCCAAGTCGTGAAGCCATGAGCTCCTCTTGAGCAACTTCGAGTCCTCTTTCTGCTCCTACTTATGTTCTCACTACCCCAACAGATCCTTATCTGGTCATTCCTCCTACCCCTATGACCCGCGGGGAAGGTTCTCAGCAGTGTTTAACCTCTCATCCCCCTCCTCTGCAACCTGAACAGAGGGGGTTACTCCTACTCTCAAGGAGGTGGTGAAGACCCTTCAATATGGAGATGGAGATGTTTCTATGCAATCCCCTCCATTCCTTTTTATGTCAACTTCCTAAATGATCCTCATTTAGCACACATCGTGCTTCGTGGGGTCCAATCTGATGTGGACGTGGTCACTGCCCGCAACATGATGGTTGGGAACCAGCTTTGCTCTCTCAGCCACTATTTAATGAAGGTATTTTACCCAATTGTTTCCTTTTATTTCCTTTACTTTATTTGTCTTTATCAACATCTTACCTTTTCTTTTTGTGTGTTTTGCAGGCCATCATTTTTCACAACAGCCTTTAGGAACATCTCCTGGCACATGAGCAGTCTATGACTCATTGGAAGAAGGAGGTCGAAGGGTGTCACACAGTCCTTGGTTATCACCAAGATGAGATTGAGCAATTGAAGAAGAGGGAGGCTGATCTCTAGGGGACAGTGAAGGAGTTCACCCAAGGCGCAACAACGACTACGGTAGAGCTTGCTAAGTTCGAGGACTCGCCAAAGGCCACAAAGGAAGCTTTGGACGAGTCTGAGAGTTGTTTGGATATTTCTAGGGAGAACTTGAATAGCAATAAGGAGAAGTTGGCTGCCGTAGAGTTAGCCCAGGAGGAGGCCGAGCGGAGAGAGAGAGATGGAAGACGTCTTCTAAGCCCTTTTTGACAAGGCTGAGAAGAAAGTCTACCATGTGGGATACAAGGTTGGAAAGGAGAACAATCCTCCCAAAGTCCCTCTCAAAGATGCTTCAAAATCCCAAGCCGAAGTGGATGCTTTTATAGAGGATGTTCCCATTACTGAGGATGTCGCGGTTGACTCCTCTGTTCCTGTTGATGAAGTCATCCCCATTGAAGATTCTTAACTTTTTACTTTCCCTACGATTTTCTTTTTATGTACTTGTACTTTTTATTATTTTTTAAGAACATTTTGTAATTTTCCCTTTTATCAATGAAATGATCTATTCTTTTAACAATTTATATCATTTCTTTTGTTACCTAGTAAAAATTCAATAAGTAGTTTAACACTTAGGATTTTTTCCTTTAACAACTTCCATTGTTAACCTTCTAAATATTTAAGCAAATACTTAGTAAATGGTTTAACACTTAAGAGTAGTAGCAAATTTAAAAGGTTCTTCGCTTATAGTGCTTTCCCTCGTCCAAACGAGTATTTTATAGAGATTCGACAAGGAATTCCACTAATAACTGGTTGTTTTGATCTAGAACAACTCGATGAATTTAGTAGATCTTTTTAGGAGGACTTCATCACCCTTCCCTTTTTAGAAGCTCATCTCAAATCTTGAATGTTTAGTCCATCCATAAATTTTCTTCCATATGAGTTCTAGTCTCAATAAGAATACTAGTCTTTCCTGAATGATAAGGAGAAAAATAATTAGATAAAAAAATGCCATTTTGGAGTTTTATCAATAATTTTCTTGTGTAGTTGGGGATCCGGTATTTTTGAATCCTTATGTAAGGAATTACAAAATAAATTATGTCAACAAAGATGTGAATTAGGAAGGATTGGTCGACAAAATCTGAACCGATGACTGAATCTTGATATCCCTCAGATTAATATATTTTTTTACCGCGAGATATATTGGCAGCTACGGATCATTTGATTGACAGAGAAGAAAACAACCCACCGGAAGGGTATACCTCAGGAACACCCATCTCTGAACTAGATGTATTGTATCAAATTGCTATAAGACAACGCTTGTGGATGGATGCTAGCAGAAGCTAAGCACTTGAAAATCGTGCTCGTCATTTCTCAAAAGTATCTTTTTCTGGGAACATGGTCAACCAAAACTTCCTATGTTTCCAATTCTTCATCCACTGATGCCGAAAATGCTCTAGTCTTCCATTCTCATATGAGGCCGTAAAGTTTATTGGCAGAATTGGATTTCGATGAAGTAATACATCAATGATTGTTGGGAAGGGGACCTGATCATAGAACCTAGTTGGATTCAGGCTGGGATAGTGGCGCTCATTCCTAAAGAATCTCTCTTAGAGGTTAGCTCTCTAGTAAACGAATAAGGAGTGCTAACTATCTTCGCTATATGAGAGCAAGTAAGCAGGTAGTAGTGTGCATGTCTGTTAGTCGTTGTTTTTCATTCTATTATTTCAAAAGTAGATGTTTTAGGGTGATCAAGCGGCCCTTCCTACGCCAACATACATTCAATGAAATCCTTATTACACTACCGCAAGCTAAAATTGGATTTGGAAGAGCAAGCCAGAAAAAGGAAGTGTTGAGATAATAGACTTTCATCCTAATTTCATCTACTGAAAAGGGGGGGATCACCTAAAGAGATTTTTAGGTGGAATTGACATACATAATTAAGACTATGAGCATTGATCTGCCAAAAGGGACTCTCCTCCTTTTTTTGGGCTAGAAGATAATCTTTATGCAGTCCATAGAAAAAAAGACTTATGAAGCCAGATGCTCTTGGATGGGCAGTTGAACCTAAAGGAGCATATGTCATATATTTTGCGGAACGTCGTTCTTGCCAAGGTTGTATGTCTTTTTTTATCCTACTCAAGTCCAAAACCATTATACAACTTTCTTAAAGAGTATATGTTTAAATTCCGTAATCATTATACAAGGGATGGCATTAGGGTTGCCTCCTAAATGGGTGTTGACATAACCATAATCACAGTGTAAGATTACACAGAGCAATACAAAGGTTTTCTCCCCCCTAAAAGTTGTCGTCGATTCTATAGAGGACGAAGAAATTTTTTTTATCTTCCTCTGTTGTTTTGAGAGCCCACACTCAGTTCCTTACAACATCCGTGTGAGATATACTTCTGAATGCTACGAGTAGTTGTTGGTGCAAAGATTATTTACAGTCCTGTGAAGAACGAAGAACGCGAGACAACTAATTGGATTCTACCAAATCAGAATTTCTCTGATATAATAAAAGTATAAAATTATTTCTACCTATTATAAATATGTTTATCTAAATACGCAAGATCATGGGAAAGGTTTTATGTTTAATATGATTAAATTTTTGTTGTGAAATTTTTTTTTATTTTTCACCCACGAACCGTTCTGGTTCATTTATTTTTTATCAAATTTTAAAACCCAATCCAACACGTTGATCAAATCACGGAGATGGAAGTAACTCACGCAATCAAATCTGATTCTCTTTTGACTACCACATAATATTTCTTTGACTTCATCTTTTCAGGTATACCTCTACATCCTCTTTTGGCCTTCTTCCCGCCATGTTGGTGATCCACTACCGTATTGATTAACTAACCCAGTACATTTACCCTTATTTTGTATCTCAGTTTTTAAGTCGTTGATAAAGAACATTAATACATTAATCTGTCATTCAGGGATAATTACTGACGTCATGTTTTCCATCATTATTCTCTGTTCTACGTCGTTTCACTTCTCTTCATGGTATAATTGATCTTCTTGGACGAAAAAACGTAGTATCCACCCATTCAGCTTCCACTGGGACATTATCTAAAGTTTTTTACCTTATTTCCTTCGCCTTATTTCCTTCTTCTTCTTCTTCTTCATTCTTCAGATTTTTCAATGGCTTCTTCTTTCTCATCTATTGTCCCTAGGATTAGAAATAAACATGAGTTTAACCGGTCTGTTATCGTAGAGCTTTCCCCGACGAAGTCAACTGTTCTTTCTTTGACAGTGACCTTATCAGTCCTTCTTCTTATCCTGGAGTCCTGAACTTTAGGACCATGTATATACCCCTAGGTTTCTAATTTCTTATTTCTCCTCTTTTGCAACAACTTTTTCATTACCATGACCTTTCTCCTACTTAATTTACCCCAAACACGTATAGAATTTTATTGAGTTTTAAGTATCCAAACCATTTATTTGGTTTAGATTTAGGTTTAAATGAGTCCCACCTTGTGTATTCCCTTAAGGAGAAAAATGGCCACCACTACGCTACCCCACGCAGTGGCCTAACCGGTGGTCCGCTTATATTGGACCTGCCTAAGGGCGACAATTGGTGGAACGCCAAGGTGTTCCAAGTTTTTGGTGACTAGAGAGGTCGCAGTAACTCCCACATCCCTACCGAATGTAGGTCATTCGGTGAGTGACTATGCCCCTCTCTATTATTTTATGCTTCTATTCTTCTAACAGTTTCTTATTTTTTCTTTTTACAGACACGAGAAAATATGTTCATCCGTTCGAGACTCCCAATGATAGAGCTAAGATCACATCCACCTACAGTGTTCGCACTAGTGATTGGCAGTAGTTACTTGGCCCTAAGCGTGAACTCCATTTCCTTTCTTATCTTCCTCCTAGACCCTTGGCCTTGCATTTTCCATTCGAAGACAACCTACTTTACCTTATTCTTCTAACTCTTCATCTTCATGTTCTCTCTCCATTAGAAAAGCTTTCGACAACATGAGACCCATCTAGTTTTCCTTAAACTGTCTTTCTTCTGTAATGTGCACCCAAGGCTGGCTTCTGAGTCATTGCCTATAGTTTCTTTTGAGGGGACTTCCCTTATTCGTCCTCCTCTTGAAACTCTTTCTCTTTTATCTCTTTTGGCTATCAGGCCTCCTGTTCAGCCTGAGCATTCTACCCATCTGTCATTCATTATGGTTGGACCTTCGTCCATGGGTTTTAGGTTGGGTGCTTCTAAAGCGACCCAACTTTGGACCCTCTTTCCTTCGAGCTCTGACCCAAGGATTCTTTTTTATGTGAACCTGCTGATGGATCGTGAGACATCTCCTCAAATCATGAGTCATCTACAGTGTTCTATCAATGTTGATCAGTTGGCAAAGGAACCTATTGAAGCCCTTCAGAAAGGATTTCACCACTGTCTTCTTGAGGTAATTCTTTTTTTTTCTTTGTAACTTTTGTTCGTCATTACTATTATTTTTCTTCACTAACTCATAGATTTCATTTTTATTTCAAACTATTCTTTACCACAATGCTCTTGCAACAAAACTCAACGGTATTGGTGGTGAGATCGTTAGGCATGAGTAATAATTGTCTAACCTTAAGCGTCATTTGGTTGCCAAGGATGTAGAGCTTGGCGAGTCAAAGAGTGAAGCCGAAGAATCAAGGCTTTTGATCGAAGAGTTGAGAGCTGAAGTTGACATATTTGTTCAGAAAGTCATTCGTGGGGTTTCTGAGTGGTTTGAGGCTTCATCTGCTGAAGCTTTAAAGAAGAAGGAAGAGGAAGCCTATGATCTTTACACTACTCAATTCATGCGACTGGAGAAAGATACTTACACCATCAGCTATCCCGATGGTGTCGCCCGGGCACCTGCCTAGTTTGAAATGACTGAGGCAATTCCTCCTTCAGCTGAAGAGAATATACTATTGTCCCAAAACCACCTACTGAAGATGTCACCAAAGAATGTCTTTATAGTGACACGGAGGCTATATTACTCAGCGGAAGAGCATATTCAGCTTGATTAACTTTTCATTTTATGTTGTTTTTACTTTTATTTTTTTGTACTTATTTTTATATGAATGAAAACATCTTCCATTTCATCATTAAGCTTTAAGCATTACTTTATCTTTCTCAGCAACTTTCATTTGAACTTCTTGATGCACTTAATCTTTTTCCCCAAGCATTCATTTAGCATACTTGGATAATTTTTTTTTTTACTTAAGTGGTCGTTTGGTACACTCAAGCAATTTTTTCATTTTTTTTTTGCATTAAATGGCTGCTTGAGACACTTAGGCAATCTTTCATTTTTTTTACCTTAAGCGGCCGCTTGGCACACTTAGGTAATTTTTCATTTTTTGGCCTTAAGCAACAGCTTGGCACACATATGTAATTTTTATTTTTTGCCTTAAGCAGGAGCTTGCCACTCTTAGGCAATTTTTCATTTTTTTCCTTAAGCGATCATTTGGCACACTTAGACAATTTTTCATTTTTACCTATTATGAGTATTTTCCCAACCTCCAATGGTGCAACAATGTGCGTTGCGACACATCATCTTGAGAAGCTTAAGACGAGGGAAAGTTCCCAATGAGGGAGACCCACCTCACTCAGCCAGTCTCAAGAGAGCACAGGTCGCACAGACCTAAGCCCACGTGAAGGAAAGGGTAAAATTTATGAAGAGAGCTCGGACGACCCTGAGTGCAGGTTTATAATTACCCGCTAAGGGTAATGATCAAGGTCGCACTCCCACCTGAGCTCGAGCATCAAACCGGTCTAATCGATGTGGTAAAATGACAGGATACCTTCAACTAGTCACCTGATGGGCGCGTTGACACTTATTATCCGCCAGCTTTATGTCAAAGGTTGCCTCATTTCCATCCAATCAGCGCCATTCAAGATAGGTTTATGTCTCGTAAAGCTTCCCCAACACGCCTTTGAAGGTTTATTCAACACGTACCCTTCTACAGAAGGACTCAAGTATAAATATGTCTACATATTAACAAAAAAGATAGGCTCATTCTCCCCTAAGGAAATTATGCTAAAATATCGACAAATGACTGATTAGGCACCGAAGGCCCTTAGGCGGGGCAACCACCCCCAGTTCCTCACCTTTAGGGTTCTTTGTCTATATTTTACAAACGTTGAGGCCGTGAGCACCAGTTAGGAGAAAGAGCACGCCCACCATAAAGAGGCATGAACTCGTATAACGTCATTTCAACAGACCCCTCTCCTGGTTAGGAGGACTCCCACACTTAGCATGAGAAAGTAACATCTGAATTGTAACAATCTTTGGCTAATTGGTGCCATCTTTGGGAAATGACTATAAAAGCCTTCCCTATCGAAGAATTAGGAGCCATTTCTATTCTTGAAGCGAGAAGATGGGCCCCGGTAAAGAAATGAGGATGGTCAAGACTTTTCACACCAGCCACTAAGAGAACCAAAATCTATGACGTAGCCACCCCCCCCCCCCNNCCCCCCCCCCCCCCAACGCACTCTCGGGTGAAATAAACAGCACCAGAAGGATAGAGGAGCCCAAAACTAGTGCACTACCCGAGGTTCAATCCAAGAAGGTAATTCAAAAGGCCAGAATGGTTGGTCGTATTCCTACCAGATTGTCGAAGAGCAAAGATCAGAATAAGACCATACTTACCCACGAGCGGAGTGTGGATGTCGCATGTCCCACCATCGACACAAAGATGAAGCTCAGCCAAGGGAACACTCCAACAAAAAAGGGAGGGCCTAAGGCTCTAAAAATATAAGCTCGGCTACCCCCATCCTCCCACCTCTGTGTAACGGATGATAAAGGCCGGGTACTTATTGATAGCCTTTGGATAAAAGGTCTCTTTCTCTCCCCATTTAGGATTAAGATCTTGTAGGAACCTTCTTGAGAAAATTTATTTCTACAGAAAAATAGAATGCGTTGCAGAAATGTATGCCTATGATTTTCTAAATGTTCTACAAACCCCCCGAGGAACGACTCTTCGATGACACATAACGAATGCTAAAAAAATGGCTCGTGAGGTGTTTTATCCCACCAATCAGAATTAAATAAAAAGTGAGGATTGGTGAGGTATACTGAGCATTCATGCTCGTGGACGGTATTTAGGTTCTAGCTAGAGCAAGAAAGTCTTGCTAGATATCGACAAATGATGTCTGTTGAGCACCCATTCTCGCAAACGGGATTCAGGATCTAGCCAGAGTAGGAAATCCTGGCTACATATCAACAAGTGATGTCTGCCGAGCAGTAAGGCTCACAAATGGGATCTAAGATCTAACTAGGTAGGAAAGTCTGGCTACATATCGACAAGTGATGTATGTCGAGCACCCATGCTCACAGATGGTATCTAGGATCTAGCTAAAGCAAGAAAGCATGGTTTGATATCGAGAAGTGATGTCTACGAGTAGTCATGCTTGCAGACGAGATCTAAGACCTAGCTAGAGAAGGAAATCATGGCTAGATATCGAAAAGTGATGTCTGCCAATCACTCATGCTCGTAAACAGGATTTAGGATCTAGCCATAGAAGTAAATCTTGGCTATATATCGACAAGTGGTGTGTACCGAGCACTCATACTCGCAGACGGGATTTTGGATCTAGTCAGAGTAGCAAAGCGTCGCTAGATATCGACAAATGATGCATGTCGAGCACCCATGCTCACAAACAAGATTTATTATCTAGCTATAGCAGAAATGTCTGGCTAGATATTGATAAGTGATATTTATTGAGCATTCATGCTCGTGTACGGGATTAAAAATCTATCTAAAGTAGGAAAAGCATGGTTATATGTCGACAAAGATGTCTGTCGAGCACCCTAGCTCGTAGATAAGATCAAGGGTCTAGCCAGAGCAAGTGCATCTAGCTAGATACCAAAGGAGAAGGCTATATTTGTTCGCTACAAAGGATAAAAGGATCCGGCCAGAAAAGTCACGCCAGAGGTAAACAAGCAAGGATAAGAATCTAGCTAGAACATAAATGATTGGCTAGACACGAGGCACTCCACACCGTCAAAGAAGGAAGATACTTTGACCAAAGAAAAGGAATCTCTACTCGCATCATGCCGAACCAAGAATATTCATGATGAAGAAGTTCAACTCCCAGTATGAAGACGTTATGCTCTACTAAACCTCCTCAAAGGAAAAATAAAAATGGGGGCAGCCCATTAAGAGGAGTCAGGCCCGTTTTAAGGCCCACAAAGGATCAAGATCACAACAATACACAACTCAGGTCAACGAAAGTAAGAGCGACATTCGAACATCGAGAAGTAAGGGATAAAAGTATCGTCTAGACCAACTCAAGGCTCGATAGCAAGTGGATGCTTTTACTCAGAACGAACAATGTGCAGCGAAGAAAATTTAGCAAAAACGGAGCTAAATAAAATAGTTAGAAATTAGGGAAACTCATTCTCATTAATAAAGAGAGGATTACAAGTACAAGCAAAGGAATAAACAATCTCCTCGAATAAAAGGGAGAACCCCTCATACGCTAATTAAAAGGTAGGTCCCCTCTGGGCCAAGGGTCAGAGGAGCCCCACGACTCTCTTCAACTCTTGAAGTCTTGAGGGCTCTGGTTGCTATGCTCTTGAAGACAAAATTCAAACCACAGGCGACAACCAATTTCTGAGCTAAGGACAAAAAAGGCTCCAATCTCTCCCACTTAGGAAGAGAGAAGAAGGAAATATCCGTCAACAAATTTAAGGCGCCCTGACGAGAGTGAACGCAAGAGATTGTGCTCTCCCAAGACATGTTGTGGCAAGCAACTGGTGGTCCGAAAGTGTGTAATCAGTAAAGACAGGGAAAAGGCAGTAGCCAGGAAGGTTACACTAGCACATGTAAGGCTGTAAACCACATTATAAGTCAATGTTACGGGTGACAACTCTACAACCAGGGGTGGGCAGCCAACATAAACAAACAAATTACCGGACGATGCACTAATGACTTGGGAATTTGACATTTAAAGGGTGACAAATAGGGAAATGACATCCATGAAAAGGAAAGTCAAGAAGATCAAAAGAAGAAGCCCCCCCCCCCTCCTCTAAGAACAAAGGAGGCCCTAGAAGGGGAAGGATCGTTGTTTTCATAAAAAAGAGAAAGAAAATGAGGGCAAGAATAAAATTTCACTCCATGTCAGCCCTGTGAAGAAGGCGAAGATGGAGGAAATGAGGAGAGGAATTGTCTATTCATAAGCCTAAGAGAAAAACCACCCATTTAATGGGGGAATCTACGCCAACCACAATTGGAACCGTTGAACGGCTAAAAAGCGGACATTTCATAAATCGATGAGAGACTTCTGGGAAATCAAACTTCATCCAATAAACTACATGATCGAAGCGACGTGGCACGTCTAGGAGTCAGGATTTCCCATGCGCCTCTACATGATAATAGTGCATATGTTCCTGAGAGATCAACAATATTAACTCTCCTTAAAGGATGAAACAACACACGACAAAAGTCGGGGAGGTAATTAATTCTTTTAGTGATATCCACTCTAAGGGATAAACTTTGAACACGCGTGAAATACTCAGGATGCGTGAAAATTCCCAATCTAGCACTACATAGAGACAACTTAGACAAGGAGCTCGGATAATGAAGTCTTCAGACCTAGGTGAACGAAGCCACCCAAGTCCTCGACTGGGGGCAACTGTTATGGGTGTTTTCTCAACCTCTAATGACATAATGACGTGCATTGTGACACATCATATTGAGAAGATTAAGACAAGGGAAAGTTCCCAAGGATCGACCTCACTCAGTCAGTCTCAAGAGAGCTCAGGTCGTACAAACCCAAGCCCACGTGAAGGAAAGCGTAAAATTCATGAAGAGAGCTTGGACGACCTGAGTACAGGATCATCGTCACCCGCCAAGGGTAACGACCAAGGTGGACTCCTTCCTGATCTCGAGCATCTAACTGGTTCAATTATCGAGGTATTAATAATAGGATAACCTCCGCCTAGTCACCTCATGAGCACATCGACACTTAATATTCACTAGATTTATGTGAGAGGTCACCTCCTTTCCATCCAATCAACAGCATTCAAGACAGGTTTATGTCCCGGGAAGCTTCCCCAACACGCCTTTGAAGGTTTCTTCGACACACACCCTTCTACACAAGGACTCACGTATAAATATATCTACAAATTAACAAAAAATGTATGCTCATTCTTCCCTAAGGAAATTAAACTGAAATATTGACAAAGGATTGACTTAGCCATCAGAGACTTTTAGGCGGGGCAACACCCCGGCTCCTTGCCTTTAGGGTTCTTTGTCTTTTTTTACAGACATTGAGGCCGTGAGGAGCCCCAATCAGGAGGAAGAGCATGCCCACCATAAAGAGGTAAAAACTCATATAACATCACTCTAGCAGGTCCCCCCAGTTACGAGGACTCCCACACTTAGCACGAGAAAGCAACATATGTACTATTGAAGTTTTTGGCTAAAACATTACCTTAAGTGGTCACTTGGCAAATTTAGGTAATTTTTTTTGTCTTAAGCAGCCCCTTGGTACACTTAGATAATTTTCATTTTTTACCTTGAGCGGCTGCTTTGCACACTTAGACTATTTTTCATTTTTTGCCTTAAGGGGCTGCTTGACACACTTAGGTAAATTTATATTTTGGGCATTAAGCACTCGCTTGGCAGACTTACGTAATTTTCATTTTTTGCCTTAAGCGACCGTTTGGCACACTTGGATAATTTTTTCAGATTCGGGCTTTGCATGCTCTCCCTCTTTTTTACACACTCCCTCTCTATGAGATTCGGGCTTTTCTGCTCTCCCTCCCTATGAGATTCGGGCTTTTGTGCTCTGCGTCTCTTATGAGATTCAGTATTGTTATCATAAATTACCAATCATAAGAAATGAGTAAAAAATAGTCATAGACGGTGATTTACGCAGAAAATCCTTTAATAGGGAAAAAACCACGGATTAATGATACTCTTATTAAATAATGAAGGGAAATGTGTTCATACATAATGTTTCCTCAGATGTATAGCGTTCCACAAATTTGGAAGATCCACACCTCCACATTTGGTTAGCCAATATGATCATTGGCCTCCAATTGCTTTTATGACATATGATCCTTCCCAATTTGGACCCATCTTTCCTTCATTTGTTTGCATGATTCTTTCAATAACTAACTCACCAGGTTGAAAACCCCATGCTTTTATCCATTTTGACAAATATGATTGTCTTGCTGCTTATAATTGCATAGTCTGATGAAGGTCGTTTCCCTTTTTCCTTCCAACAAATCTACTTGTTTTTCTAAAATTTTAGAGTTTTCTTCCTGATTAATCTCTGATGTCGTGTTTGGACATCCAATTTCAATTGGAATGATTACTTCTGCCCCGAACGCTAAATCAAATGGGATTTGTCTAGTTGGTTCTCATGGAGTTGTGCGGTAGGCTCAAAGAACCGAAGGCAGTTCTTCAATCCATTTCCCTTTTTCCGTTTCCAATCTTTTCTGTAGTCCTTCTATGATAGTTCGGTTTGACCTTTTTGCTTGGCTATTTCTTTGCGGATAATATGGGGTTAAGTGTAATACTTTGATCTACAATCCTTCAATAAAACTTTTGATGGTTTTCCCGATGAACTGCAACTCTTTATTAGAGATTATGGCTTTTGGAATTCCATATTTGCATATGATTTCCTTCCAAAGAAAGCTTCTAACTTCTTCTTCTCATATTCTTTCCAGTACTACTGCTTCTATACATTTTATAAAGTAGTCTATTGCTACCAGTAGGAATTTCTTCTAAGCCAGAGCTATGGGTAATGGTCCAACTATATCGAGCCCTCATTCAATGAACGGCCAGAGACTGACCAAGGTTTGAAGTGATTCTAGCACCATTCGAAGGATTGGTGTAAACCTTTGACAATTGTCACACTTTTCCATGTATTCCTTGACGTCTGCTTGCATTATGGGCCAATAGTATCCTTCATTCAGTACCATGTGTGCCAAGGTCCTTCCTCCTATATGGCTTCCGCAAACTCATTCATGGACATCTTCCAAAACATACTTGGCTTCTGTTAGGTTAAGGCACTTCAACTAAGACCCCGGAAAATATATTCTATAGAGTTTTTCATTGATAATAGTGTATTTGATCGCTTGTTGGTTTAACTTTCACGCCTACAGTCTATCTTCTGAGAGCTTGCCGCTTTGTAGATATTGAATAATTAGATCCATCCAACTTGACTCCACACATGTCGTGTTGAGAACAACTATTTGATTCTCTATGCTTGGGAATTCTAGAAATTCGACTGGGATGTTTCTTTTTCAATAATTGTTGATTCATGATCCCAGAGTTGCTAGAACATCGGCTTGTGAATTCTCTCCTCTTGAGATTTTATTTATGTGATATTCCTCTAATTTCTCTAACAGTTGCTTTGTTCATTGGAGGTACTTAGACATTATATCATACTTAATGGCGCATATTCCTGTAATTTGGTTAGCCACTAATTGTGAATCATAATAAATATGTATCTTTCTTACCCTGAATTCCCTTGCGATGCGGATTCCAGCCAGTAGTGCTTCGTATTATGCTTCGTCGTTGATGTGTTGAAGCTAAATAACAAGGCATGTTCTATGGTTTCTCCATGCGGGGTTCAAATCACCGCGCTTGCCCTGAATCCTTTTTGATTCGATGCTTCATCCACGTATAGTTACCATTTATTAGTTTACAGGTTGACTTTGGCATTGCCTTCTCTTTGTCTTGTCATGAATTCAGCGATGAAATCTGCTAATACTTGTGACTTCATTGCGATTCTTGAGACATATCATATTTCTTATTTCCCAAGATCCACTGTTCACTTAGTTAATCTTCGTGTTAGAACTTGTTAATGTAGAACATTTCAAATTGAGAACTCAGTGGGTACAACGATTGTCTGCGCCTGAAAATATGGTTTTAGTTTTTGTGACGCCACGATCAGAGCCAGGGCGATCATCTCAATTTTCTTATATCTGCTTTCCACTTCTACCAGGCTCTTGCTAACAAAATATATTGGCTTCTGGGATTTTCCCCCTTCTCTAACTAGAGCTACACTAATTGTTGCCTCTGAAACCATCAAGTATAAGTACAACTCATCATTTGGTTCTAGTTTTGACAGAATGGATGGTGAGGCTAAAATACTCTTTAACTGCTTAGAAGGCCTCTTCGTAATCTTCATCCCACCTTTGAACTGAATTCTTTTTTAGTATGGAGAAGAATGGTTTACACTTGTCCATTGACCTGGCTAGGAATCTCTCGTTGGCTGCCAGCTTCCTCGTAAGGCTTTGCAAATATTTTAGGGTTGTTGGAATTTTCATTTCTGTGATTGCCTTCACTTGGTCAGGATTAATTTCTATGCCCCTCTGTGTGACCAAGCGCCCAAGGAATTTCTCTACCTTGACTCTGGAAACACATTTTTTTAGGTTCAGCTTCATATTATATTTATGTAACTCAAAGAAGGCTTCTTCTAGATGTTTGATATGATCTTTGCGGTTAACTGACTTAACCAACATGTCATCCACATAAATTCCATTGTGTGCCTAATCTGGTTCTTGAATATGTGATTCACCGGGCGTTGGTATGTTGCTCATGCATTCTTCAATCTGAAAGGGATCATTTATAGCAGTAGATGTTGTGATCAGTTATAAATGATGTCTTCTCTTGGTCTGGTGGGTAGCTTTTTACTTGTTTAAATCTAGAAAATACATCCTTGAAGCTCAATAATTCATGCCCCGCTACTGCATACATCATATGGGTAATTTGGAAAGTGGGTAGTCGTCCTTAGGACACGCCTTGTTTAGATCCGTGAAATCTACACAAACTCTCAATTTTTCGTTCTTTTTTACCAACACTACATTAGATAGCCACTCTGGGTACATCACTTCCTTGATCAAACCCGCCTTTTTTAGTCAGTCAACTTCTTCTTTGATTGCTTTCTTTCTTTTTGGGATGAAGGTCTCTCTCTTCTGCTTCATGGGTCTAACACATGGATCTATGTTCTGGCAGTGACATATAGTTTCTTCACTAATCCCTGGCATGCCAGTCGGAGTTTCTGCAAATACTTCTCCAATCACTTTTAAGAAATTGATCAGCTCATGCCGCTCTTATGGGGATAGCGTTACTCCTATCTTGGTTTCTTTTACACCTCTGTTCAGTTTTATCTCTATTAGTTCCTCGGTAATTTTGTATCGTGGTCCATCGCCTTCAATTGAGCTATTCAGGGGTTTAGTTGCTATTGATTTTGGCTGATTGGCTGCTTCCCTGCTGAAATTGATGCTTTTCTTGTGGTGTCTAAAGCTGTGACCGTGCAGCATTGGGCTGCAGCTTGGTCTCCTCTAATTGTTCACGTTTCATTTGGACTCGGATGTTTTTGTGTTTGGTGGTATGTTAATGGAACCACTTTCATCTTATGGATCCATGCTCTGCCTAGCATTGCTCTGGGGACGGCGTATTTATAACCGTAATTTTTTTCAAGTGGTTAAATGGTTCCGCTAGCACTGGAAAGGAAAGTGTCCTTTCTAAGGACGTTACTTCTCCATAAATTCCCACCAACGGCTGCCCCGGGTTTCGTAGCTTTGTTGCTTCTACTTTCATTTCATCCATGGTCGATCGACACAAGATATTTGGTGCACTACCATTATCTACCAATACCCTTCTCAGCAAACAATTTTCCACTTAGATGGAGAGATCACTAACATGTCGTTATGAGTCTTAGTGACTTGAAAATATTCTTTGCCGTTGAATTTTATGGGAGCTTCTTTTCAAGTTTTCACATCTTCCTCTGCAATTATAGTTGCCTTTTTGCAATACTGTTTCCATTATTTATGAATAGCTCTTTCTTATTCCGTCAGAGCTATAATCGTGCCGATGATACATAGCGGTTCTGCGGCTTTCTCTATTTCATTTCTCCTTCCGTCTGCCTATTATCCGGTTTAGCGATGTACTGTTGGAGATGGCCTTTGCTGATGAGTTCTTCAATGTAATCTTTAAGCTAATAACAGTCTTTCATCATGTTCCTGTTAATTTTATGGAACGAGCAATATTTATGCTTATCTTTCTCTATCGGTTCCCTTTTAATTGTTGGTGGCCTCTTCAGCAACGGCTCATCTTTTATGGCCCATAAGATTTGATTTACTAGAATGGTGAGAGGAGTGTAAGTTTTCTCCTTCTAGATGAACTGTTCAGGCCCCCTCAATCTTTTATCTTGCCCGCTTTCCTCATGTCTGTCTTTACCCCCAAATGTCTCGACTTTTCTTTTGGCATTTTTGCTGGAGGCTGCCGCTAACTGCTCTGATAACTGCATCATACTTCTTCTTTCTTCTTCAAAATTTATGTAGGTTCAGGCCCTAAGGATTGTTTATGTCATGGTGAGCAGTTTTTCCTTGGACGCATCTTCAAATAAGGAGGATTGTGGGTCTAATCCTCTTTTTAACTCTAGTCGAGCTACGCAATCATCGTTGTCCTACACTTTCCCCGTCTCTTCTTTGAACCACTAGGTGTATTCACACAATTATTCTCCTTTCTTTGTTGAAATTATCATAAGATATTCTGAAGCCTCCATGACAGATAGATAAGTCGCATACGATTTCAAAAAGACAGAAAAGTTAGTTATAAAAAATGGGAAAGAGAATGATACCATTTCATGGCCCTACCATTCAGGCTTGTCGGGAACGTCCTACACATGAATGCGTCTTCACGTTGATAGAGCGCTATCATTTTCCGGAACCTCCTCAAGTGTTCAATTGGATCCATATTTCCTGCATAATATTTAAATTTGGGTGGTGCAAACGTTTTTCAGATAGGTGTTGACAGGATTTCTAGAGTTAACGGGGTCTAGGTGAGCGAATCCAAGTCCGCTACCATTGTAGTGCCCAGTTTTTTGCCTCTGCCATCTTTCTTTCAAGCATTTTCTCTATATTGAGTTCTGTCAACCCTTCTTTTACTCCGGGAATTCCTGTCGCTCTATTATCCACGTTCTTGGACTATTCTTCATCTTCTTCATTTAGTTCTTGATTATTAATAAGGTTTTATCCATTGTGCCTTCTTGCCAATGCATCTTGGTTTTGTGTATATCTTCTCGAAGAGATAGGCTTATTGTTTTGCGGACTTGCTGGACTTCTCATTGCAACCTGATCTTGCAGTGCATGTAGAGCTATATGTAGATTTTCAGCATTTCGATTCTCCAATTCTATGATTCTAGCTAATATGGTTTTGAGGATAGCTAGTACGTCACGGTTCCCCTGATCAAGATGATTTTATGGATCATTTCTGCTCTCAGTGTTACGAGCAACGTTTGATCTCGTTCTTGGCATCCTCGATGTTTCTTACTAAAAAACTTTTTTTCTCCTTGAGCTTTCTTTCAATCTCTCAATGAAAGCACCAATCTGTAAAGGAATTTCTTCTTTTACTGTAATATGGAAACAGAATGTAAAGAGAATTCGAGAATTGAAAGAGTAAGAGAGAAAAAATGAGTAGTTTTTTATATTAAATTGAATTGAATTTGCTTTGATACATATGGAGGTATTTCTAGGACTTTTTTCCATGGTCGTTAACTCATGTTTAATGACGATATAATGAATATATAATGTGATTATTGTCGTTGATCAAATCACGGAGATGAAAGTAACTACCGCTATCGGATCTGACTCTCTTTTGATTGCCACATCATATTTCTTTGACTTCGTCTTTTCTATATGCCTCCACGTCGTCCTCTTTTGGTCTTCTTTCCGCCACGTTGACGATCCACTACTGTATACATTAACCAACTCCATACATAAAACACTAAAGGATCTTCATGAAATTCATTGTCTATGCTTCTCTCTTCATCACACATCCACCATAAACCCTACCCACACAACCATCATAGACAATGAGGTAAAATAGGAATGAGAGTTCAAAGTTTGAGAGAAGGAAATGGGTGAGAGATGGAAGAGAGTGAAGGGGCTATGGAAATAAAATGGAGAAAGGACAAGCAGGATTATAGGTGATGGATGGAAGTGGATGGAGGGGGTTATTATAATCATTTCATTGAAGTTTAAGTTTTTTAAAATGTGAAAAAAGAAGTTCATGTGATCACTTTGCAACCCTCTCAAAGTATAGGGGTATCGATGCATTTTTTCAAAAAAAAAAACAAAAGACAAAACACTTTTTCGCTCTTTAAATTCTCTTCGTCTTCGAACTTGGACCTGGTCTTCACAATCAGAATAAGCATCCACCAAATTCATATTATGTTAACCACCATCTTTCCACGCGACGTCGTAGTCGACATCTTTGCAAGGTTACCATGAAATCGTTGGTCAGATTCAGGTCGGTCTATAAAAGATGGTACTCCGTCATTGCCAACCCTAACTTCATCACCTCTTACATTAACCTCAGTGCTTCCAGGTCGTGCCAATATATGTTGGTATTCACTATTTTTGTCAATCATGCTCTATCTTCAGTTCTCATATGTGATAGCTCCTTCTCTGAGTTATTTGACATGGATATTCCATTTCATTTCCCTGATAAGTCTGAGTTACAAAGAATTATGGTGGGTTTGGTTAATGGTTTGATATGTTTTACTAATACTAGGTATGGTAATGGTTATTCTAGTCTAATTGCTTTGTGGAATCCAAGGCTTGGGAAAATTAAAACCCTAGTTGATTCTACGATTAGTTTATTATAGAAAACTGATGCTAGGGTCGCTGTAGGATTTGGGTTTGATGTCAAGAACAACGACTACAAGATTGTTAGTGTTGAAAACGAGGCACTCGCGCGGTAGAAGCATGGGGTTTTTAAAAATTATTAAAACTGAATCTTTTTCGATAAAAGAGAATAAACACGACACAACGGTTTTTAAAATAAAAAATTTTATTGAAAAACTCTTTTCAATTAGGATTCATTATATATTTATATATTAAAATCTAAGACATACATGGATAGAAATCATATACTTCTTGTAGTCTATATCAAGCGTCCTCGTAAACCAATGATCATGCGTTCCCACGAACAATGGACTTCGAGAACCACACCAAGATCTTCCAAACCAATCCTTAAATGCACTAGGATGTGTATGGGTACGTAGAATAATTCAAAAATATTTTTATGTCTCTAGATGTACTACATGAGATCTAGAGATTTATTGAGAATTATTAATTTAGTGAGACGATCCTTTGAAAGATACGATGATTATTCTTTAAGAGTTTTTTATTAAATTTTAATCACAGAGAAAGTTCATCATGATAGCAATTGTGTTCTCAACACTCAACCAACCCTAAGGTCATTAAAATTATATATATATATATTCTAGGCTCAAAAGAATTTTAGGCATACACACAAAATAATATTTAATCACTGAATTGCCATTACAGTGGGACCCAGCTGTGTGACAACTGCAATGCCACACAGCACTACTGTAGTGATGTGTGACACTATAGTAGTTCATGTTAATTTATGATTCTCAATCAGTGATTAACAAGTGGCAATTATTGTGAATTCAATATTTATTTTAATCAGATAAATATCCACAAATCAGTTTATTCAAAATTAACTTATATGATCATCTATATCAACTAGCTAATATGTTAGTTCAAAATAACAGATTTAGTTTATTCAATTTTGAATTATTATCTAATAATTAATTAACATTATCTACTTTCATAAATTAGATATACTGTCTCACTTATCGATAATTAAAAATTAATCGATATAATTATTTATATATAATTTCCAAAAATGAATATACATAATTTAATTAATTAATCACACATAATTATCTCATAAATATGTAGTTGCCCCAGAATAAAAATTTATTTTGCAAGTCAGTCCTTTTCTCATGTCCTGAAATATTCACACCCTAAACTGTGTGGTACAGAGTTGAGTTGGAGACCATGGACCTATAATCCTAAGCTTCAATAAATCATATTATTGATTAAACTCTTTAATTAAATAATCTTATTTATTAATTACATTACTACTCCACTATAAATATGGAATTGCACTCTTAGAGATTATAAAATATATTTGCACAGTAATCTCGTGTAGTCCATTGATATAATCATTTCACATAGTTCTATCCTCCAATTATTAGTTTGTAAATTAGAGCCAGTCAAAATTATCATTTTACCCTTCTAATTATCTCTTGATCCTTAAGTACTATTAATTCACTAGTGAATGGCTAATTTATAATCGTATTATAAATTTGAGCTCAATAACCATTTAGTTTCATAATCAACACTTAAGGGAACCAATATACGATCCGTTAGGAAAGCTTGGAATCTAAATCTTGTAAGATCATGTTCCGAGCCATCCACATCACTGAATCTCCAAAATAAAATTCACTAGCATATTTTACAAATAAACTTTAACGAGTGAATCAAAAGATCCAGTAGACATGTATAGGAGTTCATGATTACTTAAGATTCAGATTGATCTATATATGATCATCAGATTGATGTGTATTAAATTTTTATAATAAACGGTTAGTTAATAAAGATATTAATTCACATCAGTCATGTCATATATAATTTTATTATATAAAATACTTTCACTAAGATGTCTATCCACATCAATGATCCGGATCTAGATCACATGCATTCATAATACTTAGTACACTGTACTAGCAACCATTCATTAAAGATTACATATTTTAATATGTTGTTGAAAATTTTATTCATTATCTATGATCTTAGTCATCTCGTACTAATACAAGATCATGATCTCATTAATGATAATGGAAGTTTCATATATTTATATAAATTATTCAACAATAATTTAAAAGAGCAATTATAAAAAAATGTATTTCCATTGAATTTCATATTAAATTGTCAATACACATATTTTGAGGGCATTATACCTAACAGTTAGGGTAGTTGTATGTAAACAATGACTTATGACATCTTCTCAAGCTAAAATTTACTCATTGAGTTCAAATCCATGGAGAAGTCTGGTATTTCCTGAGGATTCTTTAATAGGGTGTTCGGTACGGGTTAAGTAAGAATGTTGGAAAAATTAAGTTGATGGGTAAGTTTAACTGATAAAGTTAGATGACAAGATATTAAGATTATCATGTTTGGTAACACATGGTTAAGTGAACAAATTATTGGAAAAGTATGATTTCCTTGTTTGGTATGTAGAAAACTTGGGTAAAGTAGTTGGGAAAGTTATATAAATTATATGAAAGTAATAAAATTATTTATTATTTATAATTTCTTTTATTATCAAGTTTTAATTTCTTGTCAACGATTAATTATAGATTCGAACACACACAATGTCATATATATATATATATATATATATATATATTTTATTAACTCTACCAATAAGCTCTGGACGATTTCAATACCAGAGATCCCTGGTTATGAGGATGGCGGACTAATCAGGGGTTCTCTGTATCCAGCTGTGTTCAAGGGATCACTGGCTTTTATGCATTGGTGGAAAGGTGTAGCTTATGGGTGATGAAGGAATATGGTGTGGTTGATTCTTGGACTTTGACTGTGTTACCAATTAAAGGAATATGGAAGCATCTACACACTTCAACTTTAAGGCTCTTTTATAGTAGTAACAGAAATCAACAAAAAAAAAACATAAAGGAAATCGTTGTTTCTTTTCTGAAGCCAAATTCAGGCTGAAGAGAAATTATGGTGGAAGATATTTAGGGAGAACAGAATGAAATTGAATCTCATAGACTTTCTTTAACAAAATGTAAATTTTTTCATGAAAAAAAATAAATTATCCTCATGTTAGACTCTAGTCTAGTAATAAACTTTTAATAAATTCTCATCTAACATTTTACCGTTAATGTTAACACTTACTTGACCAGGTCTAATAAAATATTTTGGCTAAACTCTGATTTAACAGTCACAAAATTCAACATAATAGTTTTAAATCAAAGAGCAACTTAATTATTTCTTCTGTAAAAAAAGCTAGGAGTTCTGATTTCATTTTTCTTCTTCTCGATGGCTCTTTTTAAAATTTTCGCAAAAAATGAACCTAGTCATTTTTTTTGACAGGGAGACGAATGTCATTCCTAGAACTTTCCATAGCACCAATTGAAGGGATTTAGATCCTCTATAATTTAGAAATTAGAATTTGAATCGTCAAGTTATATCTATATGATTTAAATTAAATGATTAAAAATTTTAAAAACGTGAAAAAACAAAATTTATCTTTTCTTTTGACGATTTAACATGATCTAAACATTTCAGGTCTGATCAGACCACCCATTTCCCAATCGAAGAGGTCACCATGTGCTCAATTTCTCAATGCGTAGGCCCTGATTTTTTTATGCAAAGAAATAACAGATAAAAACAATTAAATATAAATATGCACTTAGCTCATTTACTAATTTACACTTTGTTTTCATTTCATCTTTATTTTAATTTTCTCAATTCTTCTCAAATTTTGTACAACATTAATAATTCTTATAGTAGCTTAAGAAGTTATATACATTGAGAAATAAGCCTATATTGACACATCTCAATAAATTAATAAGAATGATAGATATTGGTGATAGGTATATGTTATGAGCATTTCCGGAGGACCATTAGGATGCTAATGTGTGTCCTGGCACTACGAGGCTACATCAATCAAAGGCATCAGAGCTCCACCACACGGACATGTCCTCTATGCCCCACCAAATTGGTTGAGTCACACTCACTAGAGCTGGGAGAAACGCCGAGGTCAATGAGGTCATTCGAAGAGCTTGGGTGACCCATTACATCAGCATCATCATTACCCGCTAAAAGTGAACATCAACGTGGCCTCTCTCTAGTGGGCCGAGTACCCACTAAGTCGAATCATCATTATGGCGAGTCAGACCAGCCCACGCTCAGTCACCTCACTTCCACTTTCCTCTGCTCAGAGCACATCAGCATGAAATGCCCCTCACATTTATGTCAGCTCAGGGGACGAGGACATTAAATAAATATCATCCCCGACCTGTTCATGGGGGTCAAACGTCCCATCACCCAAAGCTTCTCATACACGCCTCATCTCCATCAGACCTCAGGTATAAATACCCCCTCCAACCCAAGGAGAAGGTAAGTGAAATTCCAATTAAAGAATCTCTGCCCAGATACTGTAGATATTCTGACTTAAGCTTTGGAGGCCACTTAGGTGAGGCGACCACCCCCAGTTATCCTAGTTCTTTGGGTTCATTTGCTTGTGGTGTGCAGATTTCCAATCAGCACCTCCGGACACGTGTACAGTTGCATAAATCGGCATCAACAGTTGGCGCCGTCTGTGGGAACGACATTAGAACTATTTCCCTTCTCTAGAATAGCTAAGATCCCTCCCTTCACCACCAATAGAAAAATGAGTTCACCATCACCGTCCCAATCCGATGAGATTCACAACGAGTAAGAAAACTAACCCTCCTCATCACCAAGAAAAAACGTACCCCCCGCGGTAGCCATCACACGGAGGAAAAAGAAGGACTATGTTGCGTCACTCTCCAAGGTGGTCAGAAGGATGAGAAAGGACACGATGGCTCTGCTCTCACCCAAATCGTGGCCAAGTCTTACACGCAAAGACTCTCCATGCCACACCGGATGCCAAGGAGGAAGGTCGGGGAAAAGAAAAGATGGCCCCTGGCGTAGAGGAACGAACCAAGGCCAAAGAGGATCCATTGATCAAAGTCACGAGGACATTAGAGCTCAAAAGCAACACCGCGGACAACTAAAACTATAAATGTTAACGATTCCTTGGATTCTAAAACATATCATAGTGAACTAAAACATGTTGCTTCAATGATTCTCATCCTTTTACACCAGGATGAGTTTTACAAAGCAGGAAAAAACACCCATCAATGCATCTTGGCTGATTACACGCATCAAAGTTCTCTGACAAGAAACTGGGTAAGCCTCATTATTTGTGTGATAAACTATCATCATTTAGTATATTTTGTTATTTGACATTCAATTCATTGTGTACATAAGGTGTGATTGTGGCATTTTTGCGTTGAAATTTGTGGAGTTGTGTCGTGGGTCAGGACTTATTTAAATATACTTAAAGTAAGATGACTGAGCTTCGAGAGAATATGGCTTTGATATTTTTTCATCATGGGCGTGACATTGAAGACTCTAGATGTTAGGATGTATATTCTGTCATTAGAAAGTCGTAGTTGTATAAGATATGAATCCATGTCAATATTTTGGAACTTTCATACTGTAAATCATGGAATATAAATATTGCGACTCTTTGATGGAATTTGAATCTGCTTAGATATCGTTCTATCTCTATTATAAATTTGGATCTACTTAGATATTGTTCTGTCTCTGTTAGGATTTTGAATCTGCTGAGATGATATTGTATTGTTAATGCAGGAATGAAAAAATTTTGGGATGTGATGATTACAAACCTCGTATTGCTTTGTCTTTGTACGTTCTGCTAGACCATGGTCTAGCGTAATATTTCTTCTAGAACATGATCTAGCAAGTGTTAATTTTAACACGACACTGCTATATCATGTTTAGCATAATATTCTGGCTAGACGGTGATATGGCGACTTGGCATGCGAAAGAAATATAAGTGTTGAGATGATATTTTATTGTTAATGCAAGAATGAACCAATATTTTGGGATGTCATAATTACAGACCTCATATTACTCTAGCTCTGTTCGTTCTACTAGACCATGATCTAGCAAGTCATAATTTTAACACAACACTACTATAGTCTAGCATAAATTCTGGCTAGATCGTGTTCTAGCGACCTGGCATGCGAAAGAAATATAAGTGTTGAGATTATCTTATATTTTTGGTGCATGAATAAATCAATATTTTAGGATGTCATAATTATAGACCTTATATTATTTTGTCTATGTTCGTTCTGCTAGACCATGGTGTGACATAATATTCTAGCTAGACCATTGTCTAGCAACCTGACATACAAAAAAATAAATAATAAAGAGTCATAGAATGTAACATTATCATTACCAACATATTTACAACACATGTTACAACTACTAACAAAGCATTACCAACACTTATGGAACCCCTACCATGTATCATTCACAGAAAACATATTGTGATCTATTAACAAAAAAAAATCATCACCATCAAGTCGTGGGTCGTCTTAGTGCCAAACGGATCAACTCTTTACAAGTCAGCCTATCATGGCCTAGCCCACCACATCTACCATACCTCTATCGTTTACAGGCTATTCTAACCAAATGTATTCTTTTCTCCCTATGTCTTTCAGATGGTCATCTACTATTTAGTGGCAACACTGTAGCATATTTAACATCATCTGATACTTGCCAATCTTGTCAACTACCAACTGGATAAATAGACTCAACATAAACCAATAGAAGGATCTTATTAGTGAAATATTTTGAACATAATGAGTAGAGTGAGATGTTGCGGTATCGGGCTGATGATATTGCATGTGTACACGACATTTGATCGAGTTCAAACTCTCGACATGAGGATATCTTGTTGTGCAAGTTCATAATCAAGATTTTCACATCATCTTTCACTTGACATTCATATAAGTTCACTAATGTTACAAATAATGTCATTGCATTGGTAACTCTCTGGCACATCTCATCTTCATCCAATGTCGTTAGAGTGGTCGTCATCTCACTGGTAATGGTTTGACGTTCATAAAACCAATGTTGGAGCATATCTTGCACGTAATCAAGTATACCTGTTATTGGAAACTGACGAGCATGTCTCAAGACATTGTTCACAGACTCTGCTACATTTTAGGTCATCATATCATAACGTTGACCACCAAACTTACAACGAGTCAATCGGTCAAATCCAACACCAGTCGAGTATGAACTAGCAGCGGGGTAGGAATTCTTGGTCGTCTCCATGATTTCATCAAACTCTAATGTGCTATAAGTCTTTGCAGCAATGAAGCTACTAAAGTCTCTTGAATTTTGACCTTAAGTTCTGACTTATATGGTAGATACATGCTCCATGTGGTGCTTCAAGGAATATATTTTGAACATCATTGGTAATACTTTCATTTCAATCATATACAAAAGTGATGTCTTCAATATCACTAATTATTCTTCTAAGTTTTAAGAAAAATCAACACCAAGATACATCATTCTCTGAATATCCAACTCCAAAGGCAAGGGGGTATACTTATTATTTCCATCTTTGCACGTAGCTACAAACAACGTCCCATTATACTTTCCTGATAAAAAAAATACCATCAATTGATATCACAGGTTTTATGCAAGTATGAAAACTATTTATGGATGCACCAAACGTAATAAATAGGTACTTGAACTGTTCTTCACCACCAGACTTAATATGAGTCACGGTACCAGGGTTGTTTAACTCTAGAATGGCTCAATATGATAGGAACAATGCAAAACATTCTTTAGGAGAAACCATTACTGATTCCAAGGCACTTTCTTTTGGCCTCCAAGCTTTACCATATTTACACCAAACTCTTCTTATGTCATCGATAATGTCTTTTGGCCTATAAACACGGTCGACTCCTTCATACTTTGATTTTATGGATGCACCAATGACCTTACTACTTGCTCACAGACTGTCACGATGCAAAAGATCTAATGAGCAAGTGTGCTTAGAAACATGCTTTTTAATCTTGAAATAGCCAGAGTCAGCCAATCGTGAAGCTGTCAACCTCCATTTACAATCCTTATCTACACATACAACTACCGATAACTTTTTGTTGGACTTTTTCATTTGTATTCAAAAAATTTCTTCATGGCAACCATAGCTATACATATATGCAATTCACTTTTATTCTTATACAATGTATCTAAATTGAAATCAGAGTTCGTGCTCACAGTGAGTGTCGAAGTACTCAAGCTAGATGAAGCTCACAATGCATAAAAGTGATTTGTGCTACATGGTGCATAGGATGCACTAACATGATTTGTGTTGTGTAGACCAAGTCCAACGTCTACTTCTTCGTCTGAATGTGCAACATCATTATTGACAAAAGGTGTTTCACAATGACTAACTGTTATTTGAGATTCAAATGTGTATTTTGGTATTTTCATTTGGCTATCATGTAGGACATCACAATTATCGGCATTGTCTGAGTTTCTACTACAAAATGGTCATACGGTGAGATGCTCCACTTCTACACATAAAGGAGTTCTCAATTCAGCAGGACCACAATTCTCGTCAATAAACCACCAAAGATTCTTATTGTCGATGATATCTGTAGGTTGAGCTAAACATGCTTTAACCAAGAAATTCATATGCAGCCAATGTAATGAGTGGTCCAATTCAAGAACAATGTACAACTTGTAACAATCATTCAAATGTGTAATCTTTGGACATATATATCAGCTTCAGTAGAGTTGTACTTACATACTTAAAGCAATCATCTTTATTTACCCCTCTCCTCCAAACATCAAAACTATTCATATTTCTGATATATCTAAAAGATTTGACAAATAAAATATTTAAATTTAATATAGGACGATAACAAGCTTGTCAATAACTAGCAGTCTAGTAGTCTAGCAGTATGATAGTCTATCAATCTAGTCTAGCAGTCTAACAATGAAGAAATTGATTAGTATATTGATGAATGCTAGACTTGAGCTTTACGGGTAAGATTAATGTATAATTAAATTTCACACAATTGTATGAATATTATAGTCTAGTAGTCTAGCCATATACTAGAGTGTAGTCTGGTAGTATACTAGAGTGTAGTCTGGTAGTATACTAGAGTGTAGTCTGGTAGTATAGAGTGTAGTCTGGTAGTATACTAGAGTGTAGTCTGGTAGTATACTAGAGTGTAGTCTAACACTGTGTAACCAAACCCATAATATCAATCAATAATATAAAAATTTGATTTTTATATAAATATATTGGAAGTTTTCTAACTCAAATGCACAATAACTAAATAAACATCTAACAAAAATAGTTCTCAACAAAGTCATAAGCTTTAGTAGTATATCTCATTGACCATCCAACCACTACTATGCAAAATATATTCTTTGTAGTCCACCATATTTTTTATTCTACAATCACATTGTCCTTGTTGGTGATAAACCCAATAATTTTAGGGTTTGTGTCAGTGAAGGATATGAGTGAGAGTTTGCATCAAGAAGAAAACAAGTGAGAGTTTGCATCAAGTAGGAAACAAGTGAGAGATTGAGTGAAAGGAAAAATGGAGAAAAAAAGACCCTCATGGTGGAGAAGTTGGAAAACACGCAGAGAGACTAGAAATGGAATGAAAACAAGATTTTTATGTGGGATCCATATGGGTCTCTAAATAAAAATGACAAGATTGAATTTTAATTCTATAAAAACCCATAAATACTTAAAAGGGAAAGTGGGGTCTTTTTATCGATAAGTGGCTTCCGAATGATCTTTCCTTAAAAATTTCTCAAATCAAATCATGAAAGAAAATTAAAAGTATAAGAGTTAAATCGATAAAATTAGAAACATCATACCTGAGTCTTTTCCTGATAGTTTCCTTTAGGCATTCAACTTCCAGTTTGATTGTGCCTTAAACCTGTCTAAGTAATGCTTTGCTATTTATCTTAAGCTTACATGCCTATGTTTCCCATTGAATGCATAGCTGCATACAATCTCCAAATAGTGGCTAAATTGTAAATTAATACTCTTGTGGTTTTCACAATTTGCAAAATACCTTTAAAACTGTTTGAGAAACCACAAAATAAATCATTATGTTATATTAGTCGTTAAACTCAACCTCTTCTTCCTGTGCAACCCATGTGCGTCACTTCCTTCAGCATTTATCGCATTTTTACAGCTAGAACAAGCATCACCACCACAACTCCTCAGTAAATTTTTCCAAAACATGATATTTTACTCAATTTATTGTTTGATTTCATATTGAAACTCGATTAATTAAAATAAATTAATATATTGTGAATTATAACAAAAATCTAATTAGGTTTCTCAAAATTGATATCTAACTCATGATATCAATTAAAGGTTTTGAACAATTAAAGGCGATATCTGATTCTTTGACCCAAAAAAGGAGGAATCTGGCTGTGTTCAACACAGATGGTGTTGAGGAGGAACACGATGGGGGAATCGGCGGAGGAGGAACATGATGTGGGATGACTTTTTCTTAAGGAGGAAGAATCGTGCGTTTTAATTTTTCAGGTCAGTTTTTCGGTAAAATAAAACGGGCCGGGTAAGTTATGCTGATCTGGATTCAAAATCTTGTTGGGTCGGGTCAATGCGATTGTGGGATTTTCACAATAAAACTAATTATTTATTAATAGAATGTACTTATTTTTCATCATTCAATTTATAGAGGTGTCATATAATTTAACCAAATTAGAAATGTAGGAGGATAATTTTTAAGATAAATTTCACTTTACGCCCCCAAACTATGAAAAATAGATAACTTTAACTTTAAACTCTACAACGTTGTAATATGAACCTTAAACTAACATAAAATTATGAAAAAATCATGGTGCCAATCATATCCATATTTCTGTCCATTTTTACAAAATGACGTCCTTTTGCTACCCATAAAATGACGTCGTTCCAATAGTCCCTAAATCAGATGCTCGAATGTCAAACAACCCCTTACCCATTACCCCTAACTCGGGTAAACCAACCCGTTTCTATTTCTTCTCCCCCATTAAACCCAAAGCACATGACACTAAGCCTAAGTAACCAACCTGTTTGGGGATTACTGGAATTAGGGGTGTAAGAAGTTCGGTTCGATTTAAGAGTTTTTGAAGAATCGAACCGCAAATGCGGTTCTCCACATATACATGCTGAATCGAACCGTCTGATAAAGAATAACCGAACTGAACCGTAAAATTCGGTTCAGATCGATTTTGTGATTTGGACCGGCCAAAAGGAAAAAATGAATAAAGATGAGCAGAAGGTCAAGTCCATCATAAACATAAACTTGGAGCAGGGTCGGGGACTTGCATGAGATTAAAACAGAGTAATTTTGTCAACATTGAATCAACAAATGAATGCTGACCGAAGAGTAGAAAAGAAGAAGATCAAATTAAAAAATAATATACAATCATTAAGATAAAAAAAACAATCTTGTTTTCGCACTTTTGGTTGCACCTTGCGAATCAAAAGGATTGGGTTGAGTTTGGAGTTTGAAACTGGATTGATTTTCAACTGTATCAAGATCTTCCGAGGAAGAGTTATCTCCTTATTCAGACGTAAGCGATGACGTTGGTCAATCTAACTCCGATACCATATGGAAAAATGAGAAAAGAAATAAAGGAGAGAAACAGAGAAGAAGAGAGATGGAAGCAAGAGAAGGAGATGAGTTGAATAATGCTTCATTAATTATTAACCAAAGAGAATAATGAGTAAATATACACAAAAGATAAAGGAAAGTAACGAGCTTAGTTAAAAAGACAGAAACACCCTTAAACTATTAAACTACCTAACCACTTACTTTAATAGAAAGAATGAAAATTAAAGTCTAGCCCTACCGATAACTTTGCCAAATAACTTACCTATTTCACAAGGCCGCAATAGCAAACATTTTCTACAGTTGCCAAAGGCAAACTAGACAGAACCAACAGAGACTCTTTTGGTAGTTTAATAACACCACACCACTGCCACTTCTCATCTTCTCTTTAATTTTCAGTCCACTATCATTCTTCCGTGCGATTGATGGAGCTCCTTGAGAGATAGACGAGACACAAGACACGAGAAGCAAGATAATGTAGTTTCATAAAAATAGACAGAAGTATAGACGGAATTAACATCAGGGTTTATTTTGTAACTTTGTGTTAGTTCAAGGTTTATATTGTACCATTTTAAAATTTATCTTTAAAATTCACAAATGAATTTTACTAAACTATAACCGATTCAAACTAGTCGAACCGCATCGGTTCGGTCAGTTAATTCAGTTTTAGCGGTTCTACTTACAGCCCTAACTGGAATTACGTCGTTTTGGTGTAGCAAAACAATGTAGTTTCATAAAAATGGACATAAGTATAGACGGAAGGGTTTATTTTGTAACTTTGCGTTAGTTTAAGGTTCATAGTGTAATGTTTTAAAATTTAGAGTTAAAGTTATATATTTTCTATAATTTGAGGTGTAAAGTGAAATTTACCCCAAATTTTATTTGTACTTATACACACTAGCTTAGTCATACTCTTTCTTCTGTTTCCCCAGCACACATACCCCATTTTTCCACTTAATTCTATTGTGTTTTTTGTGTCAAAGTTATATTTTCTTTTTTGAGATATTTATATAAACGGCCCTTTGTATAAGGGAAAAATTATTTTATGACTCATATTTGATTTTTAATGAAATTCAACGCTTTTTATAGAAGCAAAGATTAAATTATTCCTTTAATTTAAAAATTTTTAGTTAAGATTCGTGACTATTAGATGAAGATCTAGCAAAAAAAAATTTAAACATTGATCTAACAAGTGTAAATTTTAACGGTAGAATGTTAAACCAGAGTCTAACAACAATTAGAACACTCTATTAAAAGGGTCTGCGTTAAAAAAATCAAAGGATCTCAATGACGTTTTTTTACTCTAAAGCGTCCTTCTCAACCAATTTCTCTTGTTTTCTTACTTATAAAGCCGATGCTTACAATTGCAGCTCCCTTAAATGAAGCAGAACGACCTCTTTCCTCACATCATTCAATCAAAACCGTAAACCAAACAAAACTTAAACTCAAATGGAATCACAATCGAAGCCACCGAAAAAAATGCTTTCATTGCCAATAGAGTCACTTCCGAACGATGTGGTTGTGGACATCTTGGCTAGTCTACCAGTGAAATACCTAATCGGATTCAGGTTAGTCTGCAAAACTTGATGCTCAACCATTACTAATCCTAAGTTCAACACCATCTACATTGACCGCAACAGTTCAATATGCTCGGTTACATTTTGAATATGTTAATTTCCCTCTTCCTCGTCCTCATTTTTCAAATATTCATTTGTGATCACTCTTTCTCTGAGGTCCAAGACAATTTTCAAATATTCATTTGTGACCACTCTTTCTCTGAGCTCCAAGAAATAAGAATGTTTAACAAGCAACAGTTCTGGGCTTATGGGTCTTGTTATTGTTTTATGAAACCCTATCATCGGGAAATTAAAGGAGAGAACATCAATAATATGCTACTTAAAAAATAAAAAATAGTTGATGATTAAAAAATAACCTCCAATTCTAAAAAAACCAGTCTGACGCCGCAGCCCTTCACGCTCAGTGAAATTTTAGTGCAATGTCAATAAAGTTTATATATAATATAGTCCAATGTCACCAGAAATCGCTGGTAAGGATACGAACTGTGTTCCAGTTCCAACGTTCCCAATTGGGGAATATTTGCGATCTGGAGCGGTAAAAGCACCACTCCTGAAATATTCCGACCTTTCGTAAATGGATATTTTTGTAAAATTAATTTAAAAGATAAAATAAATTTAAATTTTGATTTTAAAAAGTGATTATTTGTAATTTTGGTAAAATAATTTTAATATATATGGTTCAGTTTAAAATTTAATTTTTCAATTTTAAAAGAGTTTTAATTTATATTATAAAATTTTAGCTCACTCACAACATATATTTATGTATATCCTAGTATTACATTAACTCTATTTTATCCTTGATTAAGCAATCTCAACCCTCAATTGAAAATCACTCACACTACATGCATATACATAAACTAACCTTTAACCTATTATATATATTCCAAAACAACTTCTTCTCTCCCAGCTCTCTCCTCCCCTTCGCAGCCTCTCCTCCCCCGCGCACCCTCTCCTCCCCCACGCAGCCACCTGCAGGCCAGCAACTCTTCTCTTTCGTTGGTCTCTCTCTAATTGAATTTGGGTAATCTTCTTCTCTTCCCTTCTTGATTTCTTTCTTTAATCTCGTTCTCTCTCTGTTTTTGTCTCTCTCTCTCGTCCTTGCAAACAAGGTCAGAACGATAGCACAACAATCAACAAAAATAAAGGAAAGGCATTCGCTTTGACACATCAAGATGCGGGCAATTAAACTGTAGTTTTTATTCAATGATCACCCATTGATATGCTAAAAGTAAAGGATGAAGAGGAAAACTAGGAGAGAGAGGTTGTGTGGCTGAGGAGAAGGGAATAACGAGCGATTAGGATTTGTTTAGGATGAATTTTAGGTTTATGTGTGTCTTTATGGGCTCTTTTTGTTATTAGGGTTTTTTGCATATATGACTCTTTATAGAACTAATAAGTAAAAATAACCCACATAGTATGTAAAAATAAACATTTATAAGTTGTAAAGCTTTAATTAGTTATAAATTTATTATTTTACACTTCCGTGTTTGTAACCACCAAGAGCAATTTTCTATCATTTTTATTTTTTTCTTATGTTTGTTTATGGTATATCCCCACTTCTTTTTAAAAATTTCATTTAAAACATTATACTTAAAAGACTGTACTTTAATTTTATTTGTATGTTACCTACGAGAGAGAGAGGAAGAGAGATCTTCATCTCTATTTCATTTTTTGTGAAAAAAAGCAAAAATTGAATGGGAGATCCAAATGTCCCTTACTCGTTCAATTGTATCAACCTCCTCAATATGTAAACATATAGTTTACTTAACGTGAGAGATCTTCATGCTCCTTGCTCGTTCAATTGCATTTGCCTCATCAATATATGTTATAGTTTACTTGTTGTTTATAAATTCTTTACTTATTGTTATGTTACATTCTAATGTATCATTTTTTCATCATTTTCCTATCTTTGTTGGACGTTGGCCAAAAAATAGACATTATCTTCAGTTTTACAGTTAATCATTTTTGTCGATAACCATAAAAAATATATTGGAACGCCCCCTGCTAAGTAAATAACTTGTTACTGATTAGTAAATATAAGTAAATATGATATTTACTAATCTCAGATTGTGAAAAATAACTTAAAAATTAAACCAAAAACATAAGAAAATTTCAATGATTTTTGCTGATTTACAGTAGATTGGATAAATTTTTTTGAAGCAAGTTGAATAAGTTTGAGTAGAATATGAAAAAATATCATAAACAAAAATAAGAAAAAAATGATGAGAAGTTACATTTCAGTTGTTACAAAACAGTTGAAAGTGTATAATAGTAAGTCCATTATACACTTTCATGTTTGTAATCACCAAGAGCAACTTTCTATCACTTTTATTTTTTTCTTATGTTAGTTTACTGTATATCGCCACTTCTTTTAAATAATTTCATTTAACACACATTATACTTAGAAGACTGTACTTTCATTTTCTTTGTGTGTTACATACGAGAGAGAGGAGGGGAGAGCGATCTCCATCTCTATTTCATTTTTTGTGAGAAAAGCAAAAATGGAGTGGGAGATCCAGATGTCCCTTGCTCATTCAATTGCATCAACCTCCTCAATATGTAAACATATAGTTTACTTATCGTGGGAGGTCTCCATGCTCCTTGCTCGTTCAATTGCATCTACCTCATCAATATGTAAATAATTAGTTTACTTGTTGTTGATAAATTCTTTACTTATTGTTATGCTACATTCTAATGTTTCATATTTTTCATCATTCTCCTATCTTTGTTGGACGTTGGCCAAAATATCGACATCATCTTCAATTTTACAGTCAACCATCTTTGTCGATGACCATAAAAAAATAAATTGGAACGAACCCCTGCTAAGTAAACAACTTGTTGCCTATAGGTAAACAATATATTCACCAATCACATATTGTGAAAAATAACTTGAAAACTAAATCAAGAACATAAAAAATTTCAATGATTTCTGCTGATTGATTGTAGATTGGATAAATTTTTTTAAGCAAGTTGAACAAGTTTGAGTGGAATATGGGAAAATATCATAAATAAAATAAGAAAAAAATGATGGAAGTTACATTCCGGTCGTTGCAAAACAGTTGAAAGGGTAAAATAATAAGTCGATATTTAACTTAAACTTCCTAAACTTAAAAATAGTCATTTTTACATATATACATATGAAAGATCATTCTTGCATATAAGTTAATAAAAATAGTCATCTACTACAATTATTAGGTATGAGTTTTGGGCTACTTCCAATTATTCCATAGAGAAGTGAATTTATCCCATGAGAATTTATAGTGATATGAGAATTTAAATTTTTAATAGATTAAATATTATAATTTAATAATTTATAAGGGTATTTTTATATCACTCTTTATGCATTTATAATACATATACTATATAAATAAAAACGTTTCATATTCTGAGTTATCATATTTCGTTCTAAAGAAACGATCCATTGAAGTCTACCTCTTCCGTTCCTCATTGCGGACAAAGAGTGATTTATGTTCTCGATCTCGTTCCGCGTACTAGAACGATCTGTGATCTAGGTAAAATATAAAATATACTATATTTATTTGATATATATTATATATGCAATTGACAAATGGAAGCAAATTTTCGTGGCAGTGCTAGAACTGTTTTTGGGCTCTCGAAATTTATTTTAGAATGTGTGTAGTGACTATTTTTACTATTTTTATACTTGTGACCAGTTTGTTATAATTTCTCTTATATATAATCTATTTGTGATCATTACTAGAAATTCAAGTACGTCATAGTTTTCATAGTTCGTTGTGATGGTTGGGAGATGGAGGAGAAGAAGATGATAGAATGTGTAGAATATGAGTGATGGAGTATGGTGTGTATGTCATGGAGTGAAGGATCTTGGTTTTCATGGCATTCGATGTGTGACTACTTTCTAGGAAAGTCTTGCTTTACTTGATGAATCAAATTTTCAAGTCATGTGGAAGTTACTGTCCTAATCTATCACGAGCAAATGGAATATACTTTGCTTTTTACCAAGGAGGAATCTCATTGTATATCTTTTAAGTCTATAGGTAATTCAGAGCAAAACTTCCCTTCTCCTAACCATTAGGAGAGTAGAGTGTCTCTCCTTATAACCTATATCACCAAATTGGTAGTTAAAGAAATTCAGTGGGATCATTTGATATTAATTTGAAAATAATATAAGGGGATAGAAGTCAACACTTATTCACTATCTATTGGTAGAAAGGAAGGCACCCTCGTCACTAGTATCCTCCTCACTTGAGGAGGATGTATTTTCCTTTACTAACAAAAATTATTGGTCCCACGAGCAAAACTTATATTCTCATCGTGAGGAGAGTATCTTTCTTTATAACCAATCAGTTGTGAATAAATGTTAATTTGTCTCTCCTTTTAACGTTTAATATATTAACATTAATGAATCCTACTAAATTTTTTTCACAACTGATTAGTTGTATCAATATCAAATACCATAGTCTTAGAGAAATACAGATCCGACACTAACGTTAATGAGGCAAGTTGATCATGTCATTAGTGATGAAGAGAGTTCCATCTCACCTACTCAAAGAATCAAGCATTGTACCAGATAAGTTCCCTAACATAGCCCCCCCCCCCTCCTTCGGGTTAGGATGTCACTCGAGGGGCTGGAAGTGCCAATGGTGACAATATGGTATTAAGGGGCTCGTGTTTTTTTCAGCATCAGAGTAAAAAAGAACTAATTGAGGCCAAACTGTGCTTTGAAGGAGTGTTTTGTTCAACCTGTGGGAACAAATCGCATCATGTATGTAAAAAGGTTATTTATGAAGGAGTGATTTAAACCACAAAATATATTATGTCTGTAAAAAAGTTAAGTGTTTTGTTTCACTTGTGGGAACAGTATGTATTATGTATGTAAAGAAGTAAAGTCATTCTGTAAATGCATCATGCATGGGAATAAGCCATTTCTTAGGCTGATCAAACTGCTTTGGAATGCCAATCTCACAATTGATCATTTGAAAGAGAAAGAGAAGGTTCTTTGATGTTGGTCTTTGTGGTGATTAAGAATTATCCACTCTATGCATTTTTACCACTATACTCCTTTTTGACATTTAGTCTCAACTTTTTTGACAACTGAACTCCTTTCGTTGAGTCCAAATTTGTTGACAACTGGACCACAGCCCTTAAGAGTGTTATTACTACAAATTACCCTTATGCTACAAATTAAAGGAGACAGATTAAACATGTATTTACAAATTAAATGTACAAGGACCTTTCTACAGTTGAAAACTACTATCTTTATCTATGTCAATCTGTATGGTCAGCCAAAGGCAGGCTTGTCTGCCTCTAGCTAGCTAACGCTATAGGTGCTTATCTTGTTAAATGTTTCAATACGCTCTGATGAAACTGAGCCTGAGAGGAGCTGCCTGACTGTTCCTGCGGTCGAAAAATCATATATCCTTATGAACAAATAATTAAAACAATCCAAATATACCGAACAAACACGTACCAGTACCACATCTTGCAAATTATTCGGAGCATCAAAACAGCCATGGATACTTGGAGCCTTGAAACTAATATGTCCTTCCAACTACAGAAAAAATCAATCAATAGCTTGCTTTACTACACACACTAAACAAACTGATAGACAATAAGCAACGGGAACTAACTAATTTAGGTACCAGTCCTTGCACACTCTGCTGGTTTCCGCATTGACCTACACGTGCAAATATTGGAGGCAACTGTCCTTTGGAAACAAACAATCGTAAGAATTAATAGCATTCATTGAATGCTCTAGAAGAATGAATCGAGGATCAGCAGCATACCGGACCCTGCATACCCTGTTGACTATAGTAGCCATCACGGGTAAGAGAAATTGAGTTCAATTGTCCCTGCGACACGTAAAGTATAAGTATTGAGATACTGTTTATTACCACCTATAAGATAGAAAAACAAGATGAAGACTTTAAGATGCTTTACCACTCCAAGTATATTTTCTTGACTGTTGTAGTAGGCATCGAGAGTAGGAGTTTGTGAACATTCCTGAATGAATATATCAGCTTTTTATGAGAAACAATGATTATTGAATATGGCTTTTCAGATATAAAAAGTACCAATTTTCAACCATATATCTTACCACCCTTTGAATATCTTGTCGAGGAACGTTACAGTTTTCATTGATATGTTTTCTAGAGTTTATCTGCTCCTACATGTGCAAAACCCAGAATCAACTGTACTACAGAAGAGATTGCTTGGTAAATATAAATAGGAGTGGAGAGAGAAGAGAGAGAGAGAGAGAGAGAGAGAGAGTATTAGCATCTAATATACCATCTCCGAACAGTCATCTTGCATCTGGATGCTTATTCCATCTGACTCGGACTGTCCCTAGAATGTATCAAGAAATATTCTTAATTTAGGTTGACTATTTCCATCATAGCTCGAGAAAGCTTTATAATCTGTTTACTGAACAAAATGATAATAAAAAGTCTGCTTACCAGAAAAAAAATTATTAACTGACCTTTCCCTTTCTAATAGCTTTCCTTTTCTTAGATGACTTGTCCATACTTCTACAATAATTATCTTCTTCAACATCAAGGAAACCATGAGTCTCCAATTTGTTTGGACCCAAATAGTTCTCAACAGAACGGTTCACACTGACACAATGCTCCAACACTTCCTCTAAAGCCAGAGATGCAATATCATAAGTTTCTTGAGAAAAAGACCCTTCTTCACCCAGTTTGATTGCTAATTTGCATAGCTCGTTGAAACGTTGAATCCGGTAATTAAGTCTGTTGGGTGCCTTAGTAGCAGTTTGTCCAACCCTTGCATTTCTACTCCAGCGTTTCAAAACATATTTTGGAGGAATGCAGGATACACCGGAAATTTGAAGTACAAGTATCGCATGTCTACAGATGAAACCTCTGTATTCAAATGAATGGCATAAACATAACACCTCCAACTCTGGCTCGCTCCAAGCTACGAGGAAATCCCGCCCCTCTTCAAAATCCTGAACTCGATATACTATGGTGGCTCCATTTTCACTTTCTTTTTCCAGTTGACAGGATGCTACACCCAAAATCTCAAATTGGAATTTCTTAAATATTGTGCTTGTATAAATTGTAGATGCTTGTTTCTCAATAGCTGACAGAGACTTTAAGGCTGGTTTTTGGTGCCGTGTTTCAAAATCAGCTTTAGCTTCCATGTCATACCTGTCCTTGGCAGACACTTTGTAATGCTCCATGAACTCTTTAAAAGTACTTTCACTAGATAAATACTTGTCAAAAAATGAGGTTATACCACCAGATCGTGACTTTGTGGACATTCCAGCCAAAACTGAATCTCTCATATAAGTTGGCACCCACTTATTACGATCTTCATACAGTGAGTGTACCCATTCGTCCTTGTTGAGTTCAAACCTATCAACCATTTTCCACCATCTCTTTTCGAACTCTCCGTCCGTCCACGACTGATATATGGCTTTGTTAAGTTTATCCATAAAATTTTCATTTTGCCTAACGGTAAACTCTAATTTTTCAGGAATCTTTTCCAATATGTGCCATAAACAAAAACAATGGCGTGTATCAGGGAAAACATCTACAACGGCTTCTTCTAAGGACTTGACTTGATCAGTAATTATCAGTCTTGGGGCTTTTCCACCCACTGCTTTAAGCCATGTTTGCATCAACCAAGCAAAAACTGATTCATTCTCATCTCCAACTATTGCACCTCCGAGCAAAATGTACTGGAAATGACTATTAACTCCAGTAATAGGTAGAAAAGGAACTTTAAAACTGTTTGTTATGTAAAAAGTATCAAAGAAGACTGCATCACAGAAACTTCCATAATCATGCCGAGCTTTTGCATCAACCCACAAAACACTTCTCAAATGCTTTTCTTGATCCAAATCAATTGCATAGAAGAAATTGGAATTTTTCTCCTGCATAGCCATAAAATATTCAAGCATAATTTTTACATCTCTCTCATCTAGAGCCAACTGAAGACCTTTCTTCTGAGGAGCAACAATACCGGACTTTTTGTTCCGTCCCCTAACAGCATAATAAAAATCATCAGGGCAAAATTCATGGTTATGCTCTTTTATAAAACTATATATAAACCATTTCCCATCTTCCCTCTTCTTCATGTGCATACTCGCCCTACAATCTGTCTTTATACATGGTCTGGGGTTGACAGTTGTACTAGACTCCCGCTTGGATCCAAATCTAGAACATGCAATTTTTATGTCAATAAACTTTCCAGATTTTTTTGAGCGTCGACTTGCTTTAATTGTGATGCCAAATCCCATAGACCGAGCATATTCTCTATAGAAGGAATATGCTTCTTCCTTAGACTCAAATTCTAGACCATTATAGGGCTCAAGAATGGGACTGGTATTAATATCTTCCCCAATGCCTTTCATTACCGATTGATCATGATCAACGCTGTTGTCATTTGCTCCTGCAACTTCCTTAACATATTTACTCATGGCGTGAAAATTTTCATCTTCTTCCTCAGGATTTGTCCCTTCTACACCATGCAAAATATTGACATCCGTACTTGAAATAATGTCGCTCTCTTGTTCAAAGGACGGCAACTCGAGATCAATATCCATAGTGAAGATGTTCTAACAACATACATGAAATTAGTTTTATCAAAAGTACTTGGAACAAACGAAAATGACATTTTCCATTAGTAAAAGACACAAATTGATTATAAACATGAGTTAATGAAATTAGCATGTTTGCATTGAAAATAACAGATACCTTCATTGAGAACTATGATCTGCTTCTCATGACAAAATTTAGGAATTTAATGGCCCGGCCTTCATTAGCAATATGATTCACATTGGAATCTTTCAAATTGATCAAATAAGTACTTGTTTTCGTTGGAAAAAACTACGAGTAGCTCAGAGCCAGAGAGGTCAGCAGGACACTTCAATTTCTACCATCCAGTGGATACAGTACACCTAAAACAGCACTATCAATAAATCCATAAGGACCACACACAAATATTCTTCAAATTTATAATTCTTATACATTAATGTCTGATGAAAAAAGTTAGTAGTTGCTTAATCCTTTTTCAAGCGCTCCGGGAGAGTTATAACAAAGTCGAAAATAGCTTACACTACTTAAAGAAACTATCTGACTTGCAATGGAGAAAAAACTAATTGTATAAAGTGAATGAAGACAAACGGCTCCCATAGAAAGTACATAATGGAAATACGCGACACATAATAAGTATCATATAGAGCAATGTCTAGCCCAGAATTTTCTGGGACTTTTCCCGTATGCTTCAGCGTAGTCTCAACAAAATACTAATTTGTTTCCCATTGACAGAAGACACAATAAATTCAAATGTAAATCAAGCCACACCTAGCATAATATGATTATTACCATGCACAGTTGTCTTCAAACAAATGAATGCACTCTTATCCTAAGAAGATAGCAAAAGAGTAACCGATATCTGTCTTAATCGATCTTTAGCAGAGAGGAAAGTTTGAACTTCGAACTCATTCTCATGTTACCTTTGAGTGAGGAAAAGCTCAAAATACTCTCTTTGATAAACAATCTATGATCAACCTGAAGCTTCCAATCCCTCATACCAATAAAGTTTTAATGAAGAGGAAGGATTGGACAAAAGTATTAAATCGCGAAAAGGGAGAAAAGGACTTCTGTTGCTTGCTGCCACAAAATGATCAACTATATCTATTTCATGTACATTTCCCCTCAACAATCTTCGTTTTCCTTGTTTGTTATTACTCTTCTCCACTCCCTTTATTTTCCAATTTCAGTTTCTATAACCGAGTTTACAAATTGCGAATTTCATTTCAACTGAACTTGCCAAATACAGAGTTTCACTACAAATCGTGAGAACCCAGGCCCAAATAGGGGAATATGATAATTCAATCTGTCAAAGCAAGAAACAGGGTGAAAATTAAAGAGCATGATGCACAAAATTGAAGATTGCTCAGATTAGTAATTCCACTAGTTTAATTCTTTTGAAGCAGTGGCCAGAAACTGACTTCACCTAAGTAAGAAAGAGAAGACCTAAAAGAATACATAGGATGATATTAACATAGCAATATTCCCCATTGACATGAACAAACTAGAAACCTAATTAAGCTCAGTCTGAAACACATCTACAAAGGAAAAGAACGAGAAAAAAAATTATACGGAAGCCGAAGCTAAAATTATCGGTTACGTCCAAAATACTAGGTTCGCATTATCAAAATATGTTTTGGTTGAACTGCTAATGATTAAAATAGAACCTGCGCAAATACGGATAATTGGGGAGCAAAGAAATGCGTAGCAATCGTCGTCGTCTTCTTCATGTCGGCTAAAGAACGCAATTTTTTACAGTAGATAGGAAGAAAAATGGAAATTAAAAAAAAAATATCTTGACGAGGATCATTACTGAGTTGGAACAACAGCATAACTCTCCTGTTTTGACTTTGAGAATCAATATGTGGCTCATTAAGCTAAGCGGAAAACTGTAAATATATTTTCATATTAATGGATTAAATTTAAGATAGGTTTTTTTAACTATTTTGATATTTTGAGATGGTTTATTTGTAATGGATTTCATAAATACAGAATTTTTAATTTTTTAGTTCATTAATTTCTCACATAATATGGATAAATATAACATTTTTTCATAATTATATGCTTCTAATAATCAAAGGGTTAAATGTTTTTTAGGACAACTAACACTTAAGGCTAAGACCTTTTGGGTAGTTGCACTTTAGTCTCAAACGTTTTTAAATTGACATTTTAGGGCTTAAACTTAGTTTTAAGCACAAACAATTTAAAAACAAACTTTCCTAAGAAACACTAATAGAAACAAGCTTTGTCATGTAGATTCCTATGAGATTAGCATGAAATTATAATATATTTGTTGTATTTAAACGATATTCATCGTTCCACTATCGCGTCTTCGTAAATTCAAAGTAAAAAAAATTACAATTGGAGAGTAAGAAATAGGTTGGCAAAGACATGAGATAGTGAAACAATGGAAAACTCTTAAATATGATGAAGATGCAAATAGCTAATCTCAGGCATGCATGGGTCACTTTAGATTGTATGCGCGTAATACATTGTTGATTTTAAGAGGCTTTAGATTAAAGAGCAATTAACCACAAGGTCGGGTAGTGATAGACCTTATTTTTTATATAACATAGTGAAGTGTCATCGCCTTGTATCATATATTTTTCGATGTTAAAAACAAGTAGGAGGAGGGTTGAACCTATTACCCAGCAGGGAACATCATGCTAACTCGTCGCATTGAAACCCCTTCAACGCACTTACGTTGGGATCAAAACTCATGGATGATCAAATGAAAACGATCAAACTAGATAAACCATCTTCAAAGTATTTTGGATGATTGTAACACAACCATCATTGAGGACATATATCATATTATATTATCACCATTGAAGAAAAGTAGTTTGGATGATACTTAATTTATATTGTATTTAGATGTGAGGATGTTGAGAAAGATTTTGTTGGATAAGTTTATCCTCACTTTTACCTTGAAATCATTTAATTGACTTTTAACTTAAATTAAATGTCATTAGAGTCCTAAAGTTATTTAATTAAGCAATTAAATAAACATTTTTATATTACTTTAAAATATATTATTGGTGAAGTTTTTTTAATTGAATTTTATGGTAACTATTATCTTTGATTGTAACAATATAATTTAAATAGTCTAATTTGATATATGTTTGATGATAGTAAAGCATGTTTGATATGAGAAAAAAACAATTAACATATAGGAAAATGATTTTTGCCCTGACTCGTGCAATGCACCAGCGACGTGGAGACGATAGAAATTATTGCTTAAAGAATGGTAGAGAAAAAAAAGAGTGTGGTTGGCTAGAAACGAAAAGTAATTGGCTGTTTGGGCCGAAAAAAAAGGAATGGCCTGACTCGTGATGATAAAGAGTCGGGTCAAATAGAACTACCCTAACATATATATATATATATGAGATAAAAAATCTAAAATTAGTAAGCATCATCGTTTTTACAATAATTGTGAGAAGTGATATATCAATTCCCATCTTAAGAAAAATCTCATCATATTTTAAATAAAAAATGAAGGGTTTATTTATTATTTAATTTGAAGGCATAAAGAATAAGAAAATATATTATATGTACGATTTATTACAAAAAAAACTTGCATAATAAAGTGTTATCACAATAACTAAATACATTTTAGAAATCTTAAAAGTACATCATTCATTATAATCTTATAACACAAAACACACAGAAAGTTAACATATATCGATCATATATACAAAAGTTTATATTAACATGTAATGTACGTGTTAGAAAACTAGTCTCCCTATATCTATATATATACTATATTAAAATAGGTTTAAAGTGGAGAAATTTTATATTCTCATTTTTGTCCTTTAAAGTTTATTTAAATATAACACAAATTAGATATTTCACTTCTTTTATCATTTAAATTCATTTGATAATATTTTATTTTTTATTTAATAATAATTTATTTGTAGTAAGTAAAATAAAATATTTAATAATCTTATAAATAAGAGGTGTGAATATTCATATATTGATTTCAAGATATTTTATAACAAATATTCAATTATAAGTCAATAATAATTTGTTCAATAAATAAATATTATGTTATATGTAACATGAAAATTCATATAAATGAATTTATAGAAATACATTAATGTATTTTGATTAAGAGAAATTATCTCTTAATATGATATAATTATTCTTAAGAATATGACAAATTGATGAAATGAAATTATTTTATGTACTACTCAAATAGCTTTATACTTTTAATCATATAAACAACCTATTATTATTAGTATTTTACTTGTAGTTTAGATGTAAAATAAATTTTAAAGATGATGTATTAATTTCAATGTTAACATCGATTAGAAACTATATGCATATTTTAAATTAGTTGAACATGTACGAAGCACGTCGTTTTGACTAGTCTATTAAAAAGTGTCTTAGGGTGGAAAAACTTTTGATTTCTCATTTTTTTCATTTGGTTTTCTATTTGATTTTTGTTTATTATTTTACCTAGATTATTGAAATTATTATTTTTAATTTAATTTATACATGAATTCAAACTTTATTTCCAAATTTTCATATTATAGTTTTCATGAAAACCACAACCATAGTTTTCAATTGAATATTACATTGTTAGATTGCTACGTATTGGTGATGAGTATATAAAGCAACTTGTGTTTAGCTACCAAGAAAGTAATATAACCCATAAGTCATAGACTTTTATGTTCACTCCCAAATTGTTCCCTCGGTGAAATCTCGTATGACCCAATATATATGACAAGTTGCATTATACGTCAACCCAAGATGCATTCTCCTCTCCTAGACTTCGAATAAAATTGTCAGCAACATATTAAAGTATAGAATTTTTAATGAATGGTTGCTAGTACAGATCACTAAGCATTATGAATGCGTATGATTTAGATCCAGATCATTGATGTAGATGGATATCTTAGTGAATGTACTTTATATAATGAGATTATATATGACTGGACCGATGTGAATTAATATTTTTATCAACGTGCCGTTTATAATAAAGATTTATTACACATCAATTCGATTATCACATGTAGATCAATCTGAATTCTAAGTAGTCATGAACTCATATACATGTATACTAAATCTTTTGATTCACTCGTTAAGATTTGTTTGTAAAACAAGCTAGTGACTTTTGTTTTGGAGATTTAGTGATATACATGGTTAGGAACATGATCTTACAAGATTTGGAATTCAAGCTTTTCTAAGCGGATCGTATATCGGTTTCCTTAAGTGTTAATTCTAGAACTGAATGGTTATTGAGCTCAAAATTATAATAAGATTATAAATTAGCCATTTATTAGTGGATTGATGGTACTTAAGGATCAAGAGGTAATTAGAAGGGTAAACCGGTAATTTTGACTAGTTCCAATTTACGAACCAATCATTGGAGGACAGAACTACACGAGTTGATTATATTAGTGGACTACACGAGAATACTCTGTAAATGCAATTTATAATCTCTAAGAACGCAATTTCATATTTATAGTGGAGTAATAATGAAATTAATGAATAAGATTATTTAATTAAAAAGTTTAATTAATAATTTGATTTATTATAGCTTAGGATATAGGTCTCTAGTCCTCAAGTCACCTCTATACTACGCAATCTAGGGTGTGAATAGTTCAGAACATGAGAAAATGACTTACTTGCAACTGAATTTTTATTTATAGGGTAAATACATAATTATGAGATAATTATGCGTGGTCGATTAATTAAAAATTAATTAATTAAATTATTTATATATATTAATGTACTTTTCGGAATTAATATATATAAATAATTATCGATTGTTTTTAATTATCGATAAGTGAGACAAAATATCTAATTTGTGAAATTAGATTATAAATTATTATTAGATAATAATTTGGATCAACAAAATCTGTTATTTTTGAAATAAGGGATAATTTAGTTGATAGGGATAATCAGATATGTTAATTTTGAATGAACTAATATTCAGATATTTATCTGATTAAAATAAATATTTAATTTATAATAATTATCACGGGTCATTCACTTATTGATTATCAGATATTGACATGAAATACTGTAGTGTCAGTATTGGGGGTGCAACATTGCGGTGCCACTTGGCACTACAGTGGTACCTCATCTCACGGCACACTGTAGTGTCATGTAGCACTGTAGTTGTGCACCATTATACAATGGGTCCCATTATATTGAACAATTTGAAATTAAAATATTATTTTTAAGTTTTAATTATCCCTAAATATTGATACGCCATTATCTAAAATAAAATACACATTTTAAATAATGACAAAAGTTGATCAGATGATAAGTGAATCAATCCGAGAATTAGTTTATCAATCAAGAGTTAGAGAGAATAACACAATTTCTCAAAAAAATGATTTTTTCTACGATTAAGAGTTAATCAAAATTTCTAAAAGAAGCATCATTACGTTCTTTTAGAGAATCGTCTCACAAAAGTTTATCTTAATAAAATATCTAGATTTCATGTGTTAAGTATATCTAGAGACAGAAAAGTGTCTTCGTTACATTCTACGTGCTCATATACGTCCTATTGCATTGAGGATTGACTTGAAAAATCTTGGTGTGGATCTCATAGTCTGCTGATCGTTGGAATGATTTCGTGAGAACAGAGAATCGATCGGTTTCACGAGGATGCTTAATTTAGACTACAATAGGTATATGATTCCTAACCTTGTTTGTTGTTAGTTTAATATATAAATATATAATTGATTCTGACTGATTGAAAAATAGACTTCAAAAAAATTGCTGGTTATCGTAGCGTTGTGCGCTTTTGTTTTACTAAAAGATTCATTTTTTTATTAAAAGTTTAATTTTTTAAATGGCCACGTACCACAAGCTTCCACCACGCACGCGCCGCGACGACCAACAGACATGGAGGTGGAGATAGAGAGAAAAGTAAGGAGAGAGAGAGGTAAAAGGAGGGGAGGGGAGAGTTCAGCCTCAAGCTCAGCGGAGAGAGAGAGAAATAAGAGAGAGAAAGTAATGAAGTATAAGAGATGGGAGATAGAAAAGAGACATGAGAAGACACATGATAGTGGGTTGTGAAATTATCCCACTGCCCATAAAAAATCCACGTGATGGTCACGTGCAATCACTTATGTAAATTTTTTAGACAGAAGTGACGATGTGGGATGATCCTAAAAGAAAAACAAACGTCAGGTGTACTAGTGCAAGTTTTTAAAGGTAACGGTGCATTTTGGTATAAGCCTGAAAGTTAAGGGGTGGTAACGTAATTAGTCTTAAAAATAATTAAGTTAATAACCAATTTAGTTTGATTTTGACTAATTTTCTATTCCCGTTCCACCATTCTCTTATACAAATTATCATTAATTGTTAAATAATAAATAAAATGATGTATTCTAAACAATTAATATATTTATTTTATATTAAAAAAATGGCTAAAAGTTTCCTATTTTATTAGGGAGGGGACTTAGAGTTGGCCTAACCAAGTTATTGAGATTTTGTTTCAGTCTAGGAACTCTCACCTTCCTCGTGGTTTACCTTCTCTAGCTGATGATAGTTGGTCTTAGAGTGCAAGTAAGAATGATTCTTTCTCTACTAACCGCACTTATTTTGCTTTGTCCTCTCATCAAGATCATGTCCATTGATGTTATTTAGTTTGGTTTTTTAGGAACATTCCAAAATGTGCATTAATATTTTGGCCTGCTCTACTTAGCAAACTTAACACCAAAGACAAAATTTCCAAGTGGAATATAATGGGGTTAGTGTAGAGTGTGTGTTTTGCATTGATGGGAAGGAGTCTGTGCATCATTTATTTTGTGATTGCCCCCTTGTTAGACTGATTCTTGAGCCTTTATTAAAGAGGTGTGATAACTTATCTCTTCCGAATACTTGGAATGAGCTTATTCTAAAGATGACTTCTCTTAAAAATCCTAAGCCTTACTATTTTTTTTTTGAGCTCTTAACTTGTTATTTTTACTTTCTTTTATTACTTGTGGTTATAAAGGAATAGGAAGATCTTCATGCGTAAAATCATGGATACCTCCCTTATCTCTAGGGAAATTGTTTATTTGGTTAGAGAGAGACTACTTTTCCTTGACAATCACAGATCTCTTAATTTAGGTGATCATATTTAGAGAGACGGATGCAACCCTATGGGGTTGTTTCTTTTGATTCGTTTTTTGTTGTCCTAGAGTATGCCCCTTGTACTTGTATACATTTTTTTGTTAATATATTTTTGCCTTTTAACAAAAAAATACTAATAATAGTCGTGTATCATTTATAAGTACAAATATTATTACTGAATTGTTCTTTAGCAAATTTCAAAACAATCTTTAGATTTTCTTATTTAAACAAAACAAGATTCATGAGCCTAATAATATATGCATGAGATATATAACAAATCTGATTAACACTAATAATACTAAAAAATATTTGTAACACTTTCAAATATGACACTAAATCTATAAAAAGGTTATTATATTCATATAACAAAATCAGAATAATACGAATTATATGATTGATTTCATTAATTAGATGTAATTTCCTTATTTAATGGTCCATTTTATCTATAATCTATAATATAATAAAAATTGGAAGGAGATGAGAACCTTTTTTAGATAATTTTGTCCACTTATTTTTTATGCATTATCCAAAATGACCTTTAAATTTATAAGTGACATTTCATAATTAGTTACTTTTAAAATTATAATAAATTGATCAAAGTAGACATTAGATTTTGGAATTCATTCTCCTATTTAATGAATTTGAAAAAACAAGTAATTAATAGATAAAGTTTAATTTATTTTTAATTTATTAACTTTTAATGAATTATAGAAAGTTTTTTAAGAAGTTGTAGAGAAAATTACAACTTTCTACTAATTCATTTCAATTAGACGAAAAATAAATTATCTTTATAAAATCTAAATAATAAAACTTAAAATATAATTCAATTCCAACACAATTTTAGAAAGTTTATTTATGCTATAATTTTTTATATTAGTATTGTTAGCATGTTAAGTAATTATCGTCACACGATGTATACAAACAAAAAATCAAATTTACAATACAAAAAAAAAGATCAACTACAGGGAATTTGAAAAGTTTTCATGTGCAACAAATCAAATAAATAATCAAACATTGTAATAATTTGAATCGTTTTAACTCAAAAAAGGACCTAGTATAATTTCGTTTAAATTTTTTATTTTATATAAATAAAAAATGGCACTTTTTTTCTTTGAAATTAATAAAATATGAAGTGGAAAACTTAATTCTAATGACGCCACTTCTTCTTTTAAGTTTTTTAGAATACATTTATACTATATACTCTTAATTCTTTTTCCTAGAAACATGCACGATGTTTCGGAATATAGTTGAATAACAATATATCAGTAAAATAAAAAATAATATGAATACAACGTCGTATTGATTTTATTCACATAAATTAAAAATATGGCGCTTAATATATTTTTCTAATACACATAATCATAGTACGGTTATAAGTAATTATCATTATTAAAAATATAATAGATTTAATTATGCACAAAATATGTTCTCATATAATTATTTATATAACTCTCCATTGAATGCATATTGTTTTAAAGATGGAGCAATCCTTTATTTTAGGAAAATTAGTTGTGATTTTTAGGCAAACATATACTTTTTATTTTGAAATCTACAATTTTTTTAATTAAATGCATGCTTTTTTTAAGATGGATCAATTCCTTACTTTTTAGAAAATTAGTAGTGGTTATTAAAAAATATAAGTTTACTAAATAAATAAAATATAAAATTGGAGTAAATATACTGCGGATTCTTTTCAAACTATATTTATAGACTTTTGTTTAGATAAGAAAATCTATATATTAATATGGATTGCAATAATAATTTACATAAGGATTTTTATACTTATTTATGAATTTATAATAATTATTTTAGCAAACTAATCAAATGATTCATCATTACTCTGAAAATAATTATTTACACAAATTACATTAAAAATAATAAAAATATTATTAACAAAAATATTTAGTAATATCTGTTATACTTATTGTCTGTATTAGGAGAAAAATAAAAATTTACATAGTATTCAAATATATGTATCTTACTGTTATATATATATATATATGAAAATAATTAATATATTTATTATTTATAAATAAATATAATAATTCAATCTCTTAAATTTTAAGTAACCTGAAATGGGTAAATCTTTCTTATAATTCAAAATTCAAAAATTAGTTTGTTAGAATAAATGATATTGAAATAAATGTAGTTGATGGGTATTATGGTAAATGGAGTTATAAAATTGTTGACTTTTTATAAAACAATTATTTTCTTAATTATTATTATTATCAGTCATTTAACAAAATAAAGTTTTTAAATAGTATATTTGCCTAAAAACCCCAATTTTATAAGCATCATCAACTAGCAAGGCCAGAAAGTCTGTGGCTTGAGCATAATCCAACCCGACGAGTCATTGATTGGTCAATGGATTGGATCGGCCAATCCTTAACGGAAAGAGCTCATACATAAATAGCTACATTATGATAAACTAATACAAAAATAGACGACAAATTTCATAAAACATCAAATATAGTCATATTATAAGACCCCACCTACTACTGCTAGAAGCATTTTTTTTCTATTATATCATTCTACATAACATTTAATGATTATTTTATAAAAAATTAAAAAACCTATTGTTGAAGCAAAAAACTTTTACAATAATTTTCTTCATGCAATCTCCTCTCGGAGTGATGCTTCTTGGAACTTGTTGATGTTGAAGTCTTTTAATGGTGGTTCGTCGTGTGAACTTCCCTCTCGGAGTGACATTATGGGGGTTTTTTTCTCTTTATGGTGAGCATACTCTTTCTCTTTATTGGAGTTCCTCACAGCCTCCAACGTCTGCAAAAGATAGACAAAGAACTCTAAGGGTGTGAAACTGGTGGTGGTTGCCCAATCTAAGGGCCTTTGATACCTAAGTCAATCATTTGTCGATATTTTGACATAGTTTTGTAGGGGAGAAAAGGCATATCTCTTATGTTGATCGGTGAAGCATTTATACTCGAGGCCTCAAGTGGGTGAAAATGTGTCGAAGAAACCTTTTGATGGCTTGTTTGAGAAGTTTTACGAGACACGATGTCTGTCCTGGTTGGCGCAGATTGGATGGAAATGAGGCGACATTAACATAAAGCTGACATTTAAATGTTGATATGCCTATGGAATGATTAGACGGGGGTTATTCTCACATGTCGACTAGACCTATTGGGCGCTGCTTTTGAGGAGTGATGATGGCGATGCGCTCGGGTTTCAACCGAGCTCTCTTTCCATGAGCTCTTATTCTTGATGTCTTACATGTGCTTGAGTTAGCGCAGCCCGAGCTCTCTTGGGACTATACAGGTGAGACCTACCTTTTGCATTAGAGACTTTCCCTTCGTTAGGAGCTCCTAATTGTGTTGCAGCACACGCTTTCAAGTCACTGGTGGTCAGAAAATACCCATAACAGTTAACAGTTTCCCACAGTAAAGGGCCCATGTGGCTTTATTTACCCAAGTCTGAAGACTTCCTTATCCAAGCTCTTTATCTGAGCTACCTGTCGAATGACTCCCCTATTTTGTCGTGACTTATTTGTGTGTCGTCTCACCTTTTCCATGATTCGAGGTCACTAACGGTGCGCGGGTGCGCATAAAGGAGGGTGAGGGTCGCTAATCGTGAAGCTTGACTCCTAGACGCGTTACTTCATTCTTGATGCGTCATTTCAACCCTGCGATGTTTATTCTTCCGAGATCATCTCGCTGTTTCACGAAATGAATGATTGGTGGTCGTAGGCCTATAAATAAGCATATTCCATTCTTTAAGGCCTATGAATAAGCATATTCCCATCTTTGTTTCCTTCATCCTTGCCTTATTCACAAAGTCAAAAGTTCTTGCCCTCATTTTCACCTTCCTTATTTACCTCGTGTGAGAGGTTGAAACATTTGTGTCTTTCGTGCAGAGGGACATATTGCCTCCGACGACAAACTGAGTTCCCTTTTAGCTCGACCAAGTCATCGTGGTCCTTAGCTGGAACTCTCAAGACCTCAAGGAGAGTTCGAGAAAGTTATAGAGATCGTATGACCACCAGCCTAGATGTGGGGGATGCCTTTTTCCTTTAAGTTAGCTTAGGGGGTTCACCCATCCAACCGAGGAGGAGATACTTGTAGTTTTTCCTTAGCAATTGTAATTCTTTTTTATGAATTTCCTTTACCTCTATCTCTTTTATTTAGCTCCACTTTTGTCTTATTTCCTTCCTTGCAAGTCGTATGTTCTCAGGACCCCATGCTTATCTCCGCGAGCTATAGTGCTCGGTAGACATCTCCTTGTTGATATTTAGTCAGGCCTTCATGCTCTGGCTAGATCCTTGATCTTGTCTACGAGCTGAGATACTCGACAGACGTCTCCATGCCGATATCTAGCCAGGATTTCGTGCTCTGGCTAGATTCTTGATCTCGTCTAAGAGCTGAGATGCTCGGCATACATCTCCTTGTCCATATCTAGCGAGGCTTTCCTGCTCTGGCTAGATCCTTGATCCCATCTGTGAGCTGAAGTGCTCAGCATACATCTCATTTTAATCCCGACTGGCAGGCTCGGGGACCACGCCAGTAATCACTTTTGTTTTATCCTGATTGTCGGGCTCGAGGGCCTGACCAGCCATCGCTTTTTGTTTAATCCTAACTGCCGGGCTCGGGGACCTCACCAATCATTATTTTTTATTTATATATATACATAATATGTACATTATGTGTGTGTATATGTTATTTATGTTATATGTAACATGTGTAAAGTATGTTGCATATATATAATATATATCACTTCTATAACTATAACAATATAAAATATATAAGTTATATACAATATCTAACACATACTTTTAATTGATGTATATAAAACGTGTTTACTAGTGTAAATATATACTAATTAAAAGTACGTGTTATACATTTTATATAACTTATATATTTTATATTGTTATTGTTATTAACATTAGAGAGATAGATAGATGATCTCTATTAATATGACACTCAACCAAATATTTGATCTATCTATAAATTTAAATTTTCCTCCGAACTTAAATAGATAGAGAGAGATAAAAAGAGAGAGAGAGAATTGGAGGGATATTTTAATGAATATAAATAGAGAAATAGAAAAATAGGGAGAATAAGACATTTAAGTATAATAATAAAATGGTAACCTAGTAACTAAATAAATAAGGAAAACCATTAAATTTAATAAATTTTACTAGATTAATTATTATATTTACTATACTAAAAGATGCTTAAAGGGGAGAAACTTTTGATTTACCCTTTTACCCTTTATAGCCTCATAAAATATAATACAATTTGGGTATTCATTTTTTTCTCATTTAATTTATATAATAAACTAATATTTTTTATTTAATGATTATTTGTTCTTCAATTGTTAGTAAAACTAAATAGTTTTATAATATTATTAAGTTAAAAATGAATCCCTGTCAAGATAAAATTCAAGATCTTATATACAATGAAATTTTCTTTTTAATCAATAATAATTTTTTTGTTAGAAAAATTTAAATTTATAATGTTGTAATTGTGATATTGGAAAAATGAAAATTCATAGAAAAAGACATATATATATTAATCATCTCTTAATATGATAGTTATTTCTTAAGAACATGACAAATTGATGGAATACAATTATTTTTTATGCTATTTAAAGAGTATTATTATATAATATAATTTAAAAATTATAAACAAGCTAATGTGTGTTTAAATATTGTAATAAGTTTTAAAGATAATTAATATTAATTTCAAATTATATGTTTATTTTAAATTAGTTCAACACGTTTGAAACACATATTTTTCTACTAGTTTGTAGAAAAGTTCTATACATGATGATTTTCAAAAGTTGTTGATAAAATTGTATCTAAAATGACAAAAGTGTCTAAATAGTATCATTTTTACAAACAAACAAAACATGACCAATGAGTCGTCTCGACAACAAAACTCTATGAGCTCGGCTTTCAATTCGCCCTCCAAAAATCTTAAATTCAAGCTCGAGCCAGGCTTAAGATCAATGTGATCATTTTTCTCTTGAAAATAAAATAAATATAATTAATCTAAATCAAATAGAGGGATCGATTTAACACTAACGATGAACTGTAAAATCACTAAACATACCAAACAAATAATCCATAAAAATAATAAAACTCACCGATAAACATAGAGAAAAACAAGAGCTCTACCAAAGTAAAAACAATTTGTTAGTGGCTATGGTAAAAAAAACTAGAAATGTGCACATTGATTAGTCTCTATCCATCCAATTAAACTATTTTTATCAAATACTAAACAAATTCAAATTATCACTCCTTTATCCTATTAAAGTTAATCATCTCATATAATACACTTAGGATTTTGTTTTCAGAATAGCAGCTATCAAAGGGGTCTTATAACAATCTTTATGCACATTCCCCATCCATACGTAATATCTGTGCGTAACGCAAGCACTTGTAATCTTTAATATTTTGAAATTAAATTTGATCATCGTGAGAAAAATAAATATTGAATTAGTTATTACATGTGGTCTTTTACCTCTTGGTTAACCATTAGGGTAACTTGCATGGACATTGAAGAGGCAACTTTTATTTACCAATTAAGTAAAAATATTTCACTGTCAGATGTTGACTTTTTTTCACTTGATTTAAAAGCAAGAAAGGGCAAGGGTTTTTCAACTGTGAAAAAAAAATTGACCAATGCTGTTTTATTCTGGTCTTTCTCATCTTACCTCATCTTATCGGATTTGGCCTATGATACTGGGATGGAATCTCGATATCGAGATGCCATTTTATGTTTTTATGAATGATTATTTGGAATATATACAATTTTTTTTTTAAAAAAATAAATAAAAATTTTCCAAAACTCAGAAATTTATACTCCTGGCCCACTAAATCAAACAAATTTCGCAGTTTAAACACTACCCAAGGTAGTTACCCATCAAGTAGAAAAATGCGCGTACTTGCTTCACAATTATTTTTCACATTTCTTATGTTTCTCTTTCTTCTCTTTAAGCTCATTTACCCTTTTCTTCCTCTTCGTCTCCATTCTCATCTGTGCTTTCTCTTCTCGCGTCTCTTCTGCTTCTTCTTCAGCAAGATAGTCCTTGCAAGTCGTCGTCTTCTTGTTCTATTTCTAGAGCTCTCCGACACAATACCCAAGCTCAACACCACCTATGGACAAACTTAGGTACCCATTATTTTTTTTATGCAGAATATGACTTAGAGTTTGTAACTTTTTTTTTGTTCTTCTTACTGGACCTTTTCAGTTCTGGGGTTAGGAGAAAATATTCTAAGATTTAAGCTGTCCCCTCATGATGATTGTAACCTTCTGCATGTATGGATTGGTTGATGTTTTTGATAACGAGTGAGTTTTGTTCTAGTACATATGTCCTTAATTATGGAATAATGATATTTGATTTATTTTATTTTTGTTTTGTAGGTTTGATTGTAGTGTTTTTGCCTTAAAAATTTGGGAGGCCTTGATTTATGGTTGGGACTTAACAACTATAAAGCAGAACTATGAATGCTTTGTTTTTTGTTTGTTGTTTAGATATCTAAATTATTATAAACACTTCTTTGGATAACAAGTTTTTTTATTGGATATATTTGTTGATTGGAATTCAAGAAATTATAAACTGATGAAGGGTTCAAGATTCATTACTGTGTGGATATCCGTCTAGATTGCTCACTAACAGTAGACAAAAATGCCACTCGAACTCTTCAAGTAGTAAAAAATATTACTTGAACCCTTCAAGTAGTTACATGCTGTTTGTATAAACTAAGGACAACAAACAATATGACTACTTGAAGGGTTCAAGTAGTAAAAAAATATTACTTGAACCCTTCAAGTAGTTACATGCTCTCTGAATAAACTGAGGGCAACAAACAATATGACTACTTGAAGGGTTCAAATAATTAAAAAATATTACGTGAACCCTTCAAATAGTTATATGCTTTCTGAATTAACTGAGGGCAACAAACAATATGACTACTTGAAGGGTTCAAGTAGTAAATAAATACTGCTTAAACCCTTCAAGTAATTAAAAAGTACTATTTGAACCCTTCAAGTAGTTAACAAATACTACTTGAACCCTTCAAGTAGTTACATGCTATATGTATGAACAACAAACAATATGACTGCTTGAAGGATTCAAGTAGTGGTTTATGACTACGTGAACCCTTCAAGTAGTCATCGAATTTATGCAATTTGCATTAGTTTACTTACTAAACAAAACAAATAACTACTTAGGTGGATACAAATAAATACAATATCGATACAAAATTCGTACAATATACATATAAAATTTTAACAATATACATACAAGCTTATATGTCTGGTTGTGATTCATCACGCATGTGAAGGGAGATAGGATTTTTGCATGTCTGTCTATTGTGTCCACGTAAACCACATTGACTACATTTATTTGGTTTTATATCCTCACCTCTAGATGATATTCTATTTACCCTGGGCCTCCCACTAGACCGCCTCACCATAGGGGGCAAGACATTACTAGTTTTGAACATTGAGTTTATATTCATTCTTATATGGTGGATGCAAGCTCCATGAAATGATTGTGGGAAGACAATCTGTATACCATTTTCTATACTTTCATTTCCGTTCCACACAAATACCAAGTCATCCAAGTCTCCAATAACCTCATGCAGTTTATTAAAGAACCATTCCCACGATGCGTCATTCTCAGAGTCAACAATCTCAAAGGCAAGTGGATATACTTGGGTATGCCCATCTTTAGAAGTTGCAATGAACAATTATCCCCCTATACTTTGCTTTTAATGATGTTCCATCACAACAATTACGAGACGTATACAATTGAGAAATTCATGAATCGAGACTCCAATTGACATGAAGAAGTATTTAAAATGGTTATGTTCACCAGTCTCTATACAATTAAGAACCTCATAAAGCATGGAATGTGACCATAACAATCTTGTTGTGAGAGAGCTGTTTCAAGAACTCGACTTTGACTTAGACATGTAAGATTATCAACAATTGTCCTAGGTTTGGATTTGAGAGTAACATATAAAGGAGGACAAAGTGCTTCATAACTATTCTCGGCAATGAAAAACCTCACGTGACGATCATTTAAAATTTCAGCAGGTGGGGAGGGCACATGAGTCTTGTATAAAAACTTCATTGAAATATTATACTTTGTTGGATCAACATTTATTTCATCATATATGATACCGGCTAACTCTTGGTAAGTATAACTTGGTGTTATGTCTAACGATGAGCTTACCGTACCATTGAAAATGAATGAAGCACCGTTTCTCTCCCATTCATCATCGTGTACCACCAATATCTGAATTCCAGGCATATCTGTTTAAGACAAAAAACTTTCACCTATAAGGTTTATTTAATTTTGTAGTAGTTATTTTTTTATGAATATAATTATATTTATTCTCATTAAGGAACTAAAAACTATTTTACTACTTGAAAGGTTCAAGTAGTGGTTTATAGCTACTTGAACCCTTCAAATAGTTATTTTGATTCTTGCTGCCAGTCATCCAAAGAGCATGTGACTACTTGAAAGGTTTAAGTAGTTGTTTATAACTACTTGAACCCTTCAAATAGTTGATTTTATTATGACAACAATGAAGCAACAGTAAAACAGAGACCATTTGATTATTTAAAGGGTTTAAGTTTCTAACTATTTGAACCATTCAAGTAATTATTTTTTCTTGCATCAATAACCCAAACATCAGTGGCTACTTGAATGGTTCAAGTAGTTGTTCCGTTCAAATAGTTAGTTTTATTCTGTCATTAGTCGAACCATTACTTGAAGCATTTAATGCGTAAAAAATAAAAGAAGAATGGGTACCAGTCTACTCTCGTTTAAGAAGAAGAATGAGAAGAATGGTCAGGTCTCGCTGGAAAAGGATGGGTCATAGGATCTCAAAGAAGTAGAAGAAGAATAAAAGAAGAAGAAGAAGAAGAAGAAGTAGCAGGAGAAGAATAAAAGAAGAAGAAGAAGATAAAGAAGCAGCAACAGAAGAAGAAGAAGAGATGAAGAAGAAGAAGAAGTACATTTTTGTTGAAGAAGAAGAGAGAAGAAGCTTGTGAGAGCTGAGAGTGAGAGTGTGAGTATTTATGAATCACAGTTGATTTGATCTTTGTATAGGGAAAATAAATGAAATGATGAGGAAATATAGAGTTATCATTGCTTAATGTTGATAACAGTAGGCCATGAGTATAAAATTTTGAGTTTTAAAAAATGAATATAAAAATCTTAACGAAAAATAGAAAGAGTATATTTATTCAAATAACCTTTTATGTACGAATTTTGTGCTATCATTTATTGATTGTCGCGTATATAATTTTTTTGTTACTCATGTTTTAAGTTCTCGATACCCAAGAACGGGCACTTATGTCTTATTTATACGGACACACTCATATGATTTAATGAATTACAAAGATCTTCTTCGCTTTAGTAATTACTGTTTTAAGTGCTTTGCACATTAAAAATATATGAAAATAATTTGAAAAAAGTTTTAATTGATATCTCACTATTTCTTAATCCAACTATTTTTAAATTTTATTTATTTATTGTTGAATAGAACTATATAAACTGAAAATATTTACAAAAATATAAGGGGTATAGTCTAATTTATAGAAAAAATAAACAAAAAAATGAAATAACAGTGACCTAACAATATAAAATTATTTACAGAAAATGACAAGTGTAGAACTTTGACAAAAAACAGAGAAAAGATTTTTCATTTCCCTTTAGCAGAATCGAATGATTCTGACCTTCTGGGTACATAACGAGTCTTTACAGAGGAAACTTCCTCCTAAAAATAGCTTTCCTTGTTAATGCTAACTTTTTTTAAGGTACCTTCCTTGTCAGGGAATGAATTGCACAGTATAGATTTCTGATTCATCAACTTCAACGTTAAGAGAGTTAGGTCTATTAATGTTTTCTATTATATTTATAAATAGATTATCAGTCATTCTATAAAGTCTATTGATGTTTTCTATTATATTTATAAATAGATTATCAGTCATTTTACAAAGGATAATTTCAATATTTTAATATAAATAAATTGAGGCCACCGCTATGTTTGGTTTAAGAAATGGTAGAGCAAAAGATTGGGTGTGATGAAAGAAGTAGTTTGGGCAAACTCGTTGTAATGCATGGGTAACTTTACAAAGAAAAACATACTAATGCTCACATAGTCGTGTACATGTAGAGTTTAAAATTAGAAAAGACGTCTGTATAATTCAAACAAAATATATGAATGTTGGTGTAACTTAACCAATATTTTTTAATGTAAAATACAACAGAAGAAAATAAAAAGGAAAAATGGTGGAGACAAAATAAGAAATACCTGACATGACCTCAAGTCAAGAGTATGCATTTGATAACTTTGTACATGGAATTGAGCAAACATTCACATAATACCAACAATTCATCTAGACTTGTGTAAAAAAATTTAAGTGTTTAATACAGGAGGAGTTCTGTAAGATTAGTAGAAAGTTTGGAAATAAAGACAAGAAAAAGGGAGAAGATTGTATCGACAAAAAAAAGCCGGAGAGAAAGAGAAATATGGGAGTGTGGGGCAGAAGCATAAGGCTGTGGAAGAATAATATGGCGGGACCCACTGAAAAACGCCAAAACTAATAACGGTTCTTCTTTTTACTACCAATAAAGCAAATACCTAATGCACACTCACACTCATAGCAACTCATTTAAATATAAATATATTTATAATATAAAAGATGCAAAATATTAACTAAAATATTTGTTTTTTCTTTGTTTGTTAATTAAACATTCTCACTCTGCGCAGAGGGTCTGTCAACGCTTTGACGCTTTTTTGTTATGTGTTTGTGTTTCCGCCATTTTCTTCATTCTCAGCTCTTCCACTTGTTTACTTCGGTTGGACCCATAGAGCTTTCCCACTGATGGGTTCTTCGCCCACTTGAAATTTCTTTTTCTCTTCCTACTGTCAGATTTTTGTTTTCGATGGCTGATTATTGGTTTTTCTAATAAATTTGTGCTATTTATTAGACGATTTTAGTTTGTTACCCTTTTTCCTGCTTTTACTTCATTAATGGGTTTCAGAGGGAGATTACTCCTTAGCAACTTTCTCTAGCGTTTCTATTTTCTCTCTCTAGGGGTGTGGGTGTTTGTTGGGTTTTGTTTTTCTTTGGAAGTGTGGGGTTCTAGTCTGAAGTTTGGCAGTTATGGTGAGGAAACATGGATGGCAGCTACCTGCTCACACCTTTCAGGTATGAAGACATCTCTTTATTTGGGGACTTTCGGCTCTTTATAACCTTTTCCCTCCTAGAATCTTAGCTGGGTGGAAGCTGCTAAAATCCTGATTTGTTTTCCCTAGGAAAGGTTAAAATCGAGAATTTGGCAAGTGGGTTTTCTTTTGTTGATTCTGTAATAGCAGTATACTTGGTTTAAAGTAAATGATGATTTTGGGCTCTTTTTGGCTTTACGATGAGAATTTTAGAATGCCTTTTGCTCTGTCAGTTTGCTTAGTTGCTAGGGACGGAAGAAAAGGTAACACCTACAATGTTGAGTATGATGATTTCAGTTGCTGAGGAAAGATCAATTTGGGTGTTCACTCTTTTTTATGTGGATTTCCCATAATTGTTGGCTCGTTCTGGTCTGTTATCTTGCTCATTTTGCAATTACTCTGCTAGGACTTAAAAAGCAATTGTTTGTTGGTAGCATAAAATAATATCTTTTTGAAGTTCTGGAAATTAGAGCAAAAACATTGCGATGAAGAATGGAAATGCAGCTCTGGGATTGTGGGAATGGAACTAGGGTACAATTTTCGCAGTCTAAACTAAATTTCCTTGCTTTATAGCAGTCTCTTGTATCAATTACTTGGTACTCTTTTTCTGTGAAAAATTGAAATCTGATCTGGGAGTCACTGATTCTTCTAACATCGCCGTGCTGAGGGGGTACATTTATTCATCAGTATGTTACTACTATTTCATTGTTGGCCAAAGTGATTTTGCAAGTATTTGGTGCTTCTGGTTCTTCATACCCGGTTCAGTTAAGTATTTGGTCCTTGTTCTCTATTGCTCCAAGATTGGATTGCCTAATCATTGCACATAAGACTGTTGAACTAGCAAGCTTTGTACTTTGTAGTTTGCGTTTCTGCCCCCCCTACTTGAGATTTTTATAAACTAAAATGAGGCATCACGTAAATAGACTTGATTTTACCTTGTTTGCATCTTTGATATCATCAACTGGGCTTGGCAGTTGAAAAAGAAAAAAAGATATCATCATTGGGCAAGCCTCATTGGTATGTATTAGATTCTTATAAATTGGGCAAGCGGCGGCTGAGGGGTAGTATCTGTTAGCCATATAATGACTTGCTGACCACTTCAAAGCCCTAAAATTGAGAGTTCTTCCTTCCCAAACATGCATATGTTTTGGCAAGCATACCATACGTCTTGGGGATTAGTTAGATACTCTACAGACCCTGAGTTATGACATAGAATGTCTTGTCATCCTTTACAGTATAATTTATTGGCAATAGTATTACGGGTCTTGTTAGGGTATGAGACCAACTATTCAATTGGTGGGTGTGAGAGTCCATCAAGTGGGCATAGCCTTGTAAACTCTGCAGTTCAAATCAGGAGACACATCTAGGGGGATCAGATGGCTATGTGTTGACTATAAATTGACAGCCATGTACCCATTGTTGAACACTCCCTAACTCCAGTTGGTTGAGGAAGAGATCGTTGATGCTTTAGATGCAAAGAATTCCTAAGCTAAGTGTGCTTTCCCTAGAGTAATTGATTGTTGGGCGACTTTTAAAAAATTCTAATAGGTGCATACACGTGTTCTTGATAGAGTGTTTATGTGCTTTACATATCAAAAAGTTGTATGAGTGCTCTATGTGGTTAACAGCTTACAACATAGATGTCTTGGGGTTGCAATTTTTTATTTTTATGTTATGGAACTATTGAGTCAAGGTATCATGACTAATTACTACCATGAGTTTAAATATTGTGAAGGGTTTCTGTTCTTCGTGCTACTCTGTTTGTGTGTTATTGTGACAATGGACAACACCTTAAAATCTGATAGATTTTCTTTTATCAATTCCATCGGACTCAAAATTTTTGTTTGAAATTTATAAATGATGGTTTAACTTTCAAGTTCCAAGTCGAAATAAAAGTTAGCAATTTATGGTTTGTTTTTCTTGATATGATCTTTTGGTGTTACATGACATGAATATAACGCCGATCTTCTTTCTGGTTCTTTCGTGGTTAGGTTATTGCTATCACGGTCTTTTGCTTGTTGGTGGTGGCATTCTACGCTTTCTTTGCTCCTTTTCTTGGAAACCGCATCTGGGAGTACATTTTGCTTGGTAGTTACTCTCCTGTGGTATGTAAAGTTACTTAAAACACCTCTTTATTATCACTTCCCCTCTCCTCTACATAGTTCACTAATCAATATCCCTTGTAAGGATGGCTTATCCTCTGAACTGTCTTTTATACATTTCTTTTCTTTAGAGATAGTGATGTTTATCATATCCTCGGGTGCATGAGTAAAACCTTTAGCTTAATAAGGAAAAACAAGAAAACCTTCTGCCCATGCTCCTTGCTCTGGATCCTGCCTATCAAATTGTAGGAAGTTGTGCTTTGGAGCATGGTGGATGATATTTACAGTCTTTGAAGTGGGTGATATTTTGGAAACAGGTTGACCAAAAAGTGTCACTCATAATAAACCTTACAGGATTTCTTTTAACATGCCATGATTGGTTTTATTGAAAATATCTCCTTTGAATCAAACAAAGCTTTATGTCTGAATCTGATACTATTTCTTTCAATCTTGGCATGGTATGATGGTATCAAAGGCACTCCTTGTTTTCATTTTATACGTGCGATGCACTGCAATAAACCCAGCTGATCCTGGAATTATGTCTAAATTTTACCATGGATTGAAACAAATGAAAACAAATCATGAGTTATCAAGGAAGGATATTACCAGAAAAGTAGATGAAACTGCAATGGAGCGCTCTTCTCTGTCATCAGGTTCGAGAATGTCTATAGCACAAGCTAACTCCAGTAGAAAAGGATCAGTAGGAGAACGTGGTGGATTAGATATTGAAGAACCGTCAGCAAGAAAACCAGTCCATAATTTTAGTGGAGTCTTTTGTGCATTGTTTGTACACGAAGATTGTAGAAATCAGGAAGAGACTGACCATCAGGAGAATGGTGAAGAGGCTTTGTTCTGCACATTGTGCAACGCTGAGGTATCATTGACATAGTGTTTTATAGTATAGTTAAATGATTTTCACTATCAATATAATATTGTTTAGCAATGTTCTCACGTTGCAACTGTGCTATATACGCAACAGAAAATTCTATGCATGAGGACACTTGAAGTTATAACCTGACAATATTTTATCTGTAAGGAAGGTTTAAATATTCTAGCAAACAACTGGTCCATAGCACATTTTATTTAAGGTCTTCTACTGTTGTCATCAGCCTTTTCCTATTAGCTTCTGGGATGTAATTCGCAAAACTGCAAAGTACCACTTTTTCCTTTCGAACAACTAGTCATTGGTCTCCGGATTTTGAGAAGAAAAGTTGAAAAGCCCAGCCCGATCACTCCTTAAAACCTAGGTGTTAAGGAGAGAGGTACTAAAGCTTTATAATTAGCATAGAATGGGCAAGTCTAGACGATGTGGGACAACATTCCAACACACCCTCCTGCACCACAACTCGGTAGCCGAACTAAGCAGCATACCAAACAATCCGAACTAAGCGGACAAAGAACCGAACTAAAGCGACACAAATACAAGCCCAATCAAGCTCTGATACAAAGTTGAAAATCCCAGCCCGATCGTTCCTTAAAACCTAGGTGTTAGGGAGAGGGGTACTAGAGATTTATAACTAGCATAGAATGAGCAAGTCTAGGCGATATGAGACAACATTTCAACAGAAAACTAGTCCTCATTCTCTTAGATTCTTATTCTTGTAGGTTTGATATCTGCTGTCTTCGAGTGCTTTTGACTTAGAAAACTAGTTTTGAGAAGAATCTTTGATGCCATTTCAAAGAGTTGTAAACAAGAAGTTATCAGATAGTATTATAAAAGATACTGGCAAACTGAGAGGAATATAGAACACATGTCAATTCTGTGTGTTTGGAACTCATAATATGTGGGGGGAAGAAGTTCCTCAATCCTGTTTCCAAATGGTAGAAGACTTTGAAACATCGTACTTATGGACCTTATGGTGAAAAAGTGTGCCTCTTGGGTCAGTGCAGAAGACTGTTCAAAATGTGTGATTTAGCGCTCCATTGTTAGATTGTGTATCATACATTTCTCTGGGACAAAGCATATATAACCAACATTACATAACGGTGCTTGCCAGATTATTCGTACTTTTGGCGTTTGGAGTTTGAATTAGACTAACCCTTTTTTCTAGCGAAGATGATGTTTCCAATCAAATTTTCAGTCTTCTGAATTGTTTTATGTTGCAGGTTCGCAAGTTCAGCAAGCATTGTAGAAGCTGTGATAAATGTGTAGATGGTTTTGATCACCATTGCCGTGTATGGTTTCACTTTTCAGGCAACATTAAACTCGTATTGGATTTTCTATATTCTAATCATGTCTTTTTTCTTGGAAAGTAATTTCAGTTTACTTCTTGGATGCAGTGGCTTAACAACTGTGTTGGACAGAAAAATTATGTGACTTTTATTTCTCTTATGGCCAGTAGTTTTGTTTGGGTATGCATTGCTGCTTTATTGTTTCGTAAAATAAAAATTAGAGACAATTACAATTTTGGTCTCTGAACCTTCACTTGGTATTCTCCATAGTCTCTGGACTTTAAAAATGTCAAACTTACCCTTAGACTTGCTCTTTGTCATTCCGTCAAATTGTGTCCAAAATTCTGTCACAGCGCTGGTGTCACATGGGTGATGGGTATCCTAGTTGGAAAAAATTCCTCATCTAAATCCCAAGTCGGTTTTGATTTTCAATTTTGATTTTAAACCCCCAAAAATTCCAGTGTTACTTTTAATTTCCAAAAATTCAAGTGTTAAACCCAAACTCTCTCTTCGACTGATTTACAAAATGTTCTGAAATAAAAAATATAGTGTAAATATGGTGTGGGTTTCTTTGAAATGAACTTAGGATTTTTAATCTGGGGAGAGAGAGAGGACAATAATCTGAAAACAGTGATTTCAAGGCGCACCCAGGCGCGCCTATGGCGAGGGGAAAACTTAGTTCAACGAAACAGAGTTTTCCTAGGGGAAACACTGTTCTGAACAGAATTTTCCTAGGAAAACTCTGTTCGATTGGACAGAGTTTCCCTTAGGAAAACTCTGATCAGTTGAGGGAAAACTCTGATCAGTTGAGTGGAATCTCAGTTATCTATCTAAAATGAACGATATTAACTTTGTTATCTATCTAAAATGATATTATGTCTACTTTGTTATCTATATAATTTAAGCGTAGTCTATAATATTATTTTTCCTACGTACATATCAAATTGCTCCTCTCTTCGGCCAGGCGATGCCGTTCTAGTGCCTCACGCCTCTAGGCGATCTAGAGGGTTGTCTCCTTGGAGTGCGCCTTGCACCTTGAAAACACCGTCTGAAAATACTGCGTGACATTTTTCCCGAACTAGGATGCCCACATGGTGCCACCGTCATCGACTGTGACAAAAGGACTAAATGTGTACAATATTGAAAATCTATGGGTAAGTTTGACCACTTCTTTGCCCATAGATCACATAGAACACCAAGTGAAAGTCTAAGGATCAAAATGGTCACTTCTTCAAAATATTATTTACTTTGTGGTGATTCCTTTCTTGCACATGTGTATGTGCATGCATTCAGCTTGTTCTTGAAGCTGGAGTAGGTATCGCTGTCCTCGTACGTTGTTTTGTTAATAAGAGGAGCATGGAGACTGAAATTGTCAATCACCTTGGAAATGGTTTCACCCGTGCCCCATTTGCAACAGTTGTGGTACATATTTTGTCCAATCTGTTCACATCTGGACCTGATTTTCTTTTGCCTGAATCAATAAAAATTTCTTGCTAATGTATCTTCTCTTTTTATAGGCTTTATGCACAGCAGTTTCCATGCTGGCGTGCTTCCCGTTGGGTGAGCTTTTCTTTTTCCATATGATACTGATCAGGAAGGTAAGCTTTTATAAAGATTTAGATGAAAAATTTAGGATACAAAGAAAAGGCAGTTATAAAGATTACGAGGGGTACTTCTCTGATAATCTCGTATATTTTCATATTGACCTAGGGTATTACAACCTACGAGTATGTGGTGGCAATGAGAGCCATGAGCGAGGTACCGGCAGGAGCATCTTTTGACGAGGAATTGCCACAAATATTGTATTCTCCATCGGGTTCTGCTACAACTGGCTTGAGTGGTGGAAGTTCTCTAGGCCTGCAGTACAAGGGTGCATGGTGTACCCCTCCTAGGGTTTTTGTGGATTATCAGGTATATCTTTTGTTCTTTATGCCATATCCACATCAATTGATAGTTGTATGTAGGGTAAAATGCAAGATTTCTTCCAAGATTATTCTAATTTTCAAATTTGGTCCCTGTAGGTATTGTTTTCCTAATCAATTTAAACGTCGCAATCAAGTTCTTTCATTAAGCCTCAAACCTTGAAACCACTTGTGTTGATGACATGCAGATTTATAATTAATATCTATGTGTGCTTCCATTGTCTCGGTCAGCAATGACATATGTCTAAGGGTCTAATGAAAAAGCCCGATCATAACATTTTAAAATTTACAAGGACTTGACTGGGAAAATTAGAATAATAGAGACTAAATTGGAAATCAGAGTAAATTTATCCATAAATGCATTTGGCTTTATATTTATTGTTGTCTTATTACCAAATTCTTTGATTATAGTCCTCTACTATTTTGTTCTAAATAACTAGGGAAAGGTTCAGAGAAGGTAAAAAAGGTTTTTAATGCAGCCCTACCCGAACCTTATGCATGTTGCTACACAAAATTTTTCCTGTGTTGCTCTTGTTAGGATCATTATTTTAAAAATGTTTGAAATGCATAACATCCAGCGGGCGAGCATAAAATATGTGAGCATTACGATCGAATTAATGATCCAAATGATAGCTGAAAAAGAGCATCTGGAAGGGATAATTGTTATCAAAACTCCAAAAGGGTGAGAGGAGCACCAATAAGAAAAAGGCGACGGTTCTTGGGAGCTAAATAGCTTGGTTATCTTTACGAAAACCCAATAAATATTGAAAAGTGCAATGGAGAGAGACATGATTAACCGATTCGGTTTTCCTATAATAAATATTGAATTATATTAGAATCCCAACTGGTTGACTGCAACCTGTGCTGCTAATGACTTGGTGCCATAAAATATCCCATTCTAATGAAAGCGCCAAAGAAGCCCTTTTCCATTCTTCAAGTCTCTCTTTAATCTTGTTAACGACTAGATTTGCAATTTGACTGAGTTTAGAAGCCCCCTTGTTGACACTACATTTTTCGAACAATTGATCTTGAGTGGTACTAATTCAACGGACTTGTTATACCAATTTGTTAGATTTGATGTTTCTTTTGACACCGTGCACTTAGTTACTTTCGTTATTTACTTGTTTCTAGTCTTCCAATGAGTTTCTGGCACATTGAAATGCATGTTGCATGTCAATAAGTCTGAGTTTATAGCCAGCTAAAGCTCAACCTTATTTTCGGTTTGTAAACTTTAATCTAAAATTTTTTAAACAACTTTTTGTGAGTGTAATTGGCTACATTAGAGTATTCTTTCACTGTGTGATTGTTGAATTGTGACAGTGAGAAACAACTAGAGATAAGGTTGTTTTTACATGCTACCCTTTAGGAGATTGCAATCTGATATATTTGCTCTTTTAATGCCACCATGAATTTACATAAATTTAATTTCAATAAAAATTATGAATTTGTTCAATCTTTACTGATAAAAAAATGTAGTTGTTTCAATCTTCAGTCAGGAATCTTGATTAGTCTTCCCCCTTCTCTCCTGTGAAGAACCTTGGTTAAGAAAAAAACTTTGGAATCCGCTGGTGCTTGCTTAGCAGAACTAACGATTTTCCAGTCTGGCTGTACTGATGTTTTTAACTTGTTTTTCCTTTATCTGTATGATCTGTCTCTCCGTCCACTAAATAATAGTGCACTATAAAATGTAATGATCAATAGAGTTTCACTTGTAGCCGTAGATTTTGCACTTGTAGTCGATGATGGTTCTGTTAAGTTATTCTTCGTTCTGTATGAAGAGTTAGATAAGTAATACTTATCTACTCTATGTTTAGATTTCCAAAACCAGGAAGAACAGAAAAAAAAAGACAAAAGGTAAAAGGAACGATGAGAGTAGGGAGAAGAAAACATATATTCTTCCTGTTTTGCCCTTTGATTACTTTTCTGATATTGAAATGTACCTGAGGAAATATACAACTTTTGGGCTCGTTGCATATCGTCTTTGAAAAATTACAAGGCTCTATTATTGAACTATCTCTAACTTGTTAATGAATTAATACTCATCACTTAAATGCGACTGCAACAGGAAGAAGTAGTGCCGCACCTGGAGCCTGGAATGGTTCCATCGACCATTGATCCTGATGCAACGGGAATTACAGATAGAGGACCTAAGAAGCCGAAAAGGCCTGTTCGACTTAGTGCTTGGAAGCTCGCAATGTTAGACTCTAACGAGGCTGTGAGGGCAGCCGCCAAAGCCAGGGCATCATCCTCTGTACTCCGACCATTAGATAACCGCGAAGATCCCGAACTGAGTTCCAGTAGCAACATGAGCGTCCGAAGTAGCATTAGCACAGACACAGGATTGGGGGCAAATAAAGACATCAAGAATGACCTTAGGTTATCTCCATTGAGAAATTCTTTTGCTCCAAGTCAAGGCAGCCGGGATGAGTATGAAACTGGGACCCAAAGCATGAGTAGTTTCAGCAGTCCGAGCCGTGTCCATGAAGCAGTCACTCTTAGTCCTCTACCTCACGGTCCCTTTAATACAGCCACTGCAGCCGCCAGCCTGACTGGCCCTGAGCGTTCTTTAACTTCCAAGGCGCCTTACCTTAACGTGAAAAATCCAATACCCCATCAGCCTGGATTTGATGAGAAGATTACGCATAAAACTAGTAATACTGAACCATTGCTGCTTTCAGCCCCGATTACCACTTCTCTTCTCAGAGATGTCAGAAGGACATCTGTTGTGTGGGATCAAGAAGCTGGAAGATATGTCTCGGTTCCTGTTTCAGCTTCAGAAACTAGGAATAGATCATCACTTCAGATAGGTTTACCAAACCCTAATTCAGAAACGAGCGCTAATATCAGTAAGACGACGGTTATTCCCCCACAAAGCTCTTCTTCATCTAGCTTGAAATTTCCGGTACAGCAAGCGGAGAAACTGATGTACACAGGAGAATCCATTTTCTTTGGTGGGCCACTTCTAGGAGGAGTGCCTAGTAGTAGGGATAGTGTGAAAAATGAGAGAGGTTTAAGTTCAGGAGAAGGCCATGAAAGATCAACATTTAATTTGTCCAGAGAATCAAGATTCAAAAGAGATTCAGCCTCAAACCAGCTTCCCGTGTTTGTTCCTGGGGGATTTGATCGTAACTCTGCATTTGGAGCCGGTTTGAAGTAACTTTTACACTTGCAACTTGAATTTTTAAGGTATAAATTTTATTAAACTGGCGGAGAGTGGCGGAAGGCTGTGGAAGTAAAAAAACACATTTGAGGGAGCTGCTTTTGGCCACTGCAACCTTGCAATATGAGTCTGTCGGAAAATAAATCGTCGATTCGACTAGAGCCATTTCTCCGCGGATGAACTTTGGTTAACTCGGTGTGGCTGAAATTTGTAAATGAGGTTGTTGATCTAAAGAAAGCTCTCTATCCCTCACTCTCTCTAACTTGGTGGCAGAAGGATTCTCTAAGCCATTTGAACTCAGTTTTGCTGAACTTTCTTGAAAAGTTTAAAGGGATTACTAGCACTTAGTTAATTACCCTATTTTAAGTAATTAGTCCTTGTGTAGCTTGTTTTAGACTTGGCATTTAGATTCAAAAGAACAACATTATTTTGTTCTGTGAATTCCACTTCTCACTGTTTTAATATGAAGACTTCTGAACTTGACAATGGAATTCTCTTTGATTTTCTTTTTCTAGTATAAACATAACCGAAGTGGCTAAATCTTGCTCAGTGATGGAGAAAATAATCACCTTTATATTACGTATTTTAATTTATGGTAATTAGTAGACAAATGGAATCGAGACTCTCATTTTGATTTTAAATAAAATAATTAGTCAAATAAATGATATTATTTTATATAAATTATTAACACGTCATTACGTCAAATAATATCTATACATGAATTTTGATCACTCTGAAATTACTCATTTAATATTTATGCTCGTATCTTTCATTCCACTGTCATTTTACTTCATTTTAATTATGATTTATTCCAATTAAATTGTCAAAATAACAAGCAAGATATGTTCTTAATGAGAAACATTCTCTATAAATGCAGATGTCATGTAGTTTTTATGTTAAAATTAATGACTTATCATGACTCATTAAAATTATTTTAAATACACAATATAGAAACTAATAGACATATAATAGGACCGATCTAAGAAACATAAAATCAACTTAAAGAAATACACATCATATGTCAGCTTTTCCATCTTATAAATTTTCTATTGCTCTTATGTGATGAAATATGGAAAACGACTCATGTCAACATCTTATATTGAATGTCATCAACTTAACTTTACAGCAATGATTTGGCAAAATTTGAGAAGAAAAATCCATTTTGCATACTTCATCTTCTATGATTTCTTATTATAACTCATTCAATAAAATGACAAATAACTCATTCAACAACCATTGGCTATGCAACTAGATGTTTCAATTTTCAAGTTGAAATAGAAAATCCATATTTAAAACAAATTTTTTTTTTTAAGTTGAACTATTAGATCCTCTACCGTTAGATGAACTGTCTAGTCAGACCTGAACGGTTCATAACGACTCTTAAAAAAGACAAAAATTAATTTTCTTTTTTACAATCTAACTAATGTGATCTGGATTGTCCAGATCAGGTCTGATGGCCTACACCAGCCAAACCACCCCTTTATCATTAGAAACAATGTCAGAAAAATCCCTTCCTCATGAAAAATAAGAGAAAAAGTTTGTGTTTCTCATTTTTCAAATAAGAAAATAAACTTGTTTGTATAAGTAAGACTGTATATACATGCAGATAAAGAAAACAGTTAGTCGATATTGAAAAAGAGTTAAAATTCTCATGTTTAAAATAGAGACTATTAATACTCATGATTACAAGTTTACGGATTTAATTGTCATGTATGAAATATCAACTTCTAAATTTAAAAATGCATGAAAGATTAGAAGACAACAATGTCATTTATCCTATAAATTAACATCCTTAAGTTTGCTAATATTACAAAAACGTTATAATAAAAGATCTTACAAAGGTGTTCACCTAATATCTATATTAAGCTAATGAATTAATTACAAGATTAAGCTACCCGGTAGTGATTATTATTTTTATAAGAGAATAACATTATTTAACTTTATTTTATTTCAACAAATACACTAATGAATTAATCCCAAGATTTTATGTAATGTTGAGATGCTATATTTTAAATTCATATTTAAATAATATTTTTAGGAATAAATTTAACAAGATCTAATACGTTGAATGAGACATGTCAACTAGTGGGCCCCCAAAAAACAATCTTGAAAGCAAAATCTTTGCACATTTAAATTCTAGACTAAAATAGGCTTATATTTTTTTTTTCATTTTGTTTCCTAAATTTTATATTTACTCAATTTAATTCTTAACCAAAACATTTTTTCAATCATACATTAACTTTATTTTTACTCAACTTCCCGTCTAAACTATTTTAAAAGTTCCATTTCAACGTTTTGTCTAGAATCTTTTTTTTTTTTCAAAGGCTCAAAACATAGTCATTTGAGAGTGGAATGATATTGTTGTAGTCCATTTTATGTGCTATTGTTTGCTTTGGAAATCTCGGTCAATGTGTTGAGCTAAAAATCACCTCCATCACGGATTACGGTCTGAACCAAAACTTGCATCCCTATGTGTGAGTGTGCCAAAATTCAGTCAATGAATCAAATTAAAAAAATATTATGAATTACTAAGATGTGACTTTTAATCAAAAAATTGATGTTGATGAGTAGAGAACAAATCTCCTGTTAGGTTCTAAACTACTACTAAAATTAAGAATTTGGATGATTAAGTATAGTATAATGAAGCAAACGAGAAAATGAAATCAATTTTTATTGAAATATTTAAAAAATAAAATGACAAAGCTAGTGATCAAATCTAAGTTTACTGGATGACAAACGAACTAAAAATAAACTAAGGGAAACAATGTAAATTGATTAAAAAATCAAAGAGTAAAAAATTAAAGGCTGTATGTTAAAACATTGATTGATTGAAGTCTCTTTCTTCTATCAACTTATATCTTTTTATAGGCGTAGAGTTTTGACCCAAGTATCTCTTCTTAATTTGATGATAACATCTCATAGTAGCATCTCTATCTTGATTTAAAATTTAAGATTTGAAGTCTTATTTTTAAAATGAGATCTTAACATTCAAAATTCTTAAACAAAATTCAAATCTGAGTGATTAGAGAATCTTTGAATATGAAATTGTGGTTCAAATAACTATGCAAATGACGTTTTGGTCAGATTTGAAACGGTCATAATTTTGAACTTATAACAAAATAAAAATAAAAATGCATGTTTGGTTCCAAAGCGTAGAATTGTAATTAAAAAGTGTAGAATTTAAAGTAAAATGGAGGGTGAAAAACATATTTAGCCGAAACTAAAAAAGATTGGCAATTTGGATAACACGATGAATTAGGCTTAGATAATTCGGTAAAAATGGATTGCCAGATTGGCCATCTCTCACAATTGCAGTGTCCGTCTTTATCTTATAATTGTCAAATGTTACAATTACGTCAATACCAACCAGGTACACTCTTCACTCTCTCTCTGTCAGTTTCTCTCTCAGCAGCCATTAGACCTCATTTTTTTTCTTGCATTTTTTCTGGTTGCAGATAAAGCAAAATATGGGCATCAATCGCCTTCTTCGTTCGACTATCAAATCCCAGGTATTAAATTTTCAATGCGCCTTTTGAAATTTCTTCATACTTGCATCTTCCTCATCTGATCTTATTGACCCATTTTTCATCTTCTCCCTATTGCTCTCTCTATTATTGGGATCATGTTGTTCTCGGCTACAGTTTTGTGGGTTTCACTTTATTGAGTTCGCAATGACTGTTTTTTCTGTTTCTGAGATTGTTGGAAAAAGGAAAGTGATTTCAATTTCCCCTTTGACTTCTCTTCTGTCCATACAACCCAAAAGTTGTACTGTTCATTCTGGGATTGGTTGAATTAATCAAAATTAATTTATGTTCGTTTTATTACTTTTCTGCTTCCTATTTGATTAACACTTAAATCTCTGCATGACTGTATCCTTGCCTTTTTTGGTCATTGAAATTCGCTTTCACTGAAATATTGCCGATTACTTTCACATTAGTTTAGTGAATCAATTGGTAGCTCTTTGAATTTAAAATCAGAGGATCAAGAAATTTAAGCTTAAGTTTTCAGTCTTTACAGATGTGCCGACAATTAAACAATTTTCAAAACTTTTATTATTCTTTTAAGTGATCAAGTGTTGTCTTTTCATAACTTAAAATTTTCTTTTCTGTAGCAACCGATTCTAAGCTGGTTGTTCGTTTTTCAACATCTTAGAGAATAGTGATTTGAAAACGAGTTTTTAGAAAAAAGTGAAAACAACGAAACTATGTTGCCTTCCAAAAAATTTTAGTATTCGAAAACGTGTTTACTATTAGTATTCAAGAAGTGTTAGTTAGAATAGTTTTCTGAAAACTTGTTTGAAAGTAGTTTTCAAAATCAGTTAAGATGGGAATACATGTTTAATGAAATGAAATCGAGTACCCTACCAAACAGGGCCTAGTTTCTATCTTAAATAAGCTGGCACCCTAGCTCCATTCTCTACCAAAGGGTTTCCGTTTTTGTAACTAAACATGTTATGGAGTACTACATGATCAAGAATTCAGTAAGAATGATCTGGTTTTCATTGCTCAGCCAATTAATCAGTTGCGAGAGTTCTTCAGCATAATTTGTTCTGTCCTCCTTTTTAAATATGACTTTAGTTGATTTTTTTAATCAATTTTTAGTTGGTTTTTATCCTTAGTAATGCCTGCTTATCCATTTTGCAGCTTGGTTCATATATAAACGATATTGCAGCATGTAGAACTTCGTTTCCTTTACTTGCACGGTTAAATAGTTCAGTGGCATCATTGCAGAAGGAGGATTCGACTTCTGGCTCGAACGATGGCCAAGGGTAAAGGGCAATGTTTATATGCTTATAATTAATTTATATTTTAGTTTTCTCTTTCTCTTACTCTCCATTTTTCTGCTTTCGGGCATAGACATTTAACTTCCATCTGTCAAATGCATTTTCTTAAGCATGAGAACTGCTTGTAAGTATATTTGGAAAAATAAATAATTACATATCCTAAATATCTCAGATTCAAGGGGCACGACATGCTTGCACCTTTCACAGCTGGTTGGCAGAGCACTGATCTGCACCCCCTAGTTATAGAAAGATCAGAGGTTAAATTTTAGACAAGTTCCAATTTAGTTGAAGCGTGCAATGTACGTTATGTTCCTTACTTGTGTGTTTCTTAATTTGATTTATGGTCACAGGGCTCCTATGTTTATGACTCTAATGGGAAGAGATATCTCGATTCCCTTGCTGGTCTATGGTGCACGGCCTTAGGTATTAATAACTTATTATCTATTATGTGCTATGCTTTACTTGTTCAAGTAGAATATGTTGTGTGCAGCTTCTTATGGATCCACTGGAGATTGCAATTAGCACTCTAATTAATGTCTAATGCATTTTAAGTTCGTGTTATTAAGTGCCAACCAATAAAGACACATTCATCTTGGTTCATTGCTTATTTTCTTCCTATATTGTTGAGTGCATAATGACTTTATTGAATGAAGCAATAACAACTTCAAGTCTTTAACTACAATTTTAACACATTAATATAATGATACACGATAAAATAAGAGAGATAATGAGGCATCTCTCTGCGTATATGGTGGTTGGGTATTAGTGAAAAGAGGCAGGCCATCCTTTCAGCTTTGTACAGTACTTGAAAACAAAATAACCTTATCCTCCCTGTCCCTTCCCATAAAACAAAAAAGGAAAAACAACTTCTTTTCTCGACCCTTTTGATCACCTCTCAAAAAGGAAATCGTTTTACTAAGCAACTATAGAGCCTTTAACAAAATTTCAGCACTCACTTCCACTTTCCACTCTTAGCTTCATTTTTGTAATGGAAACCATATTTTTCTTATGACATACGTGTTATCTTAAGTAAAATTTTTGGTGAAACAGAATAATCTCCAAAATAATTACAATCAATATCTATATATCAGCGGTACCATTCTATGAACTAGCGAGTTGGAGAATTTTGTAATTATTTCCTAGTATATTTTGTATGTTCGAGGAAGTTTGTTTTTTTCCAGAATTATGTGCTTATATAACCAGTGAGAGGGAGAGTAACTCACTGGCACGTCTTTTGTCAATATACATGTTTGTATGTTTCGAATGCCATAATTCAAGTTTCTCAGTTCGGTTTCTTATATAAAGTTGAAAATTTCTAGGGGGAAATGAACCTCGCCTTGTTGCAGCTGCAACTAGACAGTTGAATACCTTGCCATTCTATCATTCCTTCTGGAACCGTACTACAAGACCTTCTCTGGTACTTATATCTTTCCATTTATTCTCTAAATGTAATGATGATATTCTTTCCTTCTTACACTTCTACTTTACTTCTTGTATCATGATACAGTTAGATGTTCTCTGAATTACAAGGAGAAAGAATAATCCTTTCTGATGGTACTTAATTATTCATTGCAGGATCTAGCAAAGGAGCTTTTAGAAACTTTTACAGCTAGGAAAATGGGGAAAGTCTTCTTTGTAAATAGTGGATCAGAAGCCAATGATACTCAGGTTTCTTAATACTTTTAAGAATTTTGTTCAAATGTATATTTTATGCCTTACACTTCATTTCATAGAATCTCAATGGGGTGTTAATAAAATTGATATTTCTAGTTCTTGAAATCAAGAGTTTATGATTACTTAAGCAATGAGAATGAGATCCCAAATGAATTCTTATCACCTCGTCATTAGTATTTGGATGAAGTCATTTATTCATCTTCGGTATTTTCTTGTAGGTGAAGCTGGTATGGTATTATAATAATGCACTTGGACGGCCAAACAAAAAGAAATTCATAGCTCGTGCAAAATCGTATGTTTCATTGATTCAACTGATCCGTTTCTCTTTTTTTATCTTCAATATGTTCATGTGCCTTCATCTTTTAATTGTTTTTCAGGTATCATGGTTCCACTTTAATAGCAGCAAGTCTTTCTGGGTGAGATAAATTTGAAAGCAAATCTTGTTTGGGAATTTTTTGAACACTTCTTAATCCTTTATTAATTAACTTTAACATCCATAAAACAGCCTTCCAGCTTTACATCAAAAGTTTGATCTACCAGCTCCATTTGTATTGCACACAGATTGTCCTCATTACTGGCGCTATCATCTTCCGGGTTATTCTCTTATTGGCCTTTCTCACTGCCAACTCATGTTTTTTTTTCATTTTTATTTATTTTTTAACAATATACATGATAATGTGTGTTCCAGATGAGACTGAAGAAGAGTTCTCAACCAGATTAGCGAATAATTTGGAGAATCTTATTCTAAAAGAGGGGCCGGAGACGGTAGTTTAAAATAATGTGACATGAATGACATTATTATTCTACAGTTAGATAAGGATGTTTTGATCATTCTATGACCTTGTATTTCCTTCATAGATTGCTGCATTTATCGCTGAACCGGTCATGGGAGCAGGTGGTGTGATTCCTCCTCCTGCAACTTATTTTGAAAAGGTAAAGTTAGTATCTTTAAAATTATTGCATGGGTAGTGCTAGAATTTCAACAGCTTGATTCTAAAAGCTTTCTTTATTGTATTGTACACGTAGATCAGTCGATGTTTCTGAGGTATGCCAAATATTTACTCAATTATAAGCATTGACGCATTTATACTAATGCACTAATGCATATGATTACTTAATAGTTAAGATGCTGAGGATGTTCGAGTGGTTAATATTGGACATATTTCTCCCTTATTACGCATTCTCTGATACAAAAATGATTTTTTTAAAATATTTTTTTGCAGATCCAAGCTGTGGTAAAGAAGTATGACATTCTTTTTATCGCGGATGAGGTACACTACTTTTCGCCTTAAATTTCCAGTTGGATTAAACTTGTTTTAACATAGACTTTACTCTAAGCATGCTTTTTTCCTCCCATATTTCTTCGTGTATAAGGTTATCTGTGCTTTCGGAAGGCTTGGAACAATGTATGGATGTGACAAGTACAATATTAAGCCAGACCTTGTATCTGTAGCTAAGGTATATTATTAGCTTGTTTATGTCCTGAGACGATTCTCATTTTTCCGTTATGGTATGTGTTATGGTACGTTTTCTTCGACGAGTAAATAAATGTGAATATGTTTCACAATCTTCATCGTTTGATTCTTCAGGCGCTATCCTCTGCATATATGCCAATAGGAGGTGTTCTCGTGAGCCCTGAAGTTTCAGATGTCATACACTCGCAAAGCAACAAGCTTGGTATGTTGATTCGAAAGCGTCATTAGTACCCGAGAAATATATTTTTCAAAATATAAATATTTACTGAAATTTTTATTGTAAAACCCTTCTTTGTCAGGCTCGTTTTCTCATGGATTTACTTACTCTGGTCACCCTGTCGCCTGTGCCGTTGCAATTGAAGCACTCAAAATCTACAAGTACGTTTTTACGCTCATCTTTAGAATCCATGATCGCGGGAAAATTCTGAATATTGTAAATTCATATCCTCTAGCATGTACCATATAGTTTTAAATTGATTGAATATCATGATGCTTGGTTTTTAGGGAAAGAAATATCGTTGACCAAGTAAAGAACATATCCCCAAGGTTTCAAGATGGAGTAAAAGCCTTTGCTGACAGTCCCATCATAGGGGAGGTATATATCGTTTCTCCGATCACGTTTCCTTGGTAAATAACTTCTGTATGTTAGATATTTTGTTTACATAAAATCTCGTGTTTTTTTTCAGATACGAGGTACCGGCTTGATCCTAGGTACAGAATTCACAGACAATAAATCACCTAATGATCCGTTTCCTCCTGAATGGGGTAAATTCATTTCTCTTTTACTTTTAATATTTGAAGTCACTTAATGGATCTTTCTTTTTTGAATTAGACTTGGGTTGCTAAGATTATAATTCAAACGGTCACGTATTTTGGCAGGTATTGGCGCGTATTTTGGAGCACAATGTGAGAAACATGGGATGTTAGTACGAGTCGCGGGAGATAACATAATGATGTCTCCACCGTTTATAATCACCCCGGAAGAAGTCGATGAGGTAGTACATCGAGCTTATGGAGCTGTAGCAAGTGTTCTTTTTAAGGTATGATGCTAACGAAAGCCTAAACATGTTGTTTTTCAGTTAATTAGCAAATACGGGAAAGCGTTGAAGGCTACCGAAGAAAGGGTGAAAGAATTGAAGTCTCAACAACAGAAGTAGCTTGCTCCGGCCGGTAGTCCGAAATGATGGCGAAAAATTTGTCGATGGCTTGTAAACAAAAAACATTCAACTTAAGAGAGAAATGGTAATCTAAATAAAGCATTTTCCATTGGTATTGCCTCTCAAGTAATTGTTCATTTGTTCATTCTCTTCTTCTAAAGAGCTGACTTTTGTGGTGTTTAAAGACAGAAGAGGGACTTGTGGATTTGAGCTACTGTGTTAATATGGTAGTAGTAAAAAATCTTAATAAATTGTCATCCAAAATGTATCCTATGATTGTAAGGATGAAGTATCCTGGACTTTAATGGTCTAGAAGTGCTTTTTATATATTTCAAAGGGGAGAACTGCAAAAGTGATCAACTTTCAAACTCCATCTACAAAAATGGTCGGAAATTTTTGTTTTGTAAAAATGACAGGAAAGGCATAAATAGTTTATTTACATTTTTATAATAGTTTATTTACATTTTTATAATAGTTTATTTACATTTTTATAATTTTTGTAAATAAGTTACTTATTTTTGTCATTTTTGCAGTTTGAGTTAAAAAATTAGTTTTTCTGCCATTTCTGGTATTTCATAATATTATTTAACTACTAAATATTGAGTGAGTATTTCCTGTTGAAATACTTTTATGTACTTACTGTAATACTTTATACAAAAGTTAAAAAAGCATCTGATACCGTCCCTCTTGAGAGTATTTTATGTGTATGAAGGATAAGTATTTAGGGCCTACAATGAGTTACTCGAAGAAAAATACATATGTAATAAGGTTGGTTTTGGTTCAAATGAAAGAAATACAATGGAAATGTTAATTGAAATTGTAAAAGAAAAAAATGAACTAATGAAGTAAGACATCTATTATCTGTGATACCGGGTCGGTCTGTCACGGGAGAGTATTTTAAATGTGTCGACAATGAACTACTAATAATACATTTGTAAATACTTCAAATATATTATTTCTACCACGCTGTTTTATAAGAATCCATGATACCATATTAGCTGGTACCCTAGAATTCTCATATATATATATATATATTTATTTTATTTCACAAGTAGTGATTATTTATGAAATACATAAAATTAGAAAGGCATCTAGCAGTGCATCTATTAACAAAAAAATCGTATAACCTAGGATTCTTCAATCCCTGAAACTTCTTAGTGCAGTTATTGTAGCAATCACGTAAACTGATTGGAGGGCTGGGGTAAACTGGTGGGTAAATGGACGAATAAGATTGATGTTCATGGGACTTCATTATTAATAGAAGAAGCAAAAAAGAAACTATGAGAATCCTCTTCAAAACATCATTCATCATAGTTTCTTCCTTTCTTGTCTTTTTCCTTGGTTTTTTATGTTTGGAAGGATGATGTACCATGGTATTTATGTTTTGTTGGAGATTTAAATATTGTTTAAATGAACTTGTTTCAACTTGATGAGTTTTATGTTGCTTCTAGCTTTAGGTTATGTCAGCTCATGTTGGCCATACAAAGTTGTGAAAAATAATAGCTCATGTTGGCTATATGAAGTTGTGAAAAATAATCGGGAGATTGTAACTTTAACTGGTTGATTAAATTGTATGTTCTTTACAGTTCATCAATTCAATTTACACTCATAAACACTTGATATTTATCTACCGTTTCGTAAAAGTAACTAGCGAGTTGAAATAACATCAAGCAAAAATTTACTTAAAAACAATGCATTATATTCAATTCAATTCAATTCATTAAAAAATACACTAATTTAGAAACGCCAATTGCTTGTCCGAATTAGAAATCTTGCTGTCAAAATTAAATTGTTTTTAACCAAAACATCATATTCTTCAATAAATCTAAAATAAAACGCCTAAAAATTTATAAATTGGTAAAGGTTTTCAACAAAGAAAAAACCAAACTTTAAATTTGCAACAATTTTTCAAGAAAAATATGAACATGAATAAAATTAAAAGAATAGCAATAATATCAATGTGTGCTCTGTTATTTATGGTGAAAATGAATGAAAATCGAACTCCTCGGTTTCCACCTCCAACGGATGTTTACACTAACAACATTGCAGATTGCTATAATGGATGCACCAACAGCTTCTGGAAAATGAAGGATCGTCGATTGTTCAAATTCTTTGTTAATCGTTGCTTCGGTAGATGCAAGTGCCGTCATACTTACCCATATTCATCCTGCAACTATTAGTTTTCGGATTCTTATCATATCATTCTGCAACTATTAGTTTTCGGATTCTGATCTGCAACTATTAGTTTTCGGATTCTGATCTGCAACTATTAGTTTTCGGATTCTGATCATATCATTCGATATACTCATCTTATTAAATCTACCATGCGCGCAGGTATCTCTATACCTTCAAGATACTGTGTTTGTTTTATCAACTACGAATTTCTTTTTCCAGTTTTTCTTCAATATATTAGCTATGTATTGATTTGTTGCTTAGTTTGTTTCTCTCAAAACTCAGTACAAATTTAAGGAGATTTAGAAAAGAAAAACAAAAACACGCATATGAACATACAGGTGAAAGGGAATCTAAGTCATAACAGGTTAAACAAGAAAGACTTCTTGTGAACATGATATCTTCTTCTACATGGAGAGTGAACAAAATTTATGTGCCAGCTTCAATGCTAGTGCAATTCGTTCTGTAAGAAAATGCACATTTGGTTCTATATAAACCAAACCGCATATAAACATAAACATCTCAATTCAAACCTAATCAAACTACGAGGGAAACAAAACGAAGAGGATGAACTGATCAGAAAATAAAGCTGCATCATCTAGATACTCCAATCACTTGTCCAAATAAAGGACAATCAGCATACTACAAATATACATCGGATAGACTAATTAAGGTGGCGGTAATGACAAAAATATCCAATACTCATTGATTATCCTACAATCACTAATCTTATATAAAAGTCTTCCAGTGTGTTGTAGAAAGGTTCTTCATAATACTCATAAAGTTAAGAGTTCCAATACAACATTACTATCGTAACATAAACCAGTTTCTGTAAACAGCATTCTTTCATGTTGCAAGCAAAGAACATGCTGATAAAATATTGATTTACAGTATATAAATGAACAAGACAATGTAAACACCAACTTAGCAGAGCATGATAAGTAAAATACTGTCAGATATCATTGAAATCTACACAAAAGAGTAGGCTTTCAAAAAGATAATGTCTTGTTCAAGCAGTTTTCGCCTTTCTATATAATGCAAGAAAGAATCAGCCCCAAACTTAATACTAGCACCAACTTTTTCGGAAGCTTGAGCTTCTTTCTTTTTCTCAAAAAAGCTCAAAACTAACTGATCTTCAAGTTAAAATCTTTAAGACCAGCACCTTACGGACCATCTCCATTTGGTAGCAGACCACATTGTCTTCAAACTAAATTACATCAAAATGGCAACATTGTTTTTCAAATCACTAATAAACCTATATTTAAGAAATAACGATCTAGCAAAGAACTAATCACCAGACTGTGACAATCATACGGAGCATCACAGCAGCTAAGACCTAAGTATTGAAAACCAATGAGAATCACAGAAACAAACAAACAATGCCTAAACGACCAAGAAATAAAGAAATTAAACGAAATAATCAAAGAAACAGCAAATCAATAAGCAATAAAAAGAAACAGGTTTAAGTCATTATCATTTTGAAACTTAATATCCATTGCAATACTGTGTACCAAATATAATGCAAATCCAAACAAGTGCGATAAACGATTAAAACAAACACTAAATTACTCATAAAACAAAAATATTCCATAACAAAAGTACGGTTACTTAAGAATGACTTCTCGTAACATAAAACTAAAATCAAAAACAAAATCATCTGTCCAAGATCTGGAAAACTCAGAACCTAAGCTTGGTGAAGAACCACCGGTTCTTCCCAGTCTTGAACCTCTCCTCCAGCCTCTTCTTGGTCTCCTTGGCAGCAGTAACCTTCTTGTCCTTGGATTGCAAGCAATCGGCGGTTACCACATCCTTGAGATCCACATCGAGGGTGTACCTGGTGGGCATGAGGTGCTGGTAGTTGACAAGTTTGATGAAGGCCTTGACCCTCGATTTCTTAGCCGTCTTCTTTGCTGAGTCCTTTCGGATAACTTTGCTAGGGTACTTCTTAATCCCTGCTACCAAACAGTGACCATAAGGTCTGTCTCGGGTCCCATCGTCGAAGGCGCGGACGATGACAGCCTTCCGGCCAGCATATCGGCCTTGGAGTACGATTACGGCCTTGTTTGGCTTCAAGAACTTCACCATTTCCCCTCCCTGCTGCTCGCTTTCTGTCACGCTAAACCCTCGTGAAGGCGAAGCTGTTTTATATAGTATGTCTGAACGAAACCCTAGCTCTTGGTAGATGGGCCTTGGGGTCGTCAACGAGTAACTAGTCTTCAATGGGCTTTTTATTAGTGTTGGCCTGAACGGAATACGTTCACATGAAGTGCACGTGTAAACACCTTCTGTTCAAAAAACTAACGCAAGCTTACGTGAGGTGCAACGAGATAAAATAATAAAACTACAAGTGCTTAATATAAATTTTGAAATCTACAAGTGCTTAATACAAATTTTGAAATCTCAGGGTGCAACAATGTAATTTAACTTGTGCTATATGCATGTTTTCTGTTAAAAAAACTAACGTAAGTTTATGTGATGTGCAACGAGGTAAAATAATAAAACCTTAAGTGGATAATATAAATTTTGAAATCTCAGGGTGCATCAGTGTAAATCAGGTTTTGATTTGCTATTGTGGTTTTTTCCGCGTTGCGATTGCGATGTTATGAAAATCAGTGTAATAAAAGTTATATAGAGGATCGCGAGTGTTGCGTGTAAAATTTCTTTTTTTTGAAGTCCTTACAATTTATATATCTATTTTTCATTTTTATATTCTTATCCATCGTGGACAGTCACAGTCTACCATGGCTGTTACGTCGCGTAAACGGTCACTTGAGGATGTATATTGCCTTAGGTCCGTTATATTGGACCATAACAGTTTCGACACCTACAGAGAATTCTTTTGTTCTGTGTTCTGACACAACACAAGAATTCAAACTTAAACTCTCTCTAGTCTCCATATGGTCATAAGAAAGTATGATTATATTCAATAGCTAAAAAATGCTTCAAACACTAATTACATTGATATTAGATAATAGTAATAGTTTATTCAATTCAAGACCCACAAAGAAAAGATTAATCCCTAAAGCAAGATAACTATAACATTGGGAAGTGTTAAGGAAGGATTCTCATTTTTAACTCTGAAAATCAAGATCCTATCTCTGAAAATCAAGATCCAACTGAAACAAGAATTGGTTCTCAAACCAATTCGCAAACTAGCTCACAAATGATGCCCTCTGCTTCTTCTACCCGTGATTATGGTGATTCTCATTCTCAAACTACTTCACAAATTCTTCCTAAAACAGCTCCCTATTCTCTTATTTTTCATTTCTACTTGTCTTGGCTCAACTAATTTTGTCCTTCAGAAGTACCAGATCTCAGCCATTCCGAAAGCGCACATGGTGTTCGGCTATATTGACGGTTCAATCAAATACCCGTAATAATTTATCAAGAATGGAGACGCAACAGAGCTTAATCCCAAATTTGAGCAGTGGTTTGCCCAAGATCAAGGTTTGCTAACCCTAATCAACATTACACACACTCTCTCTAATGACATTGTCTTACATCGTGGGTTGCAAGACTTGAAAAGAAGTCTGGGATTCAATCAAGTTGAGGTTCTCATCAATCTCGCACACTGATATTTTGCAGCTCAAATCTGATCTACAATCAATAGTCAAGAACCCATTAAGAACATCGATTCCCATATCTAGCGTATTAAGGAGACAAAAGAACAAATTGTCTGCGGTTTCAATAAATATCGATTCTCATATATACCATTACCGGTCTCCCAAATGAGTTTAATACTCTAAGGACTTCCATACGGACTAGAGCCGAGCCCTTCATTCTTGAAGAACTTCACGTCATCCTCAAAGCAGAAGAACTGTTCTTGGAGTTAGAGCGCAAGAGTTAAGATTCAGTCTTTCAAAACACGGCTCTTCTTGCTTCCTTCTCTAACATAGGATCCATGAGAAGTAGAGGTTTAAGAGGCTTTCGTGGCAACATGCATAATTCTGGTTGAAATAATTTAATTAGAGGTGGGAAACCTTAAAATTGGAACCCAAATCAACCCAACCCCTTACCCTCTGTTCTTAACCCCCACCCTGCCAGAATTCTCATTCTTTCAAATCAAACTCTAACAATACTTCAGATAATTCTTTGTCTGCTCAAACCCCAAGAATTCAATGCCAAATTTACCAGAAAATGGGGTATAGTGCCATTGATTGTTTCCACCGCTTAAATTTTTCTTATCAAGGAATGGGACCTTCATAAAACCTCTCAGCCATGAGTGCCTTTGCTTAGCATTCAAATAAACTGATTCTCATGTATGGTTATCCAATATAGGGTGTAACACCCACCTTTCCCCTGAGTAACATATCTTCACTCTCTCTGAGTATACTGGTGAAGATGTTGTCTCAATAAGCAATGCACAGAATTTGCCTATCACACATACAGGTTCTGGCCTTCTCCATACTTCTACTAAATCCTTCACTCTTTCTCAATTCTCCATTCATTTTCTGTCTGTTTACAAATTCTGTTTAGATAATAACTGCATATTAATTTTTATGCTATTTTTTCTGCATTCAGGGTAAGGCAACAAGGGAAATCTTGCATAAAGAACCATGTGTTAATGCTCTTTACCCCATCCATACTAGTCTGCCTAGATCATACTACTTTTTTTGGCTTGAAATCCCCTAATCTTCTCTGGCACTATAGACTAGGGCACTCCACACTTAACATTGTTTAGGAAAATTTTGAATACTTCTCACGTTCCTTGTAATAGTTCTTCTACTGCTCAATGTGTTGATATTAGCTATATCACCAATAAAATGGCTAAACTTCCTTTCTCTGTTTCTGAATCTATCTCTAGTTTTCCTCTTCAACTTATACATAATGATGTGTGCAGGGTCGTAGGTATTATGTATATTGATGATTTTTCTGGATATTCATGGCTGTTTACTATCTGCAATAAATATGATGTTCTTGCTGCGTTTATGAGGTTTAAACATTTGGTTGAGAACATGTTCTCATCCAAAATTAAGACCTTTAGGTCTGATGGAGGTGGTGAGTACACCAGCCTCCTATTTCAATCGTACCTAAATGAACATGGTATATAGTTCATCAAAGGTCTTGCCCTTATACCCCTCAACAATTATTGAGATGACATAGGCATGTGGTTGAAAGAAGTCTTACTTTGTTACATCATGCTTTTGTTCCTCATACCGTTTGGAACTATGGGTCTTTGGCTGTGCTTGTTATCCAACCCTTAAACCTTATATGAAAAACAAATTTTAACCTAAGACCACTCAATGTGTGTTTATTGGTTATGCCTTGGATCAGAAATGTTATTTATGCTATGATGTTCAAAATAATATATTTTATACTTCAAGACATGTTTTATTTGATGAATCTCTCTTTCCTTTTGCGACTTCTACTAAAACTATTACATACTTTTCTGCTACTCCAGTTTCTAGTACTTCAGCAAACACGTATAATTCCATCTTACATCTCATTTCTTCTTCTTTGCATAACAAAGGTACTTCACTTCTCACTTATTGGCATTCTGCTTTTGATATACAATATGCTCCTCATCCTAATTCCGTTTCTAGTGAGATATCTGATGCTGTCATTCTTGAATCTGATATTGAGCATATGAATAGTCATACTGAACATATTGTGCACTCTGGTAGACATATTGACAGACATACTGATATACATACTGTCCCTATTGTGCAATCTGGTCATCATATTGATAAACATCCCCATTATATTAATGACATTACTTCTACTAGTCCTGATAAAGCTCATGACCTGCATTCTAGAATAGATGATGTTAGACAACCACCTCCCTTTTCTTGGTTTGATTCCACTCGCTTTAATGATATCTCCTCTCCCATTTCTGTTGACTTGCCATTATATCCTATGCCTTCACAGTCCAAGATTAATAGTCATTCTACACACCCAATGCAAGCCTAAATTTGGGATATCTAAGAAGAAGGCTTGCCTAGCCTCTGGTTATTCTGTTCAGTCTCTTAAGAATGAACTTACATCTTTTTCCTCTTCCATCAAAAGTCCAGAATGGACTCAAGCAATGGTAGATGAATATCAAGCTCTTCTATCCCAAGCACTTGGACCCTAGTTCCATTACCCCACATAAAAAATTGTAGGATGCAAATGGGTGTATAAACTTAAATATCACCCACATGGTACCATTGCTAGGTACAAAGTTAGATTAGTTGCTAAATTTTTTTACCAACAAGCTGGGTTAGACTATAGTGAAACCTTTAACCCAGTTATAGAGAAACCTATAATTATGATTTTATTATCTTTAGCTGCTGCCTAAGATTGGCCTTTGAGACAATTGGATGTTAAAAAAATACTTTTTTACATGGTACCTTGACTGAGGAGATTTATATGACACAACCTCAAGGTTTTGTCAGTAAAGATTTTCCAAACTATGTATGTAAGTTAATAAATCTTTATATTGTCTAAAACAGGCTCCTAGAGCCTGGTTTGAAAAATTTACTACTCATTTGCTTTCTATTGGTTTTGTTGAAACCCAAGTTGATACCTCTCTCTTTGTTCATGCTACTTCTACTTCTCTCACCTATATTCTGTTATATGTTGATAATATTGTAATACGTGGCACTTCTTCTATTTATATTGATAAAATTGTGTAAAACTTGTAGAATACTTTTGATATGTGTGATTTTGGTGATCTTAAATACTTCTTAGGACTTGAAATCTTTAGAAACCCATCTGGCATAATTGTTAATAAGTAAAAGTATGCTAAAGATTTGATTCTTAAAGCTGGTATGATGACTGCGACACCATGTATATCTCCATGTTCTCTTAAATCTCCCGTAGTCCTCTGGTTCTCCATTGTCTGATATTACCTTCTATAGAAACATTTTGGCTCCCTTCAATATTTGACCTTTACTAAACCGGATATTACCTTTGCTGTTAATAGGGTGTGTTAATTCATGCATTCTCCCACTACATCTCACCTAGCAGTTGTAAAACGTATTCTGAGATATATTGTAGGCATAATTGATCATGGCATTCTCTTTAGACCTGGCTCTCTATCTTTGTAGGCTTTCACTGATGCTGATTGGGCTAGTGAGCCAACAGATAGAAGGTCTACATCAGGTTTTATCATTTTTCTTGGTCCTAATGCCATATCCTGGAGTGCTAAGAAGCAGACAGTTGTTGTAAGGTCATCCACTGAAGCTGAATACAAGGCTTAAGCAAACACTGCTGTTGAGTTAAGCTGGCTAAGATAAATCCTTCTTGATCTATATGTTTATCAAACTCAGCCACCCATTCTCTACTGTGATAATACCTCTATCATATCTCTCAGCTCCAAACTTGTTCTACATGCTTACAAAAACATGTAAAAATTGATTTTTACTTTATGCGAGAAAGAGTCATGAAAAAGGATATTGTTGTGAAGCATGTTCCTTCTTCTCACTAGCTGGCTGAGCTTTTCACCAAACCTTTGTCTTCTCCAAAGTTAAGTTTTTTGAGGGACAAACTCATCCATAAACCGTGGCTGAGTTTTTGAGGGTTGCTTTTATCTTTTCCCTCTACTAGCCGTTAGTATTCTTTGGCTTTGTATATTGTACTTTGTTACTATTCGGAAAATGAGCATTTGAGGCATTTCTTTCTCTTCCTCTTTGGTTTCTGTCTTCTATCTCTCCTCTTATCTCTTTATAACTTTTCTCTATTTCTCTTCAGGAAGATCTGAACAATCAATGCCTGTGTTAATTAGTAGATGTCTCTGTGATTATAGATGCTAAATGGTTTTCCGTTCACGATAATGATTAACGAGGTTAACGAGGATTGATAGTTATTTATTTATTTATTTTATTTGTTTAAAGCATATTAGACTCTCTATTTGCACTCATTTTCAAATTAGTCCATAAATTCTACTTCTTAATTCAGTCATTATGCTATTAACTTATTTTCAATGTAACGGTTCTACCAGATTTTTGTTAAAGGTTAAATATATTTTTCACTTTCAAGTTATCAACATAACTTATAGAGTTCCGTTTGGCTTTCCAAATTGCTTAAATATTTCACTTTAAATATTTTGAGCATGACTATTTATTTTTATGCGTCGTTTCAACTTTAAAACTGCTGAAAATGATGTTGTGTAGTCTATTTTATGCGCTCTTATTTTTTTACTCTCATTTTCTATTAGTCCGTTTAGCCCAAACGCATCACCATCCTCTTCTCAGCACCATCCTCTTCTCTTTACCATCCTCTTCTCTGCAAGTGTCTAAAGAATAAATGACTGAGATTGAACACCACATGAATGATAAGGAAGGGACGACAAAAGTAAAAGCATGCGAAATAGGCTACACGATTACCTCTTTGATAGCTTGAAACTTAAAACAATAGAAAAATTAAACGGTTCTAAATGGAAGGTTTAAAATGAAACTTTTAAAATTGTTAGGAAGTAAATTATATTTTTAAAACTTTTGGGATTAAAGATTAACTTAGTGATAGTTTGAGGAGTAAATTATAGCTTTTAGAAATTTGAGGTTGAAAAATATATTTTAAACCCTTTTGTTAACTTTAGAAAACAAAATTGTGTATGAGACAAAAAGTTTGTCTACCTTCTCGTATTTATCATGTCAGCACATTATATGTCAACTTCTACAATTATAGAGTCAATTTACATATGTATAAAGCTTCTTATATAAATATATATAATTTTATATGTAAATTTATATGACACATGCACATGAGAAGAATATGTAAGGACCAATAGATTAAATTGAAGCTGAGCGTAAAATATATAGACCAAATACACATTTAATTTATTGCTTACATTGTATATATTATAGTTCAAAAACTTCGAAACTAGGCTTTAGTTACGAGCAGACTACATGATAAACCATTAAATCAACTCAAAATGATTGATATGAATATAATATATATCAGACACTACGCCTAGTTTCTGTACCCTTTAGGCACATTTTTCCTAAAACCCATATTTGTCTAAGCAATTATCCTTGCATTGCTCTATGTTGGCCTTAGAATAATGTCCTCTCAAGAACTTATTCAAATTTCCTCCACAGTCTTCAAGACATTCAAATAGTTTATCAATAACATTATGTTTCGAAACATGTGGAACTTGAGATTGATGGTTATTAGGGAGATGAAAAGGATTAGAGGCTTCATTGCCTTTGATTCCAAGTAGAAGAATCAAAGTAAAGATCAACATTGTTCTCTCCGAAACTCTCCTGGAACCATACATCTTGCTAACCTTGTTTCCTTTCTATGTTTTGTATATGCTATGGAATCTGTTTCTCTCTCACATATATAGACCGACACGGAGAGAGAGAGAGAGAGAGAGAGAGAGAGAGAGAGAGAGAGAGAGAGAGAGAGAGAGAGAGCTTTGGGTTTATCAGTAAATTGACTTGAGTATATTAATTCATTAATTATATATGCCCTAAAGCTAACTCAAAACTCCATTAATATTTAAGACTAAAATGGATGTTGTTATTTGATGTATTTGCATGCTGGAGCTAAGTGGAAAACTCTTGTTCTATAACTAAGCGGTTCACATGTGGCATGTAACATTTAATTTGTTAGATTAATGACGACTTTTAATACCATTGGTGAAAAGCTTATTAAATTATATTACATGCATGTTTTGAGGCCAAATAATTTCTTAAAATTGATTTATTTGAAGAGTCATTTGGCATATAATTTTTTCAACATGTAATGTTTTGTGATTGGACCATACACTCGACTATGAATACGAATGGCAAAATTCATTAATTTGAAGCTGTAAGGCTATTTTGGATCTTATGAAATATTATGATAAAAATTAGAGAAAAAACGAAAAGAAAAAAATTATTAATATTCAAATAAATTGTATCACTAATTTTCTTCTCCATATTCTAATGAAATAATTAAACAGTGGCGGAACCACTTTTATGCACCCTAATTAGACTAAAAAATTCATAATGAAATTTAATGGAAACATAACATTATAAATATTAATACACTAACCTTTTCTTAGCTCAATGAATATATGCACTAAAATAAAAAATATAAAAAGACTTACGGATCAAATTGAAAGATCATTAATTAAATAGTAGAGCTAATGGACACCTCAATATCACTCGATCTCTCTCTCATCTGAGTACATAGTATGCTGTGATATCAAACTGATATTAGTTTATTAGTTGGCTTGTTGTTTAGTCAACAACCTCATCCAGTTGTTATGTGATTGTAATTCTTCTATTAGCATTGTAACTTGTAAACAATACCTCTATAAATACACTCTATAATCAGTCTCACAAAATAGAATGTGAGTATTGTTATTCTGTTATTTCCTCTACTCAACTCTCCACTCGGGCTACACTGGTTTTCACATGGTCTCAACAGTGTATTCCCAAACACATTCAATATATAGCTCAGTGTCAATGAAGCTGGAAAGGAACAATTAGGTTCTTTTGAACTCACAGATAGTGCTAGAGCTTATAGGACATGGTTTTGATGAGAGAGTTTTTTGTTTATCAGAAAAACCACAGAAAAAACTTAGCAAATGGGAAATGAATCCAGATTATGTCTCTTGGCTGAGGAAAGATCAGATCTTGCTAGGATGGTTGAGAGTAAGGTTGTCTGAATCGTGATCCTACCCAGGATCGTAGAAAGGTCTCGCGAATCGAATCGTGGATCGTAAGATCTTACTATATACTAGTATTATTATGAAAAGCATATAATTTATTAAACTATTTAATAAAATTATCGAATATAGTTAATTAATCAACTGTAAATTTTACTATTTTACTAAGTACAATCTAAATAAATCAATTATAAAATAAAAATTGAAAAATTAAATGAACTTTAAATTGTTTTCTTATTAGTACCTTATAAAATTATGAATAGTTGTGTTGGTCATCGCGGCACGTGCTCGACGGAAGTGTGTGGCATGACAATTTAAAAAATAAAACTTTTAATAAAGATCAAATCTTTTAAGAAAACAAAACTTGCACAATGATACGATAACCAAATAAAAACTTTTTGTTGAAAACTATTTTTCAATTAGTCATGATACATTACATATTGATACATTAAATCTACAACATACAATGTTAGGAATCATATACCTCTTGTAGTCTATATTAAGCATCCTTGCAAAACCGATCGATTCTCCGTCTCACGAAACTGTTTCAACAATCAGTAGACTCTGAGATCCACATCAAGATCTTACAAGTCAATTCTCAACGCACTAGGACGTGTGTGGGCACGTATAATATTACAAGTCATTTTTTCTGTCTCTAGATGTACTCAACACATTAGATCTAGAGATTTACTTAGAAGGATTTTAGAGAGACGATTTTTTAAAAGAACGCGATGATTATTCTTTTAGAAATTTGAGTAACTATTAATCGTCGAGAAAAATTACTCTGAGTAATTGTGTTCACAACTCAATTCTGATTTATCAACTGATGATCTGATCAACTCATTCATCAACTCAGGCCATTCGAATAAAATCTATATTTTATTCTAGATAATGACGTATAAGATATTTAAGGATAATTAAAAATTAATATTTAATTTTAAATTGCTCAATACAGTGGGATCCACTGTATAATGGTGCACAACTGCAGTGCCACACCGCACTGCAGTTGGCGTGAAGCAACACATTGCCTCGCGACATTGTGTGTCACGCCACACTACAGTGTCGTGTGGCACTGCAATGTTTCACGCTACTACTGTAGTGCCACGTGGCACTACAACAGTCCATGATGATGTATAATTTCTAATCATTGATCGACACGTGACAATTATTACAAATTAAATATTTATTTTAATTAGAAAAATATCTAGCTATTAGTTAATTTAAAATTAACATATCTGACTATCCCTATCACTAAATTATTTTTTATTTCACAAATAACAGATTTAGATGATCAAAATTATTATCTAATAATAATTTAATTATCTAATTTCATAAATTAGATATTCTGTATTTCTTATCGATAATTAAAAAATAATCGATAATTATTTATATATATAATTTCGAAAAATTACACTCACACATATATTATTTTTTATAAAAGTATTTTGATAGCTGAAGGATGGATTTTTCGATTCTCTATGCTCATGATTTTGAGAATGATGAAGAAATGATAGAGAATTTTTCCTTCAGAATTCTTTGTTAGCCTAATTTTTATGGATTTTATTTCTAAGAGAATGTCTTTGTAGAAACTAAGATTTTTGGCAAATGATATTATAGATTAATTAAATTAACTAATTTTTAATTTATTAATCACACATAATTATCTCGTAATTATGTACTTACCCCAGAATAAAAATTACTTTGCAAGTCAGTCCTTTTCTCATGTCCTGAAATAATCACACCATATACTGCGTAATATAGAGGTGACTTGGAGACCATGAACCTATAATCCTAAGCTATAATAAATCAAATTATTAATTAAACTCTTTAATTAAATAACCTTATTTATTAATTCTATTATTACTCCACTATAAATATGGAATTGAACTCTTAGTGATTAAAGAATGTATTTACAGAGTATTCTCATATAGTAAGAGCTTTCCCGAGTTCTATTGAAATATGAACTCAGCCTGAGGAAGGTTTGCATCAGGCTCCGCAGCCAACCGCCCCAATTCCATCTTCCACCCTGATAGTCCACTCATATAATCAATTCATGTAGTTCTGTCCTCCAATTATTGGTTCGTAAATTACAATTGGTCAAAATTACCATTTTACCCTTCTAATTACCTCTTGATCCTTAAGTACCATTAATCCATCAGTGAAAGACTAATTTATAATCTTATTATAAATTTGAGTACCATTAACGGATCGTATATTGATTCCTTTAACACTTAAAGGAACCAATATACGATCCGTTAGGAAAGCTTGGATTCCAAATCTCATAAGATCATGTTCCTAGTCATTTATATCACTGGCCTGTTTTACAAACAAATTTTAACGAATGAATCAAAAGATCCAGTAGACATGTATAGGAGTTCATGACTACTCAATTCAGACTGATCTTCATATAATCATTGAATTGATGTATATTAAATCTTTATTATAAGCGCATGTTGATAAAGATATTAATTCACATCGATTTAGTCATATATAATCTCATTATATAAAGTACATTCATTAAGATGACTATCCACATCAATGATCTGGATCTAGATCACACGCATTCATAATACTTATTGGACCATACTAGCAACCATTCATTAAAGATTCTATACTTTAATATGTTGCTGACAATTTTATTCATTATCTATGATCTTAATCCTCTCGTACTAATACAAGATCAAAGTCTCATTAATGAATATGAAATTCTTAGATATTTATATAAATTATTCAACAATAATTTAAAAGAACAATTATAAGAAAAATGTAATCCTCAATAAATTTCATATCAGAATGTCAATACACATGCTTTGAGGGAATAACCTCCAACAATCTTCCACTTGCCCTAAAGCGAATGTGGCATCTCTCTCAATCCCATGTTTCACACATGACCCTTAAAGAACTTCACAGGAAGTGCCTTTGTAAAAGGATTACCAAGTTTTGTTATGACGCTATCTCACATCCTCTCTATTCATGATCTCTCTTATAAGATGATATTTCCTCTCTATGTGCTTGCCCCTCTTGTGACTCCTCGATTCCTTGGAATTCTCTACCGCCCCATTGTTATCACAGTACAAGATCGGTGGCTTATCCATATCTAGAACTACTTCCAAATCAGTATACAATTTTCTGAGCCATACTGCTTCTTTTGCAACTTTACAAGCCACTATATATTCGGCTTCCATAGTGGAATCTACAATGCTGAATTGTTTAATACTTCTCCAGACTACAGCTCCTCCACCTAGGGTGAATACTGATCCAGACATTGACTTTTGACTATCTCTGTCAGATTGAAAATCAGAATTAGTATATCTAGTGGGGTTCAGGCCTCCACATGAATAAATAAGCATATAGTTTCTCGTTCTCCTAAGATACTTGAGAATTTTCTTTACCGGAATCCAGTGTTCCAAACCTAGATTCGATTGATAACGACTGACAATTTTTACTGCATAATAGATGTCCAGTCTCATGCACAACATGGCATACATGATACTCCCTACTGCTGAAACATAGGGAACCTTTCTCTCATTCTCTTCCTCCTGAGGTGTCTTAGGACATTGTTCCTTGGAGAGGATAATTCCATGCCTGGACGGTAGTTGGCCTTTCTTGAAATTCTCTATAAAGAATCTATCAAGCACCTTATGAATATAAGATGTTTGAAAAATGGGACAATAGCTTGTTCTTTCTATCCCTTTGGATTTGGATGCCCAGAACATAACTCACTTCTCTCAAATATTTCTTCATTTGGAATTTCTCAGCTAACCACTTCTTTACCTTTGACAGAGTTTCTACATCATTCCCAATGAGGAGAATATCATCAACATAAAGAACTAAAAAAACCATTATCTTATCTTTGATGTATTTATAAACACAGGCTTCGTCAACATTTTGCTTGAAGCCATAAGACTTTATAATCTCATCAAAGGTAAGATTCCAAGATCTGGATGCTTGCTTTAATCCATAAATGGATTTATGCAACTTCTATACTTTCTGATCTTACCTATTTTATACGAACCCTTCTGGTTGCATCATATAGATGCATTCTTCAAGAGAGCCATTCAGAAAAGATTTCTTGACGTCCATTTGCCATATCTCATAGTCAAAACTAGCAGCTATGGATAAAAGGATGCGAATGGATTTGAGCATGGCCACATGAGAGAATGTCTCTTCATAATCGACTCCCTCCCTTTGTGTATACCCCTTGACTAGTAACCGTGCATTGAAAGTATCTACTTTCCCATCTCCACCTCTTTTCTTCTTGAAGATCCATTTACATCCAATGGGCTTGACATCTTCAGGTAGATCTACAAGTTCCCAGATAGAATTAGAATACATAGATTCCATTTCCTGGTTCATGTCATCTTACCATTTCTCCTTCCTAGGATCATCCATTGCTTCTTCATAATTGATCGTCCTTATCAGTTTCTGACACTAGGACATGTGCTTCTAGTTCGTAGGGAACTAGTTGTGTCATAACCCTCCCACTACGACTTTGTACCAGAGTTTCTTTTGCAGGAACTGTGGTTTCTCTAGTTTGTCGTTTATAAGAAGAAATTGAAGGTGGTCTAATCTCACCAGCAACTAATACCTCAAGAACTACTTTGCTATGAGGTTTGTAGTTTTGCATATAGTCATGCTCAAGGAAGGTTGCATTTGTCGACACAAACACCTTTTGATCATTATGACTATAAAAATACACACCTCTAGTCTCTGGAGCATAGCCAACAAATATGCATACTTCAGACCTTGAGTCTAACTTTCCAGTCTTGGATCTAAGGTGGTGAGATGGACACCCCCATATACGAAAAATGACACAAACTAAGTTTGGAGCCATTCCATAACTTTAAAGGTGTCTTGTTTACAAACTTAGAAGGCACTACATTCAAAATGTAAGTTTTCATGTGTAGTGCATATCCCCAAAATGTAATTGACAGTGATGAGTAGCTTAACAACGACCTAACCATATCTAATAAGGTTTGGTTTCTCCTCTCTGCAACACCATTTTGCTGTGGTGTTCCAGGTGCTGTGAGTTGGAATAGGATTCCCTCTAGTAAATAATCCTTGAATTCTAAATCCAAGTATTCACCATCTCGATCAGATCGAAGGATTTTCAATGATTTATCTAATTGCTTTTCAACTTCAACTTTGAACTCTTTAAACTTTCCAAAAGTTTAAGACTTTCTTTGCATTAGGTAAGTATAACCATATCTTGAGTTTGTCAATAAAAGTGACGAAATACTCATACCCACTTCTAGCTTGTACATTGATCGATCCACAGACATCACTATGCACTAACTCAAGTGGTTCCTTGAGACTTTGGCCATTTCCTGTGAAAGGTCTCTTGGTCATTTGCCCTCTAGAAAGGATTCACAAATAGGAAGAGTTCCAACTTTTAGTTCTCTCAAAGCACCATTTTTTTAACTTTTTAATCTATCTAGATTAATATGTCCCAACTTAAGATGCCAAAGATATGTGTTATCATCATCGTGAGAAATTCTTTGTCATTTGTTACTTTTAGGTTTTGCTATTTTAAATAATTCAGGATTATTTAACGCGCATTCAGTCAGTTTAAGTATATACAATCTGTTTATTACTTTGGCATGACAAATATTGAATACATTCTTAGAAATAATAAACTCTTTATTAATAAAAGAAACTTCAAATAACCGTTCCTGCAAAATTGAAAGAGAAATCAAAATTCTCAAAAATCCAGGAATAAAATAAAATTATTAAAAACCAAATTATTATATCCAAAAAGTAAACGGACTGTCTCTAATGCTTGAGCACACTACTGCTAACTCTCAAAAGGACCTCCCTATTAGCCAGCTCCCTTGACAAATCAAGCATCTGCAAATAAGAGCGTACATGGTTAATGGCTCCTGAATCAAGTATCCTGGATGTTTTTCACTAAGCAAGCTTCAAGTACAAGTAAATCATACTTACCTTTCTTTTTTAGCTCGGAGAGATACTTGTTACAGTTTCTCTTCCAATGACCTTCAACCCCACAGTGGAAACATTTTCCCTTGGGCTTGCTGTTTTTCTTGTTCTTCTTGACTTTTGACGATGTCTTAGCTTTCTTCCCTTTCTTGTTCTTACCTTTTCCCTTACCATTGATCTTCTTCCTCTTGTTACTTTAAACAGTGAAGAAGGCGTTTGCTTGATAACATTTTTCTCGCTCTCTTTAGTCATTCTAAGGTTGAGTGACTCAAAAGTCTGCAGTTCATTCAAAAATTGAGTCATGTCGAATTGCAATTTGTTCATAACATAGTTGGTCGTGAACATAGAAAAAGCTGGTGTGAGCGGCTCAAGTATAATGCTAACTTGAATCCGGTCGTCAATGGTCGCCCCATGTACTTCTGCCTCGTGCATTATGTTGATCATGTTCTAAACATGTTATCACACAGAAGTACCCTTTCTCATCCTAGTGGCCTCATGATGACTTTGATCAGACTGTTACCCAAACATCGACTGTAGAGATTCCATAATCTCATAGGCAGTCTCCATGCTTTCATGCTTGTTTCTCAAAACATCATTCATGCTCACAAGCATGTAGAACTTCGCCTTGTTGTTTGATATGATCCAAGCATCATATTTGTCCCTAGCATTCTTAGGGGCATTAGCACCAGACTGCTCAAGACATTTCTCAGTAAGAACGAACTTATGGTTCTCACAAATCAACATTAAGTTCATATTTGATTTTCAACGTACGAAATTATCACCATTCAATTTCTCAAGAGCGAGTAAAGCAGTAATAGAGTTGTCCATGGTAGACATAATAATGACAATTGGAATTTAAAACACACAAGATTCAATATAATTAATAAATATCTAGAATTTGAAAAATAAACGTGATGCATGAATGCAACATAATAAACACACAAATTAAACATTTACTAATCACGATAAAAAACCCAATGATCAATGTGCTATCTTATGGTCATCAGATTAACCTCAGATTGTCTATGAGACATTTTCATCCTTTTTAATTAAAACTTAAAATATCTCATATACTCTCTTTTAACAATATGGTATCGCTTGTTCAGTCAAGTCACAACTATCCACATGGAAGCTTAATTGTGACTTTGTGAGTGTAACCTTCTCCCACTCACTATTTAGAATATGCCAACTTAGTGTCGGTCAAAACTAAACTACATCACTTCCTCCTATCTTCTTAAGAAGTCTAACCTTGGTATTGGTACAGCTCAAAACGTTCCTTAGGGGGATGAAAGCAAAGCCATCTCGAGGCTCTAACAGCAACTCACGGTGTTGTACTAATGATGGAGACCATATGTTACATTGGCATGTCAACCTTCTCTCACTCACTATTTTAGGATCACATGTTTCCATTTTCAACTAATCAATTAATTTCAAATTAATCACTAGTAAAAAAATAACCCTATGAATATTTAAAAATTAATTATGCCCATCTCATTGGTCTAAGTTCATTTAACCTTCTAAGCGGTAAGTCATAATTATGTGAACTTAAATTAATTAATTAATTATATTCATCAAACTTTTATAAAACTCTTTTACTAAAGTCAGTTATCCTAAATGTTACTATAGCCCTTAGTGTGGTGTACTTACCAAGTTTTAACTAATTAAAATCGAGCAATCTATATGCCATTGATTTCATAAAACAATACATATAAATATATTAAGACAATCCTAATAAATCATGTTTCAATAATTGAGATGCATGATCTAATAAAACTGTGTGAGATTTTTATGCATTGCATGTGATAGACTAAGGCATTGACATGTTATCAAACATAACAATTAAAACAATTACTTAACAATAAAATAAAATAATAATGGACCGAGTGACTATTGGGTATTTTTAAATTACAACCCTTGAAATAAAAAATAAAATTACAAAGCAGATTTCAAGAATACATATTTCTCAAATAATACATTCTCCTCCGGATGTTCATCTTCATAATTTTCAAGCTTTGAACAAATTCTATTTAATTAGGAAAAATTATTTCTCTTAATTAAAATTAATTTATATAATTATCCATTTAAAATTAGTTGACTTTGACTTAGTCAAATAAACACTTTATTTGACTTGATCAAACTTGGTCAAACTCAATCAAAATATTAATTTCTAATTTTCATAAAATTAAAAATTAAAATTAATTTTAAAATTACATTAATTTCAAAATTTAAAAGGATTATAGATAGAGATAGGGTTATTATCAAACTCTGCAGTGATAGGGTTGGTTGGTATCAGAGTTTGTGCGAAATTTTCCTAAATGTGACAACATAGTTGCCACCGACAATCACCTACCACCAGATCTGCCGCCTCTGGCCACCGACCACTGCCAACCATCGACCACTGCCGGTTGCCATTTTTTCGTCGACAACATCGAAATGGTAAATTCTGGCAACATTGCCGGTGATCATTAATCGGCGGCGCTAGCACTAGAAATCGAATGGAAGGTGCTGGCGCCGGAATTCTAAGAGAATTCATATTATTTCCCTTTGCTATTCATCTAGTGCGTTATTCATCTTCTCATGATTAGGATAATTACAATAAATATTCAAAATAAAATTACAAAAATTCCTACACCCAAAACGGCTTACACAAGATCTATGAAAAAAATTAAATGAACAAAGCTTAACCCAGTAATCACTATACAATTAACGATCAATTATTCTCCATACATTAAAAAAACATAACCATCCATTCATTCATACATATCTCATATTATATGAATAACGCAAGAAAACCCACACAGTATTTAACATATAAATATATAAAGACCGCTCTGATATCATTTGTTGGTCGTCGCGGCACGTGCGTGGTGGAAGCGTGTGGAGCGTAGCCATTTAAAAAATTAAACTTTTAATAAAGACTTTTTATTGAAAACTCTTTTTCAATCAGTCATGATCCATTATATATTTATACATTAAATCTACAACATTCAAGGTTAGGAATCATATACCTCTTGTAGTCTATATTAAGCATCCTTGCAAAAACGATCTATCCTCCATCCCACGAATCCGTTTCAATGACCAGTAGACTCCGAGATCCACACCAAGATCTTCCAAGTTAGTCGTCAACACACTAGGACATATGTGTGCACATAGAATATTACAAGACACTTTTTCTGTCTCCAGATATACTCAACACATGAGATCTAGAGATTTACTAAGAAGGACTTTAGAGAGATGATTCTCTAAAAGAACGTGATGGTTATTTTTTTTAGAGATTTGATTAACTATTAATCTCACTCTGCCATTCTAATTAAATTTGTATCTTATTCTAGATAATGACGTATCGGATAATTATGGATAATTAAAAATTTATATATAATTTCAAATTATCCAATACAGTGGGACCCACTGTATAATGGTGCACAACTGCAGTGTCACACAACATTGCATTTGGCGTGAAGCAACACAGTGCCTTATGGCACTGTGTGTCATACTACACTACAGTATGTGGCACTGTAATATTACACGCCTACTGTTGTAGTGCCATGTGGCACTACAACAATCCATGGTGATCTACGATTCTCAATCATTGATCGACATGTGACAATTACTGTAAATTAAATATTTATTTTAATTAAAAAATATTTAGATGCTAATTTAAAATTAACATATCTGATTATTCCTATCAACTAAATTATCTATTATTTCACAAATATCAGATTTAGTTGGTCAAAATTATTATTTACTAATAATTAATTATCTAATTTCATAAATTAGATATTCTATCTCATTTATCAATAATTAAAAAAATAATCGATAATTATTTATGTATATAATTTATTAAAATTACACACACACACACACACATATAATACTGACAGACATAGATAATTATTATAGATTTTGAGATGTCCCTCCTTAACCCATTTTTGTTGGTATAAATATGTCTTTCTCATGAAAGTCATGCAAAGAAGTGACGCAAACAGTGAACATTAGAAGACCAATTTTAAGCGGAAACTTAATGAGCTTTCCCTTGATGAGGAGACCCAACATAAAATCTTAAATTGTCTCTCTAAAGGCAGTTATCTTGAAGCTAGTACAAATGATGATTTTGCCCAAATTTATGAATCTGACTACTCTACAACTTCTGAACAGCCTGATCAACCTTGTTGCTCTAAGACATGTAACATGATAACTGAAGCCAACTATTGGAAAGGCATAATTGAGATGAATGGTCTTGATATGAATGGACCAAGTATCAATGTTCGAACCGATACCCAAAAAATCTCTTCTTGCAACTGCTGACCAGATTACTGACCCTGAGATGAAGTTACGATTCTTAGAAACATGCGCTAGAGCTTATGGCACTCCCAAGGTCAGTCCTATTGAGAACTACAGTATGAAATATGACTCGTAACCAGTAAGACTCTTTAAAAACCAAACCAGTTATCATTTCTGATCTAAAGATGAAAATTAATACCATTAAGTCTGAAATTCAGCAGTTGAAAACTGTTAATCAAATCATTTTCCAGGATCTCAATCTCCTTAAGCAGTCCACTAAGAAAGGATAAAAATCCTTTAGACTTTGCTGAGACTTCTCCACCCCTAGAGACTCATCAACCCACCGAAACCATAAAAACTGCTAATAAATGATAATCCTTACTTATTTCTTCTAAACCAAGTCACTTTCTAGAAATGGTATACTAAAATTACCTTAATAGTCAAACCTGATTTCATTATTAAAGATGCCAATGTCCTGGTTGATAGTGGTGCTGATAAGAACTGCATACATGAAAGATGAATTCCTACAAGATACTTTGAAAAAATCATTCAATCCCTTACTAGTGCTAGTCGTAATTCCATGCATATCTAGTATAAAATACTTGAAGCATATGCAAACAAGGTATTTGCTTATCTGCATCATTTATTTCAATAAAAAACATGACACAAAGTATCATTCTAGGCAATCCTTTTTTAAATTCCATCATGCTTATTACCAAAATTGATATATCAGGTATCCTTACTGAGATTAACAATACTAATATTCCATTTGAATTTTTTACAAAACCGTATACAAAAGAGGTTGATATGATAAAACATATTATTGAGAATAAGACTAATCCGTTAAATTTCATACAGAAAGAAATTCATTTTCTTACTATTGATCAACATATTCAGCAACCTACAATACAAAATAAGATAAAGACTATTCTGCATGAGTTTAAAATAGAAATCTATAGTGACATGGCTAATGCCTTTTGGGATAGAAAGAAACATATAATATCTCTACCTTATAATCAAGATTTGGTGAGAAAAATATTCCTGCTAAATCTAGGCCCAACCAAATGAAGAAGGAATATTTAGAGATATGTAAAACAAAAATAGAATCTCTTTTACAGAAAAAATTAATTAGACCTAGTAAATCTCCTTGGAGTTGTACTATATTCTATGTTAATAAATTGCTAAGATTTAAAGAGGGTCATCTAGATTAGTGATCAATTATAAACTGCTGAATGATGCTTTACAATGGATAAGGTATCCTATACCGAATACGAAAGATATGTTAGATAGACTTCATGACTCAGTAATTTTTTCAAAATTTGATTTAAAATTTGGATTTTGGCAAATACAGATAACCGAACAGGATAGGTACAAAATTACTTTTACAGTACCTTTTGGCCATTATGAATGGAATGTCTTACCATTCGGAGTCAAATATGGTCTTTCATAATTCCAACATATTATGAATGATATATTCAACTCTTATACTGAATTTATTATTTGTTATATAGATGATGTTTTAATATTTTCATCCTCTATAGATCAGCATATCAAACGCTTAAATATTTCAAGCATGTTATTATCAGAAATGACTTAGTTCTTTCTGCTAGCAAAATGAAAATATTTCAAACTGCAGTTAGATTTTTAGGTCATAGTATTTCCAATGGAACTATTATCCCTATTAACCGAAGTATTGAATTTGCTTCTAAATTTTCAGATGAAGTAAAAGACAAGACTCAATTGTAAAGATTTCTTGGTAATCTCAATTATATTCGAGACTTTTATCCAGATAGCACATGATACTTCTATTCTGTATAACATACTTAAGAAAAATCCTACTACTTGGACAACATAACATACTTTAGCTGTAAAAAAAATTAAAGAAAAAATAAAATAGTTATATTGTTTATCTTTGCCAAATCTTAATTGGCAGAAAATTATAAAAACAAATGCTTCCAATCTAGGTTATGGTGCTATTCTGAAATAGGTAAACCTTTATAAACAGAAAGAAGAACTCTTAAGGTTTACTTCAGGCACTTGGAAAGAACCAGTAAAAAATTATCCTACTATTAAACAAGAATAATTAGCCATTGTTAAATGTGTTCTTAAATTTCAGGATGATTTACTTAACTAGCATTTTCTCATTAGAGTAGACTGCTTTGCAGCCAAACAAATATTTTAAAAAAGATGTACAGAACCTTGCTTCTAAGCAGATATTTGCCTCTTGGCAAAGTATTCTATCATTATTTGACTTTGATATTGAATATATTAAAGATGAACAAAACTCTCTCCTTGACTTCTTAACTCGTGTATATTTACAGGGATAAGAACAACATGAGTAACCGCAGTCGTGGCTGGGGCCAACGTAAGCGTGGTAGAAGCCGAAATAGTATAACACATCAGCAAGATGCCATTTTTTGGCCAACAAAATTCCCTAGTGTTCAAGAGGCTAATACTTATAAAAGTACTAAGGATATCCTCTTAACACCAGAACAGTATATTCCTAAAAGTATTTTTGAAGAGATCATTCTCTCTCTTGAAACAGAAGATGAAAAATGGATGTCTGATCCATGAGAGATTTAGAGAAGATATCTCTCAACCGAATAGTATCCGACTCGATTTGAGCAATAGCGATACATCTATGAAGCAATCATAGTACAAACTGGAGCCATGAAAATCAGACACACCCTCCATAATTCTAACAGAAATACCAACCCTATCACATTTAGCAAGGCTGTTATCCAAAATATCACACCTATTAATCAATGGGGCCTTCATCCTCACACAACCAGAACTTTGAATATAAACCAGAAATAGGTAAAATACAATTATTGGGATTATATAGAATTCTTTACCCACACCTTTTGTTATCCGAACCTTATTCACAACCATACATGGTTTATCCGAGTGTGTCCAGAAATCCTTACTGTCGCAACGTGCATGCGACGTGGTGCGGCGATTGAAAAATCATTTTTTGAAAAAAAAAAAGAAATTCGGAGTCGTCACCAATCATTTTAGGGCGTGATTGGTCACCCAATTTTAAAATCAAATATTTTGGTCTGTGAATTTAAAGTTGGTTCGGGAGTCATCTGCGTGTGGGGAAGGTATTAGCACCCCACACCGCCCATTATGAAAAATGGTTACCAAATTTAATCAAATACTATCCAATTTTTTTTTAAAATAATGTTAATAAAAATTTAATTTTGAATGTCACATTTGGTACATTTTGCATCATAAAAATGAGCAAATAAATTACTTTCAACGGGTGGCATAAAGACCATTAAAAAATTATTTTTTAATCAAAGCACTATTGGAGTTACTCTCGGTGTCCTAAAAATAACTCCTTACCTCGGTAGTTTGAGAAATTTGGTATTCTAAAAATTTTAAAATCCGTCATCGGATTTTTTTAGTGAAAACTAAATAAAAAAATTTATAAATTTTAAATCAAATTGTTATGGTTTTAATTTATAAGCGTCAATTCTGATGATAAAAGAATAAAATAATAATCACATACAACCATGACATATGACAATAATACATAAACAAATAAGAAGAGATAACAACTATAAAAAATAATGGAAATGAATGTTGGAGATGATGAATATGTATGATAAATTTTAAAAAAGAATATGTAGGGGTGAAAATAATGAAACAAGACGTGAAATAATTAAAAATATATATAAAAATAAATTAAAACAAACTAATAATATATACTGAAAAAAATAAAAAAATTAACAAACATAAAAAAATAAAAATAAAATGTAAACAACAAAAAAACAAAAAAAAACAACAAAAATTCAAATAAAAAATTGTTTTTTACATAAGGTGACATCACCCTCTATGGAGTGACAGAGGGTGATGTCACACTTTGTCTTTTTTTTTTTTAATTTCATTTTTTATGTATATGTATATATATATATATATATAATTGTTTAGTAAATAAATTATTAATAAATTTTTTATGTGAAATAAATTAATCTATGAAAAAATGTTTAATTTCATACATAATTTGCATGCGCATGTTTTTTTACTACATGGTTTATTAATTATCTTTTTTTTTCACCCAATACTAATAAAATAGCAAAAAAATGATCCTGAATGGTAACTAATTTAAATAAGTGTCACTAAAAATAAATAAATAATTTTATTTGGGATATAAATATACCATTTTTTTTATTTTGGACTACTTAGTTCACTAATTACCATTTTTTCTTTCTTCCTTCATTGTTAAGAATGATCATGAATGATAATTAGTTTAAACAAGTGTCACTAAAGAAAATCCAGAAAAATTTCAAAATAAAATAAATTTTGTTTGGGGTATAAATATATCATTTTTTTTTATTTTGGACCACTTAATTCACTAATTGCCACTTTTCCTTTCTTCCTTCATTGCTAGGAATGATCATGGATGGTAACTAGTTCAAACATGTGTCATGAAAAATGATGGTAAAAAATTAAAAAAGAAGAAGAGAAGACTTGTAAGAAAATAAAAAAATCAAAGCTTAAATATTTGCATAGTCTTATATGGAGGTTTTACTCTCTATTTTATGTATTTTTATGTATGAAAAATTATTATAGGAGATTTTTTCATCTAATGTACACTTTCAACCCATTAAAGCGTTGATTTAAATTGAGTTAATTTTACACCCCTCAAAATTTTATCCTCATTCTCATTGATTGAGTTGATGATAAAAAAAATCTCATCATCAAACTTGTAGAGAAATAAACAATATATGAAAATAAAACTTAAGATTAAAAGGAGGAGAAATGATAGAGAATGAGCAAAAAAATCTATATATGGAAAATGAAATAAAGAAATATCAAATACATGAGTATGAAAAAGAGAGATGATTAATTAGAATGAACAAAGTATATTGTAAGCTAAAATATAAGAGATTTGAACTACCTTAATAAAAAGAAAATGAGAAGATGAAAGATGAATAGAAATGAAAACTCTCATTCTTTCTCCTTTTCACTATTTTCTCAAAATCTCTCTTTCTCTCTCTCTAAAATCTCTTCCTTTCCTCACTCTCTCCAATCTCCCATTTCAAGTGAAGACCTCCCCTCTATTTATAGGCAAACTTAGGGTTTCACTTTTTTAAATTTAGTCTTTTTGTTCCTTTTTTTATTTTTAGTCATTGGACAAATTTCCTTAGTTTTTAGGCATTGAGCTATTTTTCAAATCATACACATAGTCTTAGACTAGTATATGAGCAAAAAAATAAAATTTATATTTTTAAAGTATTGGACCGGATAAAATACGGTATCTATAGCTGCCCCCATTTGTTCACGCTTCTAAACTTAGAAGATGTATCAATGTGTAGATAAGTATTTTGATCGAGAAAAAACTATATAGATAAAGGAAATAGAAACCTCGACTTATTTGGGTTCTATAAAATGACAGAACTTATGAAATGGACCTAGATAGACACAAACTTCGACCTCGACTCAACTCAGGTTCGATTTAACCCTATAAATTAAAATTGACCAGGCGCTGACACCGGGCTTCGACCGCGACAGAGTCGTGTTCGATTTAAACTAAGATAGAGAAAGGACGCGGACCTGGATACACGCGGGCTTCGACCTCGACTCGATGTGGTTTCAATTTAACTATATTAATTGAAAGGGACCAGGCGCTGACACCAGGCTTCGACAGCGACAAAGTCGGGTTCGATTTAACCAAAGATAAAGAAATGACGTGGACTTGAATATAGGCAGGCTTCGACCTCGACTCGATGTGAGTTCGATTTAACCATAGATAAAGGAAGAGCGTGGACCTGGATAGACGCAGGTTTCGACCTCGAGTCGCTGCGGGTTTGATTTAACCATATTAATTGAAATGGATCAGGCGCTGACACCGGGCTTCGACTGCGACAAAGTCGGGTTCGATTTAACCAAAGATAAAGAAACGACGTGTACCTGAATATAGGTAGGATTTGACCTCGACTCAATGCGAGTTTGATTTAACCATAGATAAAGGAAGGGCGTGGACCTGGATAGAAGCAGGCTTCGACCTCGAGTCAATGCGGGTTTGATTTAACCATATTAATTGAAATGGACCAGACGCTGACACCGGGCTTCGACAGTGACAAAGTCGGGTTCGATTTAACCAAAGATAAAGAAATGACGTGGACCTCAATATAGGCAGGCTTCGACCTCGACTTGATGCATGTTCAATTTAACCATAGATAAAGGAAGGGCGTGGACCTTGATAGACGCAGGCTTCGACCTCGACTCGATGCAGGTTCGATTAAACCATAGATAAAGGAAGGGCATGGACCTGGATAGACGCAGGCCTCAACCTTGAGACGATGCGGGTTCAATTTTAACCATATTAATTGAAATGGACCAAGCGCTGACACCAGGCTTCGACCACGACAAAGTCGGGTTTGATTTAACCGAGATATTTGAAAGGAAACGAACCTGGATAGACGCAGGCTTTGACCTCGACTCGATTCAGGTTCGATTTGACTAAAGATGTTGAAATTATATTTGATATGATATTTACAAGTTTCATATGGTGCAAGAGCTAGACTAATGCATGCTCTAAATATTGGAAAGTCATGTATGGATTTCCAAAGAATATCTTTAAATGATTCATACACTTGAACTGCATCAAAACATATAAATATGATGCATGTCTATGCATTGTAATTATTGAATATAAATGCAAAATAGTGATTTTGAGTGCATGCGTACTATGCATAATTGAAAACATTTGTGAGAAAATTATTTGATGATTTTTTTTGAAAGTTGACTAATGTCGCCATATCCTTCACCCTTCAAATCAATCACTTGACCTAAGGTCATGGACTCGCAATGAAGTATCGAGCATACTTTCAAAAAAAATGATGTAACCTTATTCATTGGTTTGTGCCCCAATATTTGGCTTCACGTCGATGATGAAGAAAAAGTTGATAATTTCTCCACCTTTTGCTTCTTTTCTGTACTTTAATTACAATCCTCCAATCATGCTTTAGCCTTCGTTATGTGCATACCAACTTTCTCGTGATGACTTTTCAGATTTACCTCGTACTCAGACCGCCTTACTTAGTTCCTATTCTTTTCTTTTTCTTTTTTAATTAGCTTTCACCTAACCAAGTTTATACTTCTGAGTTATTTCAAGAGTAATTAATGATATCTTAGAATTGAGAGGAATAAGAAATAATGGAAATAAGGAGAAGATGAAGTATATGTATTTGTCAACTGAGAAAGAAAAAAGCTCTTCATTGATGATGAATAATGTTTACAAACGATGATTTGGAAAAAGAAAAAAAATGGAGGAAGAATTTCCCCAATATTCGAGACAACACTTTTTTTAAACATTTTCTTCGCCTAACTTCATTTTTCCCATACTTAGAGCGGTCAAACGAAGTACTTTTTGACTGTATCATAATTAACTGTGCGCGGTAAATCATCTCCATCCATGTTTGTTAGCATGAAAGCTCTTCCCAAGAAAGCCTTCTTGACAATGAAATATCCTTCATAATTTGGGTCCACTTCTCCCGGTGATCCTTTTGATATGAGAGTATCTTTTTTAACACCAAGTCTCCTTCTCGAAAACATCGGGGACGCAATTTTTTGTCATATGCGTGCATCACTTTTCATTGATATAATTGCCCTCTACATAATGCAGTCAATCTTTTTTCCTCGATGAAATTCAATTGCTCAAATCGTGTTTGTACCCACTTTGCTTCTTCTAATTTCGCTTCCATTAAGACTCTGAGGGAGGGAATTTCCACCTCAATTGGATGGACCGTTTCCATGCCGTATACTAAAGAGAATGGCGTTGCCCCAGTTTATGTTCGGACTGATGTGCGGTACCCATGCAGTGCAGACGGGAGAATCTCATGCCAATCCTTATATACCTCCGTCATCTTCTATATGATCCTTTTTATGTTCTTATTGGCTGCTTCCACTGCTCCATTCATTTTCAGACGATAAGAAGATGACTTATGATGCTTAATTTTGAATTGCTCACATAATTCTTTCATCATCTTGTTTTAAATTTGTCCCATTATCTATGATGATCCTTCCAGGTAGACCATATCGACAAATTATCTCATTTTTAATAAACTTAACAATCGCACTTCTGGTTACACTTGAATGAGAACTTGTCTCCACCCATTTGGTAAAATAATCTATAGAGACAAAAATGAAACGATGCCCATTAGAAGTTTTGGGTGTGATGGGACCAATGACGTCTATGCCCCACATAGAGAATGGCCAAAGCGGGACCCTGACATGTAAAGAGAATGCGGGTACGTGAATTTTATCCGCATAAATTTGACATTTATGACATTTTTTGGCATACTTGATGCAGTCAGATTCTAGAGTTAACCAATAATATCCTGCTTTTAAGATTTGTTTGGCCATCATATGTCCATTAGCATGAACTCTACAAATTCCTTCGTGAACTTCCTCTATGATTTGATTCGCTTCCCTTGCATCAACACATCTTAAGAGCACCATATCATGGTTTCTTTTGTAGAGTATTTCACCATTCAAGAAGAAACCCATGAACAATCTTCTAATAGTGTGTTTATCATTCTCAGAAGCTTTGGATGGATATTCTCCATTCTTTATATACTGCTTGATGTCGTAATACCATGGTCTTGTGTCTGGCTCTTCTTCAATACTCATACAGTGAGCAGGAAAATCTCGCTTCTCAATTTTTATGGGTTGCATTTTTTCCTTAAAGTCTGCGGTGAACATGGATACTAAAGTTCCCAGTGCATCTGCAATTTGATTATTCTCTCTGAGTATATGGTCAAATGAGATCACTTCAAAAGTTCGGCTTAACTTAGTTACATGTTTGTTGTAAGGTACCATCTTGGAGTATCTAGCTTCCCATTCCTCGTTTAGTTGTCGTATCACCAATAACGAATTTCCATACATTCAAAGCTTTTTTATCTTCATATCATAAGCTGCTTGAATTTCCATGAAACATGTCTCATATTCTGCCACATTGTTTGTGCAGTCAAAGCATAGTTTTGTCGTGAATGGGAACAACTTTTCCTCGGGAGATATGCGGATTGTCCCAATTCCATTTTCTACATCATTAGATGCACCATCAAATAACATTGTCCATAATTCTGGATCCATACATTCTCCTTCATTTTTTAACATGACTGATATGTTCTCATCAGGAAAATCAAACATCATAGGCTCATAATCTTGCACTGGTTGATCTGCAAGATAAACAGTAAGTACACTTCTTTTTATTGATTTTCTCGTGACATAAACGAAATCATATTCCGTGAGCAACATTTGCCATTTAGAGATTCACCCAGATAGTGATGGCTTTTTAAAGATATATTTGATTGGATCCATTTTTGAAATTAACCAAGTGATGTGGTGTAACATGTACTGTATAAGCCGATGAGCAACCTAGGCTAATGCACAATACGTTTTCTCCAATATCGAATAATTAGCCTCATAATTTGTGAACCTTTTGCTAAATAGTATATTGCTTGTCCTTTCTTTCCAAAGGCGTCATGTTGACCAAGTACGCAACCCATAGATTTTTCTGTCACTATAAGATACAAAATGAGTGGATGCCTTGGAGTTGGAGGAACAAGTATAGGCGAATTTTGCAAGTATTGCTTGATCTTCTCAAAAGCAATTTGACAATCATCATTCCATCCTTCTGTATCACTTTTACGAAGAAGTTTAAAGATAGGTTCACGAGTTGCAGTTAGCTGTGAGATGAACTGGGCTATGTAATTTAATCTTCCCAAGAAACCTCTAACTTCCTTTTGAGTTTGAGGTGGCGGCATATCAATGATGGCTCAAACCTTATCGGGGTCAACTTTTATTCCTTCCTTGCTCACGAAAAAACCAAGTAGTTTCCCTGAAGATGCTGTGAATGTACACTTTGTCAGGTTAAGCTTTAGCTGGAACTTTCTCAACTGTCTAAATAGTTTTCACAGAGTGACCGTATGATCTTCCCCTTGACGAGATTTGGCAATCATATCATCAACGTGCAATTTGATTTCTTTTTGCATCATATCATGAAACAGTGTTACCATCGCACGCTGGTAAGTCGCCCCTGCATTCTTCAGACCAAATGGCATAACCTTATAACAAAATGTACCTCACAAAGTTATAAAAGTCATATTTTCACGGTCTTCATGGGCCATTTTGATTTGGTTATTCCCCGAAAAACAATCCATGAAAGAGAAGGTTGAATGTCCTGCAATGTTATCTACTAAGACATCGATATGGAGTAATGGAAAATTATCCTTGGGGCTTGCCCGATTTAAGTGTCCATAATCGGCGCACACCCTTACTTTCCCATTTTTCTTCAGCACTGGGAATATGTTAGCAAACCATTCAGGGTATTTTGCTACTTCTAGTAAACCCGCATTTGCTTGCTTTTTAAATTCTTCTTTGATTTATACCTGCATGTCTGGTTTCATTTTTTGTAACTTTTGTCGCACTGGTTTACTTTCGGGCATAAATAACAAATGATGAACCACGATATCAATGTCTAGACCTGACATATTTTGGTAAGACCATGTAAAGACGTCAATATACTCTTTGAGTAACTTAATTAATTCTCGGCGGTTTTGGCTTGTCATAGAAGTGCCGATTTGGACTTCTTTCGTCTCTCCCTCCAATCCTAAATTTATCATCTTCGTGAACTCTTAATATGGTTGAGTTATTTTTTATCCTCTTCTTTAATTCTTAACATTTCCCGAGATGGTTCAAAATTATCCTCGTCACCTTCATCTGACTCTATGCTAAGATTGAGATTGTCAAAGTTATTACTTATGCTCGTGTTTTCAAAATCACCATTCTTGAACCTAAATCAGATTATTGGATGAAAGGAAGGCTAGAAAAGAAAATAAACAATGCATGAGTATGAATAACATTTCAGAAATGGAACAAGTAGACATAAAAGGAAGAACAAAAAGAAGTGGAATTGTATTTATCATTAGCGAAAGGAGACAGAACAAGTTTTTAGATTTTCATCCAAAGATATGACATGAAATAGACGAGAATATAAGCCCATAACAACAAAATTCCTAAGGCATTGGGTAGAATTATTAGAATTTTGGCATGATCACATTACTCTTGAAAATTCCCGAGAAGCACTGGTAGCTTGGTGACGTCCCCATTGTTAAACTCATGATCTGAATCGTATCGAGAAATCAAGTCCTCTGTACTTACACCTGATGATTTTTCCAAGATTGTGGATATTAAAAGCTGGGCGATATCATCTTCAAGGTCGTACTTCTCTACTATAACCGGTTCTTAGAATGAAATTTCCCCACTTCTGAAGGATTCATAAATACGGGGTATGATCGCCATTTCCAGATCGAATTCCCTATTTTCGAGCCTAATAATCCTATTTTCTTTCTTTTGAGTTTCCACTCTTCTTCTATTAGCCTTGGTCGGTCTATATCCAAGCCCAAACCTTTGTTCATTCTTGTCCCACTCGATTAACTTATTTATGCCTTGATGCTTACCTCCGAGTCCTTTGCCAGGCTTGTATCCCCCTTTTCTAATCAATTTTGCTATCATCTGAGATGCTTTTGATAGGCTTGATGTTGGAATGAGTTTCCCACTAGCTACAAATGTAGTGTTCGCAATCTCAAATGATCGAAATGAGCACTCCAATACTACTTCTGACGCTTCAACATACGACATGGTAGCCGACTTGGATACCAATAAAGCTAAAATGAGTTTATGATCTATTATCAATTTCAGCTTCTGATGTAATGAAGACGGTACTGCCCGGCAGAGTGAATCCATGGTCGACCTAAAAGAAAACTGTATGCTGGATTTATGTCTATCACTTGAAAAACAATATTGAATAGGCGTAGCCTGATTCGAATTTATATCTCTATGTCTCCGACTACTTCTCTTTGGGTACCGTTGAATGCTCTTACTATCATCATGCTCGGTCGCATATGTGTTACGTCCACAAGGAGCTTTGCTAGTGTGAATTTCGGCATTACATTTAGAGACGAGCCATTATCAATCAATACTTTTAGGACAACATAATCTCCACATTTCACGGATATATGTAGAGCTCTGGTGTGTCCAGTAACATCAGCAAGGATTTCATCATTTGTGAAAGTGATAAAATTTGGTGCGGTAATATTTCCCGTAATTCCACTCAACTTCTCCACCGTAATGTCATGACAGACATATGCTTGATTCAAAACCTTCAATAATTCTTCACGATGTGGTTCAAAATTCAGAAATAGTGACAGTAAAGATATGCGAGTAGGTAAGTGATTAAGTTGTTCTATCACCTTATAGTCATTTTGCTTGATGAGCTTCAAAAAGTCACATACTTCTTCTTCTGACAGTGCTCTTTCTTTCTCTGTACCTCTTATTATATCTGGGTCTGTCACTTGGCCGCCATGCACTTCTCCTTGGAATTCATAACCATTGTCTCCTTCTTTGGCTTTCCCTTTCCTTTTCCTTTCAAACTCATCGCTTTTATCCATTTTCAAAACTTCTAGCGTGTAGCATCTGCCACTCCTCATCATCCCACCTACTCCCAAAATATTAGTTATGGGGAGATTGAGGTCAGATAGATTTAGCGCTTGAGTTTTGTCATTACCGCTTGTAATGACCTCATATCCGTACGTCCATAGTTCTGCTCTTGAATCTTTGTAAGAAAACGCACCCGGTATTTGGATGGTGATAGGTATCAGAGCATATGACGTAGTGGTGTGAGTTAACTTTTCCTCGTAATGTATTATGAGAAGTTTTGGGATATAGGACGACACTTCAATATTAACTTCAGATGATTCTTTAGTTATCATGAGGACTAAAGAGTCATCTTCTTGGTATTCCCTTTCTCATTTATGACTTATTGTAAGTATCTTTGCATCCAACAACTTTTGCACTTCCATTTTAAAATCAGCACATTCCTCAATTGTATGCCCAATCACATTCTTATGAAACAAACAATCAAAGTCATGCATATGCTTCCTAGAAACGCCCTCATCCTCTAAGCGTGTTGGGTAGGTGTAACCTGCTCTAGAAATAAGATGGAAAAGTGTTTCCATTGACGTGCTCACATCTTTCACATCTCTCTTTCCATATGAAAAATAATCCTCAATTGCGTTTACGGTAGGATTCCCATGATTTGGTAGAGGGCTGGAATTGATATCTGGATTTCCATTAGCCTTTTTGAAATTCAACCATCTAGCCTTGATCAGTGCCTGTACTCTACCTTTTAATGCCGTGCAATTCTCAGTCGAATGACCCACTGTCCCAGCATGATAATCACAGCGAGCAGTCGGATCATACCACCTTGGGTATGGTGGTTGTAGAGGTTCATAAGGAATTGGCACCAATTGATTATTTCGTATCAATTGAGGTAAGAGTTCTGTATATAACATGGGGAATGAATCATATTGGACAAAACATTGATTATTTCTATTTCCCCTCAGAGGCAGATCAGCCTGACCAACATTTTACTGGTGAGTCGGTGGTCTGAAATCGGGTCTTGGGTTATTTTGAAATGCTGATTGTTGAGAGTGATAATTGTAAGGAATTTGTGAGGTATTTTCCACATATGATGTCATAGATTTGGGCCCTTCACTATACTTTGGAAATTCGGGTCTCGGGTTTGCAGCTTGTAATGGGTACCCAAAATTGATTGTCTGTACATCCCCTTCTTTTCACTTCAATGCCGGCCCCTTTTTTATGGATGATGTATCAGATACGGTTTCCAAAATTCTTCCATTCTTTACCCCATATTCAATCCTTTCACCAATCACTATAATGTCAGAGAAGTTGTTTGAAGCATTTCTAATCATCTTATCATAGAATGGAGATCTCAAGGTGTTGATAAACACTGTAGCCATCTCTTTTTCTGACAATGGGGGTGTACTTGAGCAGTTAATTCCCTCCACCTTTGCGCATATTCTTTAAAGCCTTCAGTAGACTTTTTCTCTATCCTTTGTAGATCCAGACGATCAGGAGCCATGTCTATGTTGTACTTGTATTGTCTTAAGAAAGCATTGGCTAAATCTTTCCACCTCCGAATATGTTGGTTATCCAATTGGATATACCAGCGAGATGCAGCCCCTGTCAAGCTATCTTGAAATAAATGAATCAACAGCTTATCATTATTTGCACAAACAGCCATCTTTCTACAGTACATAATAAGGTGACTTCTCGGACATGTACTACCATCATATTTTTCAAACTCAGGTAGTTTGAATTTGTGTGGGATGGTAACATCTGGGACCAAACATAATTGGGTGGCATCAATGGTACCATATACATCTGACCCTTCAATTGCGTGCAATCTTTCCTCTAAAAAGTCCAGCTTATCTTTTGACAGTGGGTCTTTGCTTGGTTTAGTATCAGGCCTCTGCCCTTTTGGGTCATCAACATCAGGTATAATGATTGGCTCATTAGCGAGTTCGCCTTGTAGGGTGAAAGCTTGGTTGTGGCCATATGCCATTGTGGATGGGTTGTACCCACTTTTCCCTGTCTACATCATTTCCTGGAAACTTGGAAATGGATAGTGCTGGATATTTACTGGTGGTGAAGCATGCTGAAAGTGGTTGGTCTGATGACGTTGATAGGTTGGAGTGAACCCAAGAGGGTAAGGTGAAGTATCGTCTGGCAATTGATTTGGTGATGATTGAGCCCTTTGCGGATTTTCAAGATAGGCTTTTCCCTTACTCGCGACGAGGAGTTCTAGGACTCTTCCCATTTTCTTTTTCAGCTCCCTAATTTCTTCTTTCATTTCGTCTCGCGATTGCTCTCTTTCTTGCTCGTCCATGACCCTAACTTGAGCTCGCGTTCGATAAGGATGTCGGAGATGACGGGCTATCTTTGAAAAGTTTTCTTAATAAAAAAATGAGACAATGAGATGGTAGATTTTGCTAATGAAGAAGAATAAAGAATAACAATAATAATAATGAAAGTGAATTTATGCATGAGAAATGATATTGCGCAAAGTGAAAGTCCAAAAGTACTCAATTTCATTTAATTAGTAGAGCCATCAACTACATTTGAGTATGTAAAAGTCAAACTATACTACTCCGCAATATGATTTTATACAAAATGACCAAAATGACCCAAATCTCTTTTGATTTATTCGAAGAACTTAGACAAGTTCTCCTCATTAGGATGGATGGGCAAAACACTTTTTTTCAAAAATGATGCTTATTCCGTCAAATTGCTCGCTCTCACAGCCACGCCTTTAAGCAATTCTATAGCCTGCCCTGATCGTTGTCAAATCAAGTCATGCTCTTGTTGCAGTAATTGGTAATCATATCTTAGTGCGTCGACATTAGCATCATTATTTCTTGCCAATTTCTCTGCCATGTTCTGATACGCTCTAACTTAGTGCTCAAGGCTTGCAATGACTTTCAATAGTTTTTCACTATCATTTGGTGACTCAGTCTTCCTAACTTTTTGATTCTCTAGATTAACTGGTAAATTATCAGCGATTCGTCGTAACGAGTCATATTGTTTTTCTAACTCAATGATGTACGCATTCTTCTTATTGACAGCCCCTTTAACCTCTTTAAAAACCTCTTGTACAAGCTTATTTTTCCTTTCTAGCTTCATGATTCGATCATCTTGTTCATAGATTACCACCCGCAAATTCTCATTGGCTCTGCCATCCTTCTGATTTTGTTGTTCAGTTTGCGAGTGTCAGTTTCCAACTCTAAGTTTTTCCGCTTCAGATATTCTTGATCCTCAATTTTGTTTCTCAAATCTCTGAGTTGGTTTTCCGCTTCGATCCTGTGCCGGCCAGACAAATGCATCTCGACTGTTAGACGTCTGTTTTCTTCCAAGAGAGCTAAATTCTTTTGACGCTCCTCATATAACTCATCCCGCTCCTCATTTTTAACAATCTCCTGATAAGCTTCTAGTAACTTGTGTGATTGTAAATCCTCAACTGGTAAGGCAATATTTACTTTACCTCTGCTCTCAAGCCACGTTTCATACTCCTTTCTGCAATTCATGTGATTATTCTCATTTCGCACTCTTTTCGTTATTTTCCAAGCTCCATTTAGCTGCTATAATTTTTGTTCAATATCTTGAGAATCATAACTGATCTCAATGTCCTTTAATGCGTGTGTGGCAGGGACAAACTGTCTCATGTATAGTTGACGGAGCACCATTAGCGGAGCATAACTAGTACAACCCCATGGTCCTGAGAGTGGGACCCGTTGATAGTCACCACATTTGTAGATCATCGATGTCAATGACATCCATTGGGTTTTCCAGATAACATCCTCATCTTTTAACTTTGATAGGTGTGAGAGCCACACCCATTTTCTGGGAAAGTGCGGATTTCATTTGGCCATTCCAAATTCTGCAACGAGGATTCTCATCTTCATCCATGTACTTAAACTTAATTTGAGGACATTGGAAATCTGGTGGACATCTTAGATGGCTGAGAATCCAAATACACAAAAGAGATGGAGAGTCGATGAACTTCCATTTTCTAAGCGCCCGTAAGTGATTTAAGGAACGAAAAGTTTCAGCTAGAATTGAGATAACAGGGTTAACACCATGTTCAACTTGCAGAAACATTTTTATCACTTTATCATCCACAAAACCTTAAATTTTTGAAAACAACACGGTGTCATATATACACAGAGCATAAAAAGCCATACCCTTATCTTCCTTTAAGACATTTTGGGCGAGATTTAAGAGGTAATCCAATGGCACACACTCATTCCCCCCTTTGACTTTCAACATTTTCTCAATCTCAGATGCATGGACAGTACCTAAGAGCTTGGATAAAGCTCTATTCAATGTGACCCTTTTGTCATAATTATAAACTTTATCTGTGCTTTGCAGCGGGACATTCAGTAGGGCTTGATATTCTTCAATTGTAGAAGTAAGATCAATTGTTTCAAAGGTGAAACATCTGTACAAAGGGTCCTAGAAATGCATTAAAGCCTTAAGAACGAGAGCATTGACTGTAATATACAAAAGATAAGTGATGTGACCATATTTGCAGATAAACAAATTTTTCTGCCATTCCGAATTCTGCTTAATTTCATACATAATTAGCATGAGCATGTTTTTTTACTACATGGTTTATTGATTACTATTTTTTATTTTTTTACCCAATACTAATCAAATAGCAAAAGAATGATCATGAATGGTAACTAATTTAAACAAGTATCACTGAAAATAAATAAATAATTTTGTTTAGCATATAAATATACCATTTTTTGGACTACTTAGTTCACTAATTAAAATTTTTCCTTTCTTTCTTCATTGTCAGGAATGATCATGGATGGTAACTAGTTTAAAAAAGTGTCACTAATAAAAATCCATAAAACTTTCAAAATAAAATAATCATGGATGGCAAAGGAAAGGGAAAGCCAAAGAAGGTGACAATGGTCATGAGTTCCAAGGAGAAATGCATGGCGGCCATGTGATAGACCTAGAAATAATGAAAGGAATGGAGAAGGAAAGAGCAGTGTCTGAAGAAGAAGTATGTAAATTTTTAAGCTCATCAAACAAAGCGAGTATAAGGTGCAACTTAACCGGTTACATGCTCTCATGTCTTTACTATCACTTTTTCTTAATTCTGAACCACATCGCCAAGCATTACTGAATGTTTTGAATCAAGCATATGTCTGCCATGACATTACGGTGGAAACATTGAGTGAAATTATGGGAAATATTACCGCACCAAATTTTATCACTTTCACAGATGATGAAATCCCTGCCGATGGTACTGGACACACCAGAACTCTGCCTATATCCGTGAAATGTTGGGATTATATTATTGTAAAAGTATTGATTGATTACGGCTTGTCTCTAAATGTAATGTTAAGATCTACACTAGAAAAGCTCCTTATGGATGTGACACATATACGGACCAGCATGATGATAGTAATAGCATTTGACGGTACCCGACGAGAAGTAGTTGGAAACATAAAGATACAATCAAGAAATCGGGCCATGCCTATTCATTATTATTTTTCAAGTGATGGACATAAATCTACTATACAATTTTCTTTTTGGTCAACCATGGATTCACTCTACAGGGGCAATACCATATTCCTTACATCAGAAACTGAAATTTATAATGGATCATAAACTCATTTGTATATATTGGTAAGAAAATTTATTGGTATCCAAGCCGGTCACCATGCCATATGTTGAGGCGGCATAAGAAGTAGTGGAGTGTTCATTTTGATCATTTGAGATTGCGAACACCACATTTGTTGCTAATGGGAAACTCACTCCAACGTAAAGCCTATAAAAACATATCAGATGGTGGCAAAGTTGGTGATAAAAGGGGGATACAAGCCAGGCAAATGACTTGGGGGTAAGCATCAAGGCATAAATAAGTTAATCGATTGGGATAAGAATGAGCAAATGTTTGGGCTTGGATATAGACCGAACAAAGCAGATAGAGGGATAGTGGAAGCTCAAAAGAAAGAAAAGAAGATTTCTAGGATCGAAAATAGGGAATTCGATATGAAAATGACAATCACATCCCATATTTCTGAATCCTTCAGAAGTGGGGGAATTTCATTCGAAGAACTGGTTACAGTAGAGCAGTACGACTTTGAAAATGATATCGCCTAGCTTTCAATATCCACAATCTTGGGAAAATCATCAAGTGCAAGTACATAGGACTTGGTTTCTCGATACGATTCAGATCATGAGCTTAACAATTGGGATGTCACTGAGATATCAACGCTTCTTGAGAATTTTCAAAAGTAATGTGTTAATGCCAAAATTCTAATGATTCTGCCCAATGTCTTAGGAATTTCATTGTTATGGGCATACATTTTCGTCTGTTTCATGTCATCTCTTTGAATGAAAGTCTAAAAACTTGTTTCGTTTCCTTCTGTTAACGATAAATACAATTCCAGTTCTTTTTGTTCTTCCTTTTATGTCTATTTTTTTCCATTTCTGAAATGACGTTCATACTCATGCATTGCTTATTTTCTTTTCTCTTCTTCCTTTCATCCAATAATCTGATTCAGGTTTGAGAACGGTCATTTTGAAAACAAGAGCATAAGTAATAACTTCGACAACCCCATTCTTAGCGTAGAGTCAGATGAAAGTGATGAGTATAATCTCGAATCATCTCCGTAAATGTTAAGAATGATAGATGAGGATGATAAAATAACTCAACCTTATCAAAAGTTAATGGAGGTGATAAATCTAAGAAAAAATGGAGAGACAAAAGAAGTCCAAATCGGCACTTCTATGACAAGTGAAAGCCACCGACAATAATTGACTTACTCAAGGAGTATATTGCATGGTCTTACCAAGATATGCCGGGTCTAGACACTGATGTCGTGGTTCATCATTTGCCGCTTATGCCTGAAAGTAAACCAGACATGCTGGTATATATCAAGGACGAAGTTAAAAAGAAACTAGATGTTGGTTTTCTGGAAGTAGCAAAATAGCCTGAACGGGTTGCTAACATAGTCCCAGTACGGATGAAAAATGTAAAAGTAAGGGTGCGTTGATTATAGAGACTTAAATCAGGCTAGCCTCAAAGATAATATTCCATTACCCCAAATTGATGTCTTAGTAAAACACTGTATGACATTAAACATTCTCTTTCATGATGGTTTTTCAGGGTATAACCAAATCAAAATGACTCCTAAAGATCGTGAAAAGATCATTTTTATAACTTTGTGGGGTACATTTTGTTATAAGGTTATGTCATTTGGTCTAAAGAATGCATGGGCACTTATCAATGAGCAATCGTAACATTGTTTCATGATATGATGCATAAAGAAATTGAAGTGTACGTTGATGATATGATCACCAAATCTCGTCAAGGGGAAGATCACACTGTCACTCTACAGAAACTATTTGAATGGTTGGAAAAGTTTCAGTTAAAGCTTAACCCGACAAAGTGTACATTCGCAGCATTTTCAGGGAAACTACTTGGTTTTGTTGTGAGCAAAGAAGGAATAAAAGTTGACCCCGACAAGGTTCGAGCCATCATTGATATGCCACCACCTCAAACTCAAAAGGAAGTTACATGTTTCTTGGGGAGATTAAATTTACATAGCCCAGTTCATCTCACAGATAACTGCAACTTGTGAACCTATCTTTAAACTTCTCCGTAAAAGTGATGCAGAAGGATGGAATGATGATTGTCAAAATGCGTTTGAGAAGATCAAGCAATACTTGCAAAATTCACCTATACTTGTTCCTCCAACTCCAGGGTGTCCACTCATTTTGTATCTTACAGTAATAGAAAAATCCATGGGTTGCGTACTTGGTCAACACGACGCCTCTGGAAGGAAAGAACAAGCAATATACTATTTAATTAAAATGTTCACAAACTATGAGGCTAATTATTCGATGTTGGAGAAAATGTGTTGTACATTAGCCCGAGTTGCTCATCGGCTTAAATAATACATGTTATACCACACCGCTTGGTTAATTTCAAAGATAGATCCAATCAAGTATATCTTTGAAAAGCCTTCAATTTCTGGGTGAATTTCTAAATGGCAAATGTTGCTCACGAAATATGATATTGTCTATGTCACGAGAAAGTCGATAAAAGAAAGTGTACTTGCTGATTATCTGGCAGATCAACCAGTGCAAGATTATGAGCCTATGAAGTTTGATTTTCTTGATGAGAACGTATCATTCATATTAAAAAATGAAGGAGAATCTATGGATCCAAAATTGTGAACAATATTATTTGATGGCGCATCTAATGATGTAGGACATGGAATTGAGGCAATCCTCATGTATCCTGAGGGAAAGTTTTTTCCATTCACGGCAAAACTATGCTTTGACTGTACAAACAATGTGACATAATATGAGGCATGTTCCATAAAAATTCAAGTATCTTGTGATATGAAGATAAGGAAGCTTCGAGTGTATGGAGATTCGTTATTGGTGATATGACAACTGAACGGAGAATGAGAAGCTAGAGACTCCAAGATGGTACCTTACAACAAACATTTAAATAAGTTAAGCTGAACTTTTGAAGTGATCTCATTTGACCATATACCCAGAGAGAATAATCAAATCGCAGATGCACTCGCAACTTTAGTATCCATGTTTGTCGCAGACTTTAAGGAAGAAGTGCAACCCATTAAAATTGAGAAGTGGGATTTTCCTGCTAACTGTATGAGCATTGAAGAAGAGCTAGACACAAGACCATGGTATGACGATATCAAGAAGTATATAAAGAATAGGGAATATCCATCCAAAGCTTCCGAGAATGATAAGCGCACTATTATAAGATTGTTCATGGGTTTCTTCTTGAATGGTGAAATACTCTACAAAAGAAGCCATAATATGGTGCTTTTAAGATGTGTTGACACAAGGGAAGCGAATCAAATCACAGAGGAAGTTCACGAAGGAATTTGTGGTGTTCATGCTAATGGACATATGATGGTCAAACAAATCTTGTGAACATGATATTATTGGTTAACTCTAGAATTTGACTGCATCAAGTACGCTAAGAAATATCATAAATGTCAAATTTATGCGGATACAATTCACGTACCTACATCCCCTTTACATGGTCGTACCTTGGCCATTCTCTATGTGGGGTATGGATGTCATTGATCCCATCACACCAAAAGCCTCAAACGGGCATCGTTTCATTTTGATCTCTATAGATTATTTTACCAAATGGGTGGAGGCGAGTTCTTATTCGAGTGTAACCAGAAGGACAGTTGTTAAATTCATTAAAAAAGAAATAATTTGCCGATATGGTCTACCTGTAAGGATCATCACAGATAATGAGACAAATTTAAAAAATAAGATGATGCAAGAATTATGTGAGTAGTTCAAAATTAAGCATCCAATTCATCTCCTTATCGTTCAAAGATGAACGAAGCAGTGGAAGCAGCCAATAAGAACATAAAAAAGATCATAGAGAAGATGACAAAGGTTTATAAGGATCGGCATGTGATGCTCCCATTTGCACTACATGGGTACCGCACATCAGTCTGAACATCAACTGGGACAACAACCATTCTCTTTAATATATGGCATGGAAGCGGTCCTTCTAATTGAGGCAAAATTAGAGTCTTAATGGAGGCAAAATTAGAGTCTTAATCTGAAAAGTCACCACGAGAAAAGTCAATAAGCGCATGGAAAAAGCTAAAGCGCGATTGGAGGATTACACAATTAGAAGTGCAAAACGGAAGCAACATGTGGAGAAATTATTCACCATTGACACAGAGCCGAATAATGGGGAATAAACCAATAAATAATGATGTATCATTTTCTTGAAGTATGCTCGATACTTAATTGCGAGTCCATAATCCTAAGTCAAGTGATTGTTTTAAAAGGATGGTGATATGGCAAAAAATCATCAAATAAATTTCTTATAAATGTTCACAATCATGCATAGCATTCATGCACTCAAAATCACTACTTTTCATTTATATTCAAGAATTATGATGCATAGACATGCATCATATTGATCTATTTTGATGTAATTCAAGTGCATAAATCATTTTAAGATATTTTTTTTGAAATCCACACATGACTTTTCAACGTTTAGAGCCTGCATTAGTCTAGCTCTTGCTACCATATGAAGCTTCTATAAATCAGATCAAACACTTCATTTTCTCTGGTTAAATCGAACCCGCATTGAGTCAAGGTCAAAACCTACGTCTATCCAGGTCTGCATCGTTCCTTTGGTTAAATCGATCTGATTTTGTCGCGATCGAAGCTTGGTGTCAGCGCTTGGTCCGTTTCAACTAATATGGTTAAATCGAACCTGCATCAAGTTGAGGTCAAAGCCTATGTCTAACCAGGTCCAAGCCATTTTTTTGGTTAAAAAATCGAACCTGACTTTCTCGCGATCGAAACCCAGTGTCAGCGCCTGGTATGTTTCAATTAATATGGTTAAATCGAACCTGTATCGAGTCGAGGTCGAAGTCTGTGTCTATCCAAGTCCACGTCGTTTCTTTATATTTTGTTAAATCGAACCCGACTTTGTCGTGGTCGAAGCCCAGTGTCAGCACTTGGTCCGTTTCACTTAATATGGTTAAATCGATCTTGAATTGAGTCGAGGCCGAAGCCTGTGTCTATCCAGGTCCATTTCATAATTCCATCATTTCATAGAACCCGAATAAGTCGATGTATCTATTCCCCTTATCCATATAGTATTTGCTTGATCAAAATACTTATCTACAACTTTGTACACTCTCTAAGTTTAGAAGCGTGAACAAAGGATGACAGCTGTAGATACAGTATTTTGTCCGATCCAATACTTTAAAAATATAAATTTTATCTTTTTGACCCATATACTAGTTTAAGACTATATGTATGATTTGAAAAATAACCCAAGGCCTAAAAATAAGAAGAATTGTCCAATGACTAAAATATAAAAAAGGAGCAAAATGACTAATAATAAAAAATGAAGTCCAAAGTTTTCCTATAAATAGAGGGGAGGTATTCACTTGAAAAAGGGGGATTGAAGAGTGAGAAAGATAGGTGATTTTATAGAGAGAAAGAAAGTTCTTGAGAAAGAAGGAGAATATATATTTTAAAGAGAGTGTGTGAGAAAATATGAGAGACTTTCTAAAAGAGAGAGAGAGAGAGAGAGAGAGAGAGAGATAGAGTTTACACTTCTATTCATTTTTCATCTTCTTCCATTCTTTTTCTTAAGATAGTTTAAATTTTCTGCACTTCAGCTTACGATATATCTTGTTTATTATTCTCCATCATTTCTCTTCTTCATACTCATGTAGTTGATATTTTTTTTTGTTTCTGTTTCCATACATAAGTTGTTTATTTCTTCTTTATCATTTCTAATACTCTTATTCTTAAGTCTTATTTTCATGCATCGATGATTTCTTTACAAGTTTGATGATGAGATGTCTTTGACATCAATTCAATCAATGAGGATGATGATAAAACTTTTGATGAGTGTAAAATTAACTCAATATGAATTAACTCTTTAATGGTTTGAAAATGTACATTTGATATAAAGATCCCATATGATAATTTTTCATACATAAAAATAAATAAAATAGGGAGTAGAAGCTCTATATAAAATTACGTAAATATTTAAACTTTAGTTTTTGTCTATGTTCTTACAAGTATTTTTTTAATTTGGTTCATCATTTTTGTGTCACTTGTTTGAACTATTTACCATTCATGATTATTCCTAACAATAGAAGAAGAAATGAAAAATGGTAATTAGTGAACTAAGTATGTCAAAAATTAAAGGATATATATATTTATGAAAGTTTGCAGTTCAGAATTATTTATATATAAAAAAATTTAATATTATTTTATTTACAATATTACAATTACATTATGTTTAAATTTTTTTATTAATAATTAAAAAAACAAAAAAACCCTCTTTTTAAAAAGTGTAGCCTCTGTTGAATGTTAAAAGCAAGACAGAGGGTGACTGTCACCTCTTGCCCCCCCTCCCCATTATATATATATATATATATTTCATTTCTACTTTCATCTTAAATTAATGTATTTTTCTTTTCTTTTCTTTTTATTTTCTTCTATTACTTTTTTTTATCTTATTTACATATTTTGTCATGTATTCATTTTATCCTGAACATTTTGTACTATTCACCTCTTACACATTTCAAACATTCTGTTTTTTATCAAATTTGTAATTTTTTGTACTTTTCTTCCTTTTTATTCTTTTTTTTAAATTTTGTCTTTGTTCACTTAGTATTTATTTATGTATTCCTATCATGTTGTTATAATTCACTTGATAATATGTATTCTTAACTCATTCACTCACAATTAGATAATGCATATATATATGAGTTACAATCTTAACAATAAGATTTAAGAATTTTGTTAACTGCATTATTTAGTTTTTCTTTCACTAAAGAAAATTGCTATGAAGGACTTTGAGATTTTTGGGATACCAAATTTCTTAAACTACTGATGTGATGATTTATTTTTGGGATACCGAGATAACTCCAATAATACTTTGATTTTAAAAAATATATATAAAAATATCAAAAATAATTTTCAATGGTCTTTGTACCACCCATTAAAGGTCATTTATTTTATTCATTTTCATGATGCAAAATTTATCAAATGGGACATTCAAAAATGAATTTATTTAATCTTGTTTGAAAATATAATTTGGATAGCATTTGATTAAATTTGGTAACCATTTTAATAATGAGTGTTGTGGGGTGCTAATATCTTCCCCACACATAACTGACTCCCAAACCAACTTTGAGTTTTCGTATACCAAAATTTTTATTTTAAAATTGTGTGACCAATCATGCCCTAAAGTGATTGGTGACGACTTCGAATTTCAACTTTTTCAAAAATGATTTTTCAATCGCTGCTCCGCGTTGCAGGAACGTTGCGACAATAAGAAATCAAACCTGAGAATTGGTGGACTTTCAACCTGGTATGTCCGTTTTGGGAAATAAGTGGGATTTTAAGCTGAAATTGAATCCTGATGGTAGCATACAAAGGTAGGGTAGGATTAGTAGCCAATGGCTTTCATAAGTTGCTGGTATATATTTTACAGAGACTTTCAGCCCTGTTATTAAGCCTGTAATAATAAGAACTATACTTCATTTTATAGTAGGTTCTAGTTGGGAAGTGAGAAAACTAGATGTCAATAATTCCTTTCTAAATGGAATTATCAGTGAGACAATATATATGGTCCAACTAGAGGGTTTTGAAGACAATAATAAGCCATATCATGTTGGCAAACTTAGGAAATCCTTATATGGTCTTAAGTAATCCCCTAGAGCTTGGTACGATAGGCTTAAGGCAGTTCGTAAATAGTCAAGATTCTAAAATGCTAAATTTGACACCTCATTATTTGTATCTCTCAATTCATAAGATGTTCTTTTTATTTTTATTTACGTTGATAACATATTATAACTGGTAACGACTCTAATTTGCAGCATAGAGTGATTACAGATTTGAACAACTCATTTTCACTCAAAGATTTGGGACCTATACATAATTGCTTAGGAGTTGAGGCGTTTAGAAACAATAATGGACTATTTATGTCTTACACCAAATATGTCATAGAGCTGCTTCAAAGGAGCAAAACATGCACAATCATCAAGATGTGTTTCAACTATTCTCTCAGTGATAACGGGTGAACCTATGAAAGATGTGACCGTATTTAGAAGCACAGTTGGGGCTCTACAATAGCTTTCCTTAGCCAGACCTAATATTAGGCTGATGGTGATTAAATTGAGCCAATTCTTGTATAAGCCCACTAAATTGCCCGGCCTGCAGGAGGATACTCAGATACTTAAAGGGTATTATCATAGAAGGAATCCATCTCAAATCCTCAACATCATTGGTTTTACAAGCTTATCAGACACATATTGCGGAAGGAACCTAAATGACAGGAGGTCTACTGGTGCCTACATGATTTTCTTGGGAGGTAACTTGCTATCTTGGTCTTCTAAGAAACAAAATATGATTGCAAGTTCTAGTGCATAAAGTGAATACAAGTCTATGCCAAATGCTGCAATAGAGATTGCCTGGCTTCAAAGTTTACTCTCTAAATTGTGCTTCCATTTGAGACAACCTCCAATTTTATGGGTTGATAACATGAGTGTAGTTGCACTAGTCTCAAACTCAGTTCTACATGCTAGAATCAAGCAAATGGAACTTGATATCCACTTCATCAGAGACAAAGTACACAACATATAACTTTACATTCATTTTGTTTATTTAGTGGACCGACTAGGAGACTTACTCACCAAAACCTTGTCTACTCCAAGGTTTTTATATCATAAATCCAAGCTCAAGGTGATTCCATCCCCCTTTCACTTGAGGGGAGATGTTAAAGAGAAGCTTAAAGATGATGTTAAAGAGAAGCTCAATGACACTGGATAAGTAGTAGACTAAAGGACACCTCAATATCACTCTATCTCTTTCTCACCCGAGTACATAGTGTGCTGTCTAACTGATATCTATTAATTTGATAGAACTAGTAAATTGATATCAATTTACTAGTTGGTTAGTTGTTTAGTTGTTTAGTCAACAACCTCTAACCAACTAGTTATTATGTGATCGTAAGAATTCTATCAGCAATGTAGCTTGTAAGCAATACCTCTATAAAGACACACTATAATCAATCTCACAAAATAGAATGCGAGTACTGTTATTCTGTCATTTACTCTACTCAACTCTCTACTCGAACTACAATGGCTTTCACAATTATCAATAGAACTATAAACTCTTATTTGGATATCAATAGAACTATGAACTCTTATTTGTCACAGTTCGAGCATCTGATTGAATTTGTTTCAATTCAAGTCAAGCTCAAGGCCGCCTCTTCGGTATGATCATTTGCATATGTTATTGTTTATTTGATATTTTCAAAAAAAGTATACTCAAATTTTATATATTTATATTTTATGATGTATATTTTTCTATGAATTTAACATATGCCATAAGATAAGAAACAAATATATATTAATGCATGAAAGAAATATGGTTGTGCTACTAGGATCACGTACCACCTTTCCATTCTTCCTTGTGGTGCTTGTCTTATCCTTCGAGAAACGTTTTTATGTTATGTTTATGGTTAGTCTTTGTGAGATGGTTTTTTGAAACTTGTTCCACCTTTTTAAAGGTGCAGAATTGTACTCGTGAGATTTAGTCTCACTTGAACTTATCACATAAGCTAATAATTATTGACGAGTGATCTTTTTCGGATATAGTGACAAGCTCTGATGGAAGTTAGGCAACAAATTCTGTAAGAAAGATTTGAAAGTTCTACATGTACTACAAGCATATGATTTATATGTTTTTCTATGCTACATATGTGTGATCTTTCTTACTGGGTGATTTTATGCTCACTTTTTTGTTATAAATTTTCAGATGATAAGAATGATGTGATGAACGTGAAGAGCCTAGCTAGGCATTTTAATGCATGAAACAAATTTTATTTTACTGTTTGAGTAATTAAATAAGTTTTCTGTTAGTTATTAAAGACTTTTAGAGTATGTCTTAAACTTAAGAGAGTTTTGTTAAGAAATTTTTCAGTGAAGATTTTAAGGATATGAATAGAATTTTGTTTCAATAATGGCTTCGGTTGCACTTAATATTTTTAATTTGCTGGACCAAATGATTTTCGTTTTCATTTGTTTGCATCAAGAAAGTTTTAATGGTTTTGAATAAAGGGTTATTATTTTTACTTATAGTTTTTGTCTTAAAAAGAAAAGTTGTAGCTTTCTTGACATTTAGTGAACATGGTGAATTATTTTTTTCAGTTTCGAGGTATGATAGTGTTGGTATTAGAGCATGGTTTTGGGTTTTGCGACTTCTAAGGCACGGTTCATCTACTCGTGTCGGAGTTGCAAGGGAAGCTCGTTTTCAAGCTGGAGTTCAGAGTTTTGAGCCTGGTTTCTGGCTCTCCTAGCTCATTGTTGTTATCTCAGTCAGTCGTCGTTTAAAAAGCATCATTAAAAGTGTTAGTTCTTGTTATTTCTTGTAGTACTCATGCATAAGAGATATCTGTGGAAGGGATGAAAACCATAACAACAATCTCATTTCTCCCATTGCTTAATATTGACACCCCTCTTTGGTAAAATGATGGCATGACGGGCTGTCTAAGCCCTGTGGTATTAGTAGGGTGCATAAAATGATGTGGCTTAGCACCCCGTTGTTTCATCCAAAATAAAATAATGAAACGACGAGGCTATGAAGCCCCGTCGTGTTCAATTCCACTAACAAAATGATAGGGTGCACACACTGTCATTTTGTGGTAAGTAGAATTAAAAACATGACAGGGATTTGAAGCCTTGTCTTTTCAATACCACTACAAAAATGACGGGTTAGGTAGCCCGCCGCGTCTTTGAATCAATACAACGTGATCACGACACCCCGTCGTATTTGGCAAACAAAAAAACTTGCTTTCACTCCCAAAAGAAGTACTTTCAATCCCGCTCTCTTTCCTTTTTCATTCCCTCTTTCACCCACGTATGTGCTCTAGCCTCTTCTTCATCTCCAACCTTGCTGTGAAATTGCCTGCCGACTCCCACCTCAAAGGTTCACCTTCTCTCTTTTGGAAGCTCTCTATTTACACCCGTAAAACTCTACTTCTCAGCCGCATTGCTTTTCCTTGGATTTTATTGCTCGTGCACTCATTTGCTTATTTTGACTTAAGATATGCATCTCTCTCTCTCTCTCTCTCTCTCTCTCTCTCTCTTACCTTGAGTTTCAATTTGGTGTTAGGCGCGCGTGTCTGTAGTGAAAACCAAAATAGGTGCTTGAATTGCCAATGATGCTAAGGAGATCATTCAAGAATGAGTCTTTGGATTGATCTGCTTCAACATGAGCGGTAGGAGATAAACTTTAATATTAGGTTGTACTTTATCAATGGTTTTGTTTGTCTTCCACTCTCAATTATTCCCAAATTTAGTACTAGCTTGTTGAATACATCATTTTCTACTATGGATTGTTATGATCCTTAAAATCACATGTTTAGCTTGATTTGTGTAGACTGGTAAAATTTTAGGTTGTGCGCATGTTTGATGCTGAGAGCTGCTTAGAAAGCTTGGACGGTTCTTCTTGATGACGCTTCTTGAAATTCTGAATTTTTACATCATCTAAGTTTTGCAGTTTTATAAATCAAGTAGAAGTATGAAAAACTTTACTATTTAAGTTTTTGTATTAACACTCATTTTGTACATAAAATGATTAAGTTGCTCTACTAATGCATGTTGTGGCCCTATTTTTGTGAACTGGTGCTTATGTGTCTTTAGAATAAATTTTTCTAATTGTCATGTCAATTATTATTTTGGAGCTTTCTTTTTGAGAAATGAAAGAAGTCAACTGGCCCATGTTCAAAGCTATAAAAACTGAAGTAATTATAGGCCACACTCTAACTTTAAGGTAGAACCATCTTTCTATTTGACCACAAGATGTGAGCTTGACAAAATAGTATGGAGAAGAAGGTAAGGCAATGTTATTATGCAATTCTATTTATGATTAACAATTGTCAATTCAATGATTGCCCATTGTAGAAGATGGAGCAAATTATTTCTAGACCTATGAGGACATAAAGATCATGATAATAAATGGTCTCTTCTCTTACGGAAATGTTTTATATTCTTGAAACTAAAGTTGTATGCATGTTTGAATTTGAACAAAGATTTGTATAATTTCAGATTGTACCCAACTTGGAGTTTCAGATAAGTTTGCCTCATAGAACACAAGTTCTCTCCTTCCCTCCCTCCTTGAGTTTTGATTTGGCCGTTATTGTTGAAACTTACAAGTAATCCACAATGGACTCCACCAAAGTTGTATAATTTCAGACAAACATAACTGCTTAGATGCTTAATCTTATATCTACTTGCATTTCAGGTATGTTCAAATTTGCTTTTCTTTTTACCAAACAGAGTTCGATGTTCTTTTTGGGTTCATGGGTAAGTTATCTGCTTCTTCCATTTCAAATTTGCTTCTGCCATTGCTCATAAATATTAAAGAAATTACAAAAAATAGCCCTAAGACCTAAATGCACCTAAAAGCAGCTACAAAGAAGTGTGTTGCTCTACCTTAGCTTAGTCACCAAATAGCCTATCTGCACTAACTACTTTGTCTTTAAGGGGTGTATGTCGGCTTTCAGATGTTAGGCATAGTACACTTCTTCCTTCTGTCCCTGCATTACAATCAATAAATCTGAGCCAGTCTTCCCTTCTCACGTCCTCAAGTATTTATACTTTAGCCGACGTACTAGATTCCAATATGAGAGAATTGCATCTAAATGATTGCCAATTACTGGTTGCCTTAGATATTTTACCAGCATTAATTAAGCTTGAACAACTGGAAGTTTTGTCACTAGGAGGCACTCAAAGCATTTTTGATGATTTCATCAAGGAACTCATTACAGTTCAAGGTCACAATATAAATGAGCTTGTTTTGACAGATTGCGTGTATGTTTTTTTAACTCATCTTTATTTTTATTCTTTAGTTCAAATTATCATTTCCTTCACTTTCTGATATTCTCATGCTTGGTGTTTTCAATATGGTGCAGAAATTTGACAGACTCTTCTCTGAAAGTTATCTCTGAAAGCTATTTTGGTTTATGTGCTTTGGACATTGTTAACTTCCTAACTTACAGATTCTTCTTTGGGATATCTTGCAAATGGTTGTAGAGCTATTCAAACATTAAAAATTTGTCAGAGTGCATTCAGGTTCTTTCCTAATCATAAAATTACCACGTGGTTTCTTTTTTGTAACATTTACTATTTACTTAACTCCTTTAAGAATGCTTGTCATAGTAGAAATGATTCTATTTACATTAGATACTGATCTCTTGAATCCATTTGTAATTTAATTTTATATATGCCTAAAGTGTTGTGGAGTTGAACTGTTACAGGTAATGCGTTTTGATCATGCATTGCAATACAATCTTATATCATCTTGATCTCCTTTTTTGTCATATTATTTTGGTTAGTATAAGTCTTGTTTCCTATCTGGAGAAACTACTTTTGAAGCTTACGGTATTAGAAACTCTTTTTTTTTAAAATTAAACTGAGAATACAATTAGGGTAAAAGATTCATCACCACAACAATAACAAAAAAGGCAAGAATGGTCTATAGTATGGGAAAATGTTAATGTAAAGGTGAACTATGGTTTCTAAAATAAAAAATAATTCAACAAAGACGATGGTTTGTGCTGTAACCGTCATTGAGGAACTACACAACAACCGTCGTTCTTGGTGGTTTGAAGACGACGGTTCCTGGAGCAGCTGTCATCTTTTTACCCTGATTTTTTACGACACCTTTTAAGACGACAGGTGCTTACCTGTCGTCTTTAATTTTTAACGAAGGGGATTCTTTACTAAAAAACAGTTTTGTAGTAGTGTCGACTTATGGTTGTTGCATTTCCCACCAGTCCTCCAGACTGCAAAAGTTTTAGAAGATAGCATAAAATTATACAAAAACACTAACATATAGTTAACAATACAAATTAATTATTTCAGACAGAAAAGGAAGAGAGATGGAGAGAGAGAGGTTAGAGCTTAGAGCTTATAAATTAATACCTAATCAGAGAGACTGGTTCCTGTATGGAGCTGACATGATGTCCTGATGACTATTTTGGCATTTTTCATTGCGTCTATCAACTAAAGATTCATACAATCTGCAAATCTCTATCCCCACGAACCTGTTCATGCATTTACCAAAGCACCTAGCTAGTTGGAAGTTCAGAGCGAAGAAAGTGATTATATTGGCAATTCACCATAACTGGCAAAACCAAAATAGTCACTATAATCACTACCACAAACTTCTTCTTCATCCTCTTTTTTTCCCTTTTGTTTCTTCTACTTAATAAAAAATTTGTAATGCTTACACCCGTTATATATAGGGCACAACTCCTTTTGTCATTTTTGGTGAATATACATTATGATAAAGTGAATTTTAATTCATCTTGGTTATTATCATGTTGAAAATTTTGGACATTTTTTATGCTTTCTATAGCTAAAAAGATGGTACGTTGTTATCATTAACTGATGATTTTATTTGCATTAAAGTATGTATGCAAATAAATATAAAACATTTTTCTTCTATAATTAAAGGAAAAAAAAGATAAAACGTCTAGGTTAAAAAGTTCAGTTGTCTATAATAAATCATGAAATAAAAAAGTCTCATAATTAATCATTAACGTAAGTATGAAATAACTGAAATTGATAATTATTGTATTCATCAAAATAAATATATATTTTCATTAAATTTTATTAAGTAAATTAGTTTAATCTATGTATGATTATACGTGTCAACCAATCACATTTGACTATATCAAAATAACAAATGGTAGTATTGAAAAAGGATATAATAAAATCGTTCATAAACCGATTCTCATCACGCGTGACTTTTAATATTATAGATCATAGATTATAAATGTATATTATTATCTTTTTTACTTTTCACTGAAGAAATAAAAACTTTTTTATTTAAGTTGTGTTTGGATCTTGTACATTAGTAGAGATATTGATATAGGCTATAAATTAGGGATATATTTTATGTTCAATTTTAATTATTTTCAGAATATTAGGTAGCGTTAATTGTTTTCCTTGTTTTGATGACATTTTAAGATTCAATATTGAAAAATGAATTCCATATTTGATAATATATGGCTTAGGTAAGTTTTAGAGCATTTTAATTAGTATTTTAGGCTTTTTAAAGCCTTTAAATAGGTTCCTATTGTGTAGTCCATTTTTATAAGTTGATTAGTAGAAAGTGAGAGTTTTCTCGAATCATTTTCCAATTTTTTGGTATTCATGCATGAATAAAGAAACTTTACTGTATAATTGTCTGATATTCATGCACGAACCAACATGCTTTTAGAAGATATTTCTGATTTTTCGTGTTAGCCTTTCTAATTAAGTTTTCGCCACATCAGTTAGTATGAGAGCAAAATCCTAAGTGATGTCGTCAAGGAGATGCCTTGGCAAAGACGTGCCTGTAGAAGAAATTTATGAATGTCATCGTGTGATGCGATTGAAATAATGTGTGTCATTGTTAACGGAGATCTTGCATGTTTTCGTGAACATCCAAAATCTACTTTAGAATCGTAACTGTCCTAACACAAGTAATGATTTTAATGGGAGCGATGAATCATATGATGAACGCAACGAGTCTCCAGTGATGAAGAGTATGATGAAGGTAACCTTCTATATTGGACTCGCCATCAAGGTATGATGATTGTGATGATGATTATTTGAAAGTGGACTTTGTGAAGACATTTAATGAACAACCACTTGAGATATGCTCAAAAGATTGCAATGATGATACATGGATGTCTCTAAAAAGCTACAATATCAAGAATATTTTTGAGAGAATGAGAAATACGTTCATTTTATCATAGTGTTCATCTTTTTAAGATATTCAGTCTGTCGATTTCAAAATTAATTTGAAGATCAGTGAGAAAAAGTTTTGGAAGTTGTTATATGTGAAATATAAGTTGAGGGCTTCTTTATTTTCCAAGTATATTTTCTTATAGAGGGGAATAAATCAATTTCAATACAAACTAAGAAACTCGAGGATGATATTTTAGGATTCAATATTAAAAAATAAAGTCTATATATGAGAGTATATGGCTTAAGTTAATTTTAGAATATTTTAATAGTATTTTACGCTTTTTTAGAATCTTTAAATAGGCTCCTGTTGTGCAATCTGTTTTGAAGAGTTGATTTGTAGAAATTTGAGAGTTTTCTCTAACCTTTTTGTAAACTTTTGATAATTGTGCGTGAATCAATGAAACTTTGATACCTAATTGCTGGTATTCGTGCACAAATCAATAATCCTTTAGAAGAATTGTTGTCAATTTATGTGCGAGTCTTTCATGTAGGAGGTTCTGCTACATTAGTTGGTATCAGAGTAAAAAATCCTCAATGATAGCGCTAAGGAGGTGCCTAGGCAAAGAGATGCCCGTAAAGGAAGTCTATGAACGTGACCCTGAGATGCAATTGAAACAATGTGTGTGTCATTATTAACATAGATCTTGGATGTGTTTATGCACATTCAAAACCTACACTAGAATCGTATTGTCTTAATACATGTAACGATTCTAATAGGAGCGATGAGTCATATGATGAACATGACGGGTCTTATTCCAGTTATGAAGAGCATAATGAAGGTACACTACAAGAAAATATGTTATTAGCGGCGGTTTTGATCATCTTTTGACCACTACCAAAATTTTTTGCAGCGGTTTAAACCGCCGTAAAAAAGTTTTACGGCGGTTCAAGAACCGCTGCCTTGTCCACCGCCGCACGGTGGTTTCATTTCTCTTTAACGGCGGTTCAAACTGTCGCAAAAAGCCCATGGAACATAATAAAAAATACTTTCTGGCGGTTTTGAACCGCCTCTATAACCTCCAAAACCGCCGTTATAAATTGAAAATTTGACCATAATTTTTTTTTGTTTTTTAAACATCCCATAATTTTCAAAAATACTTGTTTCAGAAAATATTCTATTTCATATTCATAGATTTCAGAATCTATCAATACACAAATTCTAATAGTTTAGAGTCCATCAAGTCATATATTCATAACTTCTTGTATTTTAAACGTTCACAAATTCGAACATTCACAAATATTTAAAGATTCAGAATCAATCTACTGAAACATTCACAAATTTTAAAGACAAAGCTATATAAGTTCAAACTTAAGCAAATATAGTATTTTTCATCCTCACTGAACTTTATGCAATCATGAAGTTGAAGGAGGATCTCCAAAATCTTATAAACACATAAAAATGAACAAAATTAGTATTAGTGTTGGAATAAACATAATTTATAATTACATTAAGTAAATATTCCTTAGAAATCTTACATGATCACCACCAGTGAATGAGAACGAATGATTTTTTGCTTGCATCATTTTCATAAGGTACACCACTTGAGATTGAAGTTGAACTTGACCAACTTGAAGTTCATGGAGTTGTGACATAACTCTCTCATGTTCTGCACGTGGAACAAACGCCTGTTTAGAAAACTGACGGTTGCTCTGCGATCCAAATACACTGGTGGGAATTGGACCTAGTCCCATTCCATGGACTCGTCCAAGATGCTCTGGACCCATAACTTCAGAAAATGCATCTCTAGGGGTGATATTATTCCCATCCTGCGTTTGGGTTGCTAGAAGTTCTTGCATTTTCTCCTACAATACAAATAAATAATTTAATCGCATATGCGACAAATATAGTTGAAAAAATAAGAAATATTGACAAATGTAGACTTAAAAATAATTCTTAAAGCTCTAGAAACAGATTCTTGATCTACCAAATTCTCATCTTTACGTTTATGCGTTTCTATCAATAGTTCAACCGTATTGGGCTCTCCCCAACACCTCCGTCTATCATTATGTTTAAAAAAATTATATTTGATCACAATACAAAGACACAAAAAATATTACTTATAATAAAAAAGATTTATGTACCATTTCATCTTGTTTTTACCTAAAGAATGATGTATACTTTGTTTTGCTCGTACCGCAATATTTGTTTCACTACGACCCTGTTATTTGAGAAATAAAATTAGTATTTATTCTACATAATAAAAAAAATTCAATGTCAAAAGAAAATATTGTAATATCATTCCTTCAGAAGAGAACAAAAAATGGACAATAGCATTCCACTAATCTCGTTGAACTTCCTCATGTTTATATCTTAGGCATTCTTCTTCGCTCGGATATTTTGTCGTATTCATTGTTCTCAATTTGCTTTTTCCGTCCTTTCAACTCTTATTAATTGAAGACAATGCAAACTTTCGGTTGGCGTTGGTAACTTCCCATTTACTCTGAAAAATATAAATGTATAATTAATAAATACATAATGGAAGAGACAGTTACAAATAAGTATTTATACATTCACAAGACATGCTTGAGATGCAAAGACGAATGGTTCATCTTTCAAATCCTCACCCGTGTGAACAAAACGTGAAAAATTAACAAGTGTAAACCCAAACTCATCAACTTTTCTTCTAGCATTCGTGGTGTCAGTCCAATCACATTTAAATAATACTACTTTGAACTTTTCGTAATAGTTCAGTTCAATAATCTCCTTCAATATCCCATAATATTTTACTTATCTTGTTATTGGATTTGTATCCCTCGAAATTACGTAACTTCTAGTCTCAACAGTCATTAAAACCCCACAATTCTGCGTCTTTAGTGTTGCATCACTTTCTTTGGTGCGAAATACAAATCCATTTATATTAAATCCCACATATTGTTTTACCACTCTATTTGGACCATGGACTAACCACCTTATTTCGTCCGACACTTCATTCTTGTTGGCCTATTCAATAAAACTATATTCAGAATTAACTTATCAAAATCACATGTAGTTAATTAACAAACTTAAACTTACATAAGTTTGAAGCCATCCAACAAATTTTCCATGTACCAAATGTTGGATCTCATTTGGTGCAAGTCGACGTCGACGATTTTTGCTTTTCACATCTACTTCACATTTTCTACATGTAAAGATAAATGAATTACATAAATACTCCATAATTAAGTTAAGATACATGTAAATGGTAAATTATTACCGTTGGAAAGGTTATGTCAATTGACAATTGAATAATACAAATCTATGTGCTTGTAACCAAGACTTCTTATCAAAATAGCCTTCTTTTATGATTTTTGTTAGTCGTCCTTTATTAGGAAAAACATCATCATGTGTGGTTTCCTCATCTTCACAATCCTAATTTTTAGAAGGACGATTAAATCTTGTTTCAGTTCCTTCAAGGTATCTCGAGCAGAATTTTGCACAGTCGTGTATTATGTATCACTCTGCTATGGAACCGTTCGGATGAGCTTTATTACGGACATGTGATTTAATATTACCAGGATACCTAATACAATAATGTGTAAGAAATTAACATCAGCGCAGGTAAATTTTGACCTTGTGAAGTAATGGACAACTTTTTATATTGATACCTCTTAATAGGATACATCCACCTATAATACACGGGTCCAATAATCTTTGCCTCGTTTGCCAAGTGTACTACTAAGTGTACCATAATGGTGAAAAAGGATGGAGGAAAGATTTGTTCCATTTGACAAAGTATGAGCACAATCTGAGATTGAAGCCTGTTGATCATATCTATTTACAGACTTTTAGAACATAATTCTCTGAAAAACCAACTCAATTCATATAAAATAGAGCACACTTTCTTTGTCAAAACACATTGTAATGCTATGGGTAAAAATTGCTGCATGATAATGTGACAATCATGACTTTTAAGACCTTGAATCTTGCGTTGCTTTAAATCGATACAACGAGAAATTTTTTATGCATATCCATCAGGAACTCGGATACTCTTAAGCACATTAAAGAATATGTCTTTTTCATCATTCATAATTGAAAACAAAGCAAGATATAAGTAAGTGGTATCACCTTGAGTCATTGGATGAAGTTCACTCATTATACCCATATGTTGAAGGTCTAAGTGGGCCTTATAATTATCTTTACTCTTCTGTGGATCATCAAGAATTGTCCCTAGTATATTATCACATTACATTTTTTTCAATGTGCATTACATCAAGATTATGACGTATAAGATTAAACTCTCAATAAGGTAGTTGAAAAAATATACTTCTCTTATTCCAATATTACAAATTACCATCACCAGATCTTCATTTTCGGTTAGATTCTTTACTTTTCCCAAAAGTGACATTAAGGCATTGGACTTGTTGTAAAACATCTGACCTCGTAGGAGAAATAGGAGCCGATTTATTCTCAATTGCGCTGTTAAAATTTTTACTATCACGACGAAACCTATGTCTAGGCTCTAAAAATCTCCTATGGCCCATGAAACAATTTTTTTACTATATTTCAAACGTTGATAATTTGTCTCATAATTATAATGAGGGAAAGCAAAACATGAATGTGTACTCCACCCAGACAAATTATCTAGTCCTGGAAAGTCACTAATCGTCCATAACAATGTCGCAAGGCATCTTAAAAATTTCCTTCCTTGATGCATCATATGTATCGACACCTGTTTATTATGCACGTATTGAGAGACCTTTTGAATAGTTGTTTCCATTTCCCTAAGCTGAACCGAATCGAACTGCGAGTCTCATATGAACCAAACCGTGACTTATGGTTCGGTTTGGTTCATCAGTTAGGCTGAAGATTCCTGTACATTTTATTTTTAGTAAATTTTCATTCTTAAACCTAAAATTTTTATGTCTAGCCACCTAAAAAAAGCATCAAATTTATCACAAATCATAAATCTAGAGCATTTAAAAAAATCTAAAAAGAATCTCAACCTGAAACTTTTATTTCTCAAATTTAACACGAATATATAACAAACATTTAAACTACTGTAACAAAGGCATCATTGTTATAATTCTTTAAATCACATCCTCCTCACAAATAAGATTGGAAAGTAAAATGATAAGGTAAAGATAAGTTCTTCATTCTTCAATCTCCAAAAAGACAACCTACATAGATCCACAAATTAACAGATTTAGAATAGATTCACGAAACCAAATTAACATATTCAGAAAAGATTCACAAAATCACAATTATGCATAATAAAACATTATAACAAATTAACCTATTAAGACAAAATTCGCAAAATAACCAAAACCTATTACAAACTTTCAAACATATTCATAAAATTCACAATTTCTCAAATAAAAACTTACAATTTCTCAGAATAGATTCACCCAAATTTCACAGATTCCCCCCAGTTTCACAAATTCATAAAACACTATGAGTATTCAAAAAACGCACCCCAATTTCACGACAATAGAGCACATGTTCACAAACCCTAAATAGATCTACAGATTCACAAACCCTACACAAATTTCAGACAAAGGAGATCTAAGATAAAACGGTAAAAGGATCTAACACTTATTTTTACCTCAAATTTTAGATAGAAAAAACCCTATCCCCAAGTTAAAGACGTGAAAGAGCAAGAAAAAGTCAAGAACGAAGCAAGGGGTGTGTAGCGTTCTGGAGATGCGAAGGAGAAAGAACTAGAAGACGCATAGTAGAACTCATATTTTGAAATTCATAGAAGAAAAAAAAAGAAGGAGAATGAAGGCATAAGTCAGATATGAGATTCGCGAAGAAGGAAAAAGAATTGAGATTCTGAGATTCAAGAAGGAGAATAAAGAAGAACTACGAAGAAGAGTAGAAGAACTAAGAATCGCGAGGAAGGAGAATGAAGAACTATGAAGAAGAGAAGAACTGAGAATCACGAAGAAGGAGAAAGAAGAAAAAATAAGAATCACAAATGTAAAGGAGAAGGCAGGAGGCGCAAGATTGAGAAGGGTCAAGGGATAAAAATGTAGTGAAACCCTAATTTTTTAGGTTATATATTAGTATCGGTTCGGTTCGGTTCGAAATCACCTGATTTTTCAAACCGAACCGAACTTAGGCTTTGACAGAAATGACGAACATAACCGAACTGAGGTAACATAAATAACTGACCGAATTGACCATTTTCGGTTCGGTAACAAAATTTTCACCCCTATAAATTAGAGACATATTTTTGGTTTAATTTAATTTTATTATTTTTCAGTATATTATGTAGCATTACTTAATTTCTATATATATAATAATATATGGCTTAAGTTAATTTTAGAATGTTCTAATTAGTATTTTAGTATTTTTTTAAAGCTTCTAAATAGGTTCCAATTGTGAATCTGTGAAGTCTTGGTTAAATAGAACTTTAGAGAGAGTATCTCCATTATTATCTAATTTTTTTGGCAATAGTGAATGATTCAATGGGAGTTTCATACCAAATTGAGACATTTCATGTCAAATTGTTTTCAATTTTTGTGCCAGTCTTTCTTTTAAGAGCTTCCACTAGATTAGTTGGTACCAGAATGAAAAATCCTGAGTGATGGGGCCAAGGAGACGCGTAGGGAAAGAGATGCCCGTATAAGAAGTCTAGAACGTGACTGTGTAGTGCGATTGGAACAATGCTTGTCATTGTTAACAAAGATCTTGGATTGTATTCATGGATGTCTAAAATATACGCCAAAATCATGATTGTCCTAATACATGTAAAGATTCTAATAGGATTGATGAATCATATGTTGAACATATGACTCATCACTCATGAATGGTGAAGGTAATTTTATAGATTGAAATTTGCCGCTAATCTATGATAAGTATTATGATGATGAAGTTGAGTCCGGCGAACGTTTTGATAGAAAAATAGTGGAGTGCAACTTACATGAAATTTTCAAGCCAAAAGATTTGCTCAATTTTACGAATTGTAATTCTTTGAAGGGTGTGGATTTTCTTGGAGTTGAAGTTTTTTTGTTGATTCGTAGTTTTCCTCACTTGCAAATCAATTGAAAATCATTAGTAAATTTGGTGATACATTATTTGAGAAAGAAAAATTTGAGCTATTCACCATTCCAAATATCTCTTTATGTGGAGTGGAAATTTTAAGTCCAACCATGAAACTGAAAGTCCAGTTTGCTTCAAGTAAAGGAGAATGATGTAGGGTATAAATTATGAATAGATTTTAAGTTTAATTGAATTTTTATGTTCAATTTTAGTTATTTTCAGAATATTAGGTAGCATTAGTTATTTTCCTTGTTTAGATGATAATTTAGGATTCAATATTAAATGATAAAGTCCATATATGATAATATATGTCTTATATTAATTTTAAAATATTTTAATTTATATAGTACGTTTTCAAAAACCTTTAAATAGTCTTCTACTGGGTAATCTATTTTTATGAGTTGATTAATAGAAATTTGAGAGTTTTTTCTAACAATTTTCTGAACTTTCGGTATTCATATACGAATCAACGAAACTTTAATGCCTAATTGTTTGATATTCATGTACAAATCAATAAGCTTTTGGAAAGTTGTTTTCAAATATTGCCAATCAGATACAATGTGGAACAAAGAAGTAATTCAATTTGTCAATCATATATTATAGTAATATGGTTTTCACAAATCTATAGGCTAAGTGGATGTAAAATTACATGCGTCATAGGACCAATGTCCCAAAATGTGAAATCTAATAGGACCCAATCACTAAATCTATTAATGGCCAAGAGTTTTTTGTAGCTATATTACCACCATATTCTCTCTGCCAAATGTTGAAATCTCTTCAACTTGTGAATTTAAATTGTAATTTAATAAATCGATTAGCTGCCCAAATGCACCAAAAGTCTACCAATTTGTTCAAAATTCCTTGCATTTCCTTCTCAACAAAGGCAAATTTATAAAAAAAATAAAAAAAATAAAAATATAATCCCAAGCATTACAAAGGGTTTTGGAACTATAAATAAGGGGGTTAAGTAATCAACATTTACATGCAACTAAAACAAGTGTAAAAAAGAAAAGAATTAAAAAGGCAAGGGAAAAGGAAGAGAGAAGAGGGGGAAATGGGAAATAATTATATGAAATGGTCAGTGGTGGTGACAATGGTATTAATTTTGGTAGCACCAGTTGCGGTGAATTGCCAGACTCACTACTTTATTCCCTCTGAAGTTTCTTCAAGCAGTTCAAGTGAGTGCCTTGAGAACTGCATTAGACGTTTTGTGCGTGTGGAGAGTGCCAAAATTTTCAAGTTTTTGGTTAATAGATGCAATGCCAAATGCCCCACTAATTCTGAGGTCATGATGTCTACTCCATAACCCCACCATCAACCTTATCATAATCAGTACTAAATATGGTATAAATCTCCCTCCCTCCCTCCCTTTAATAGCTGTTTTTTATTGATAAAAAATCTCAAGATAGAATACTATTCATATGCAGGCCCAATAATTCATATGGAGGCCCAATAATTTTATTTCTTAATTAATATGTTGTTAATTTAATATATATGCAGAATGATATTGAGCATACCTTGAACTGAAAAAGTCAAATGTAATAATTTACTTATGACTCATTTAAGACTTTGAAAATTTCTTATATATATATCTTTCTCTTACTACAGTTAATTCCACGAGGGCTCATCATATAAAATTAATTTACTTCGTTTTGTTATATAAGTTTATAGAAAAATATTATTTGAATTTTATAAAATTTTAGAAGTTATTATTACTTTGCTAATAAAAGAATTTTCATTATTACAAAAAGACAAAGTCCAATATGGTACGCTTGGATAATGTTATATGGATTCATCACTGTCATTTTTATCCCCAATCAACTTAGTCTGGTGCTAAAAATATAAGTCTACGTTAATCCTCAATTCATATTTGACATGCATGTGATGGGGACAATGAACCAAATCAAAAAATATATATTATATTTTCACGTGATAAGAATTAAATAAAAAATTGACATAGACATGATGAGTGCTTTGAGGAATAACTTAACATGATGAGGGCGTTGAAGGAATAACTTAACATAGGTTGAGAATATATCTTGGACTAAAAATATATAAGATTGAAATCACACTCCTCGACTCAACAGCTTTTGAAACGTATGAGTTAAGCCAAAGAATTCAACACCACAAAATTTGCCTTACTAGTAACTTGATATCTTTATTATTTTTCTGGATATTAATATTAACTTAATTTATTATGAATATGAAATATATTCTGTTTTAATTGTTTTTTGACAGGTTGGAATATTGTAGAGACCGAGGGAATCTGGCTAGAATGTCTGTTCAACAATAGCAAATAAAAATTGTTTTACGTGTTAAATCGGGAAAAAAAGTTTGTGTTATTACTTTTGTGTATAACGTTAGTACAAGTATGCAGCATATATATGCATGCCACATTATATGTAAAATAAATAAACAGTTTGTTTTTACAAATGATGTATTGTTCTACTAAGAGATGTGATCTCTCAATTTGGTACTACAAATTTAGTGATTAGATTTTTTGTTGATATGCAGTCAATCTTCGATTTCGTCTTCCACTTGATTACCAGCCTAGGTTGGTTATTTATCAGCACGGTTTAGCTCAATCAAATACTCAATAAATATTAGCTCTTTTGGTTGGAAACTGGTCCAAAGAGAGCTTTAATTAAAATATAAAAAAAATTAATAATTTATACAATTGTAGATCACCTCTAGTCTCAATTTAGTTATCACATTTTTAAAACTTTTCAGTTTCGTCACCCAAATGTATTTGACGTTTCAATTCTGTGATTCTGTGAACTTTGAGTATTTTACTATGTGGGATGTTAGTGAGCTTGGGGTGCAAAATGTTGGTCCTTAAAAGATAGATTTCGAATCATAATTATTGCCTCCTCTCTCTAGTCTAATCCTAAGAGGCTGATCATTTGACTGTAATGTCAAAACATTATCATGCTAATGTGACATGTTAAAATATTACGTGTTTGCTGCACAAGAGACCAAATCCTGAACATCACCATGATAATATCACTGCAAAATAGGGTAAGGTCTTTACCGTTTAAAATTTCATTAATATGACATTACTGCATGGTAAGAATTGAGGAAGTTTATATTATATATATTTTGTAACTTTCTATTTGAAAAATAATTGGATAGGATTTAAATAATAAATATATATAAATAATAAATTATATTATATAAATACAGGAACACGTAATAATATAATACAATACATTATTAGTAATGTTCATAATAGATAAACTTTTAAAAAATAATAAAAAATCCACAAGCATAAACCCATAAAAAATAGCCATAGACACACTTTTCATGAAAAATGAAAATTCACGAACAAAAACTTTTCCACACATGAGCGCCAGCTTCTCTAAATTTTAAATTTTAATAGTTTAAATAATATATACAATATATATTAGATATACCTATATAATTTTGCTAGTATATTTTATTTATACAATATATATGATATATACTTTATGGACAAAAATTTAAAATTTCGCTGGCACGTGTGGGGAGCGGTTTTTGGCCCAATTTTTTTGTTTATTTTTGCTATTTTGATGTGTTGTTTCTTGAAATTTGCATATTACATTATTTTATATTTTTTGAAATAGATATAAGTACAAAAATAGGACACGGTTTCTCTCATCTTCATAAAACAGGAGAGCCTCGATTTCAATCCGGTCTGTCCACTTATGAAATGTACGGACCATGTCTGATATTAAAAAAAAAGAAAAAACAATAAATGAGCTCAAACTTTTTTATTTTTGTGCACAACATATCTTGGCCATTCAGATTTAAACCAATGTCCCAATGTCCCTGTTCTACTGAATATAATACCTTGATGTTCGATCTCAATATGAGAGATCCAATTCCCAAAAAATATCCAAAAAATACGATTATTATGAATAAAAGTATTTTACTACATTTTCATATACCTTATAATAATTTTTACAGATCAACACTATAGTATTACATCCCTGCGACAATGTTATATTTTTCTAGTTTCTGAATAATGTTTCTTATACTTTTCATCTTTCAGTAATGTTTACGTTTCACAGTATTGTTACATTCTATAAAACGAATAATCCCTAAAGCTGTCATCACAACTCTGCCCGGAGGCCAACAATCCCAGCCTCAAATCTGGAAATAACCAATTCCCAACACTGAACTCAGCCATTATGACGAACTCAACCAGATCAAGTTGATGGATGCTCAAATCCACACAAAGAACTCGCCCAGATCCCAATATAAGTAACTAGCTAATCGATGCAGGATAACCCCAACAATCTCTTATGTCACACATCAAGTCCTAAGTAAAAAATCCATCAGACTTGCTTCACCGGGATTCACCAACCATGGAGTCTTGATTCAAATAACCATTGGCTCACTTCACCAGGATTATCATATATCGGGCTGTGAGTCAGGGAGCCCATAACTCACTTCATCTAGATTCACCAAATATAACTTATAAGTTAGAGGGTCGATGACCCATTTCATCTAGTTTGGGCTAAAGACTTATTGGATAAACCTGGATCTAGTTCTGATACCAGTGTTGGGTGATATTGAACCTTCTCAATTCTAAAAGCTAGCTTGAGAGGTGAGATTTTCCCTTACACTTTAAACTGACTATCAATCCATTTCACAGCTATCTTGGATAAGCCCAACAATTTGTTGGGACTTTTGTCCTAAATCTCTATTCACTGTAGCTTAATATTACAACCAATTATCAATACTAGATAAAATTATACCAAGCAAAGATAATAACCAAATAACGAGGAAACTAGAAAAATAGAAACATCATATTTAACGTGGAAAATCATTCAAAATGAAGAGGAAAACATGGGACAAACTCTAAATAAATCTTTCACTAAAATAAATAATAGGATAGACCAAATTTCTTCTCGATATGACACTAGAGGCTTTAACCAATCTGAATAATATTCGTCAATGTTAACGGTGGATACATAATAAATAAAATAATCTAACTAGTGCATGGGCTATCTAAATCAACTGTAGAGATCTCAAATTGAATACCAAACCTTGAGAATGGCCACAAAATACACCCTCAGATTTCATTGGTGCTGTCTCTCTTCCCTCATGCATTGGTAACTGGCCAAAAGTCCCTTTGCCTAAAAAAATAGGTGGCTACAAGTTTCTTGGCCTAAAAGGAATAGATGGCCAACACATTACGCACCCAACTGCACTAGGTTTCCTTAATTTTAAATTAGGATTCCCACAATGGACAATTCATTGACCGAATGGCAATGGCCCATATTGTGCTTGTTCTCCAATTGGTCTCCAACCCAATTCCTCCTAATACATGAGGGATACGTAACAAAATCCTGACCCAGATATATGGAGAAATCTTACGACGTGCCTTATGCTTCTTCTAAGGTAAGATACTCGTCAATAACTTCACCAATTTTCCAGTGCGGCTTTCATGCAGAGCTTTCATCACTTTTTACATGTATCTTACCCATTTTCCTTAGTGGTTATCCGTCCCAGCCTCTTTGTAGTTCTATGACTCTCTTGCATCAGTAGAAATTACATTCTCACCTCGAGTACATCTAGTAGAGGATTGTCGCTCTCTGCTAGATCGCTGTCTTCTAGATCACTGATAATCACATTAGATGGTGGCTTCAAAACTTGTCGAGCATCCTACGTTGTTGGCTTGTCAATAAAACATTCATCAGCATGATCACCATCAGTCTCTCTACCATCACATTTCCCTTGAGATGCAGAAACTGGATTTAACATAATTTCATCAAACTGAGGCTTCTCAACTATCAATAAACCTGCAATAGTCTGTTCAGCAAGGAACTTCACATTTCGACATCCGATAATTTCTTCTCAACTAGATCATATCGTTCTTGTAGGATAACTAACTTGTGGGATTCTTCTTCACTACTTTCACTAAAACCGTGGTGAGCTTTGCATATGCCATATAGGGCATATGTTTTTTCTTTCCACTAGATACTACCATTGACCCTTTGGTGAGCTTCCATTTACCTTCATCAAAGTAATTATGATCATCGAACTAACATATGGAAACCAAGTCTAGTCGAAACCTCGGGACGCGTCTCATGTTCTTGAGTACTAGCTTGCACCCAATATCTGTTTCTAGCATGGTTGTTCAAATCATGATTTGGATACTAGTATCGTACGATCCTAAGATCATATAATTCCTAATTTCAGATCAAGTATGAAATCAGAATCATGTGAGATCGTGGGATCAGTGGGATTGTGTAGGAACATTTTTCTTTATTTACAAAATAATTAAGGGGGAGTTGATGGTGGGTTTCGAACCCTTATACCAATGGTTTACTCTATGACCACTTCATAATTGAACCAAGAATGCTTATGCTACATAAATGAATATGTTTTTTATTTTATTAAGAATTTGACAATTTTTGTGATATTTTAACTTATCTATTTTAGGACCCCCACCACTTAAAGTTATCACATTTGAACAAATTCTATCACCATTATTTTATTAAATGTAAAAATTAATTTTAGATATAATAAATTAGTGACTCTCCCTGATTTTACTTAGTTATAGTAAATAATATTGTTCTAAGAAGCTCATACGTGCATTTTTTTATATATTTTAATTGCTAATATTTAGTAAGATCCTAGGATCATCAATACGTCCCAACCATCATATTCGCAAGACCACTTCCATGACTTGAGTAAAAAATATGATCCTGACAATCTTGATCTCTAGACACATATCTCCAATCTCTATAATCTTGGAGGTACAATCATTTCTCATCTTGGCAACACCAAAGTTACATGGTATGTAAGATGCGAAGATATCCTTTCTGGACCTTCTAGAAGTAACATGTATGGTGGCAACCTAACAACTACCCAATCTGTGCCTAGGCTTATACCATCCACAACATTCTCGTGTGAGATAACAAACACGTTTTGACTATTGACTACAACTGTCTTCGTTCAATATTGCGCTTATTACCACTTTCATCCTGTTGCTCCCTTTTTGAAATTCTGCATTCAAATTTCTTCTCCCCATATTCATGTAGTAAAAGCACTAAACCCTTTGCCTATCGAATTCACTCTGACTTCTCCCCCAATTTTCTATAACCAAAGCCTCTGATCAGCTGACTGAAGAACACTAGGTTTTCCTTATTATTTATTCATTCTACAAACTGCTCTTAACCAAACTCATAAGGACTTGACCATTAAGAGAGAAATTACTCAGTGATACTATCAATGTTTTCCAATTGTTTGGTAGTGAACTGAGAAAGAACAAGGCTTGAAGCTCATAGTTAAGGACCATTTTCATTAAAGCAAGCTGATTGACGATACTCTAAATCTCATTCAATTACTTTGCAATTAAGGCACCACACTCTCTTTGTATTTTAGGTTCACAAGCTTTCATATCATAAAAGCTTCATTCCGAGTTATTTTTTTACACATATAGCTATCCTAATTTCATCCACAGAAAGTGCAAAGGTTTCACTCGCTAGATGATATACATTATCATCCACTCACTAATGAATATAACCAACAACTTATAGATTCAACAATTATCAATCTTTTTTACTCATGTTCACTGACTTAGCACTATCACCTTTAATTGGAGCATGCAACTATCTACAGTAAAGAAGATCCTCCATTTTTTTTCCACAACTATCAATTAGTCACATTCAAGCTAATCATTATGCTTGTATTAACCTCCATGACTACCTTGAACTGTGAATCACTCAAACCAGGCTCAAAGTCTATTTGATGGAATTTTTATCCTAAATCCTTATTCGCTATAGTTCAATATTATCTAGATGATAACTAATTATCAGTACTAGAGAAATTATACCAAGCAGAGATAATAATCAAATAATCACATGAAAGAATAAAAGTAGGAACCCTAGATTTAACGTGAAAAAAATCCGTCAAAATGAAGGAAAAAACCATGTGATCAACTCTGAATAAAACTTCCACTATAACAAATAATGGATACACCAAGTTTCTTTTCTAGATAATACTTAAGGCTTACAGTTTTCACATGACTAATATTTGTCACCATTAATGGTAGATACATAATAAAATATAATAATCTCACTAATGTAGGGGCTCTCAAAATCAACTTTAGAGATCTGAGACCGAAAATCAAACTGTTGAGAATTACCACGAATACACCCTTAAATTTCACTATTATTGTCTCTCTTCTCTCACGCACTGGCAGTTGACCAGAATTTCCTTCACCGAAAAAGAAATAGACGGCTAACAATTTCTTGACCTTAAAAATATGTGGCTAACACATCGTGCACCCAATTGTACTAGGTTTCCTTAATTTTAAGGGAAGAAATTTATAGGAATAGACAACATTAGGAGCGGTGTTTTAAGAAATGTCAGTTTTTCAAAAGTTTTAGGTAAATAGTAGGTTTTCATAACTCTCAATAATTATAGATCAAAATGACCCTAATCTAATTATGGTGTATTTGAAATATTTTTGGGTATATATAATTGATGTACCAATATAGAAGATACTTACATTGAGGAAGTAATCAATACTCAGACAAAACCAACAATATTGAAATCCGCTTGCAGTCCCTAATCTAATTATAGGGTGTTTGAAATATTTTTGGATAAATCAATGGTATATCATTGTTTTACCAATGTTGAAGATGCTTAAATTGAGGAAGCAATTAATGCTCCGAATAATTTTTAAATTTTGAAAGATAAAAATATCCACTAACCCCTCAAACAAAAATGAAAAAATTGAAATAGATTGGAAACTCGCTCAAAAAGTAATTGAAAACTGTCTATTAACAGTAAATTGAAAAACTATTTCTAATAAAAACTCAAAAGTAAACCATCTATATCTAATCAAAATCGTCTCAAATCAAAACAACTATCAATCAACCATCAAATGGTAAAAACCTAACCATATTCTAAACCATCATCAACCATTATCAACTATCACCAATCAATTAAGCATTTTCTTCTTCATTAGAAAAGATAGTTAATGACTTGTAGTGAATATGTTATTGATAATTTGACAATATATATATCAACAATTGAGAGAATAGTAGTAATCAATTATTGAGATAATAGTAGTAAAATAAAGAGTTATTACTTTATAATAAATATATAGTATGAAGTTTGAATGCACAATGGAGTTTGAAAGAAAAAAATGGTGGTGGAAATTTTTTTTCAAATAACGTGAAGATTGATTTCATAAAACTCGCAAATGATCGATTATGGTGCAAAAAAAAATCTCCTTGGGTAATAGATATTTAGCTATAAAAAGGACAAGATTAACTTATAACAAATGATTAGTTAAGATCTTCTATAGTCGGTATTAAGAATAAAAAAGGAAAGAATTAAAAATCCTAATTAAATGATGATATAATTAAGGATTAACATCATAGAACCCCCTGCACATTGGTCCAAAATTTATGTATTTTATGAACTATTTACATGCTATTTATGTAGTTTAAGACTATTTACATACTGTTTATATGGTTAAAGACCTATTTACATGCTGTTAATGTCATTTATGAACTGTTTACATGTTGCTTATGTAGTTTATAAATCATTTAGGTCCTATTTATGTGCTTCATAGCCCATTTAGGTGCTATTTATGTAGTTCATGAACCATTTACATTTTGTTTATGTATTTTATGAACTAAGTAGGTATGATAATTTTTCTCATTATGGTAATGTTCTGGAATCTATTTCAGGTATGTCGGTTATAAGATGTGAGTTGCATCATGAGGAAAACTAATGAATATGCCCTTTAGGAGCTGCGATGGGGGACAAATTAAGGCATTCGAGGTGATCGATTGTGATATGTTTCTGTGATTATATTCCACAATGAGGTAAGATTACTAGGCCATGAAACTTGGAAATGTATATGGTATAAGTTTAAAGGGTAGAGTTTTGAAAATCTCTTGCCTCTAAACTATGATACTGATATCCATAATATACTGGTAAAATTAGAGAGTGAGATTGAAGGTGGATTAATTTTGGAGTTATTTGTTGCGCATATAGAGGAGGAGAGTAATGATAAGAATTTAGAGGATAGTAGTAGTTACCATGAGTCAAAATATGAGGTTGAAGATGATAGTTTTACAAATAAATATGATACTTCGTTTAGTAGATATATTACTAATTATGGTGTTGATGATTTTACTGATAGTAATGTGGCTAGGGATGAACCTATAGAAATGTGGTTAGAACTAAACCTGTGATTGATCTTGGTAATGTGGCTAGTACTGAACCTGTGATTGATCCTAGCAATGTGGCTAGTATTGAACCTGCAATTGATCCTAATAATTTGGCTAGTACTGAACCTGTGATTGATCCTAGTAATATAACTACGATTGAACCTGTGATTGATCCTAGTAATATGACTACGACTGAACCTGTGATTGATCCTAGTAACGTGGCTAATAATGTGGCTAATAATGTGGCTAGGACTGCATCTGTTTATATCAATGAACTTGCCGATGTGGAGTCAGATTATGAAAACAGTTATGTAGGTAGTTCTGATGATGAGATGGGGGTTCCTACGTTTCTTGAATATCATGAAGATGTTAACATGCAAAGACCTATAGAATTGTTGGTAGGCATGTTGTTTACTGATTTCAAGGTTTTCAGAAGAGCACTTAAGACCTATGCAATCCAACATGGGTTTGACTTTTCATACGTAAATAATGAGTCTAAGAGAATCACACGTGTATGTAAGAAGAAATGTGGTTGGAGGATCCATGCTTCTACTGATTCAAGGACTGGTTCCTTCCAAATTAAAACCTTTCAACCTGAACATTAGAATTGTAGTAGGGCTAGAACCAATGCTAGAATGACTTCATCTTGAATAGCTCAAAAGTATCGGGTGAAGTTTAGAGATTCTCTTAGTTGGGAAGCCAATGCATTGAAGTAGGAAATTAGGAGGGAATTTTAGTTGAATCTTTCATTGTAGAAGTGTTACAAAGCTAAGTGTAAGGCTTTAAAAATGGTGCGAGGTGATGTTGCATGAATAACTAAAAGTAAATTTAATTAAATTTTTATTATTTACATAAATTTATAATAAAATTTAACATATACCAATCATAAATTACTAATCAATTCATAGATTATCATGCATAATCAAATATGACAATCATGTTTTACAAGTAATGGAATTGCACGCAAATGAATTACCAGTAATTGAATTACGCTTGTCATTCTCGATTGCGCGACCGACCGGTCTCTTAGAACTTTGTATTAAGATGTGTATGAAATTCGGGTGAGATAAGTAGAATTTGAAAATTAAAAGAAAATCGGACAAAGATGAAGGGATGAAGAGCAAAGAAGAAAGAAAGAGACGAATAGGGGTGTGCAAAAATGAGCCAAAAGAACTGAACTGAATTGGTTTGATCAGTTCTTTTATTCCACCAGTTCAGTTAAGTTTGGCTAATTAAAAGAACTGTAAATTTGGTTTGGTTATTTTTTTTCTCTAAAATAGTAGTATGTTCGAACTGATTATGACATCGAAAATATATATTTTATTATATATACACACAAACACACACACACGCATATAACGCCAATTAATATTTTAAGATATATATATATATATATATATATCAAAATCCTAAATAACTAAACTCATTACAACTAATCGAACCGAAGCACTACTTTGATTCGGTTCGGTTGGATTTTTATACAATCACCGATTTAGTTTAGTTCAGTTACTTAGATAATTGATAAATTCAGTTTGATTACAAAAATAACCTAGTAACCTACCGAACCGAACCTTGGATACACCTAGAGACGAAGGAGGACTCATAGGGATGAAATAAGTGAAAAAAGAGTATAAAAAAATTAAAAAGTAAGGTGAGAAGAGAGAGTATATTTGGAGGGAAATGACATGGATGAGAGACAATGGTATGTTTTTGTTGATAATGCATTTTGGGGCTCACATGATTACATAACGTGTCACATGTGTAAATAATCTATTACGTCAGTAAAATTGTCAAATTGTTATAAACTGATCGAGATTGATAGAAAGATAAAAGTGAAATGTTAATTAGTGTAAGGATAAAATATAGATTGTTTAAAGTGCAGTGACCATATTAAAACTAGTGACAAACTATGATGACCAAAATCTTCCTCCATTGTCAATTATGGATTTCCTTCTTACATGTAACTAGGAGAGAAAACAAATTAACCAAATGGGGGCATCTTGAGGACTTTTAAGAATTCTGGTTGATTATATACTTTCGTCATTGGACGATATGAATTGGATTATTCCAAATATTAGCAAACAAGGAATAAAACTTGAAATAACTTGATTAGCCAGACAAAATATAACACCAAGAAAATGGCCAGAGGGATAAGGGGTTCCTCCAAGAAACCAATATATATTATAACTAATTATCTAACCAAGCTAAACCCAACCTCTTCAGCTATGAAAATATGACTAAATATAGCCATATTCATAGCGAAGTTAGTTTGAATAATTTTTTCTATTACAATGTTTTTGTAGCTTGATTGAGTATGAGAATATGTAATTGATAGAAGAAAACCAGTTTAATTGAGTTGATATGGTAATAATTTTTTTTCCAAAAAAAATCTTAACCTTTGAAAAATAACTATAATTTTAACATTACATTTGCATATTATTTCTCCTGATTTTCTTCCCTCTTATTCACACTTTTGGGCTCTTTATCTGCCAAGTTCGTTTGGCTCTCTATCTTCCAAATTTATTAAGGGGATTAAAATGATGAAAGAAATATATTAAGTACCGGAGATAGACAAGGAGTAAGAGATTCCCAAGTAGTTAAGTTATTAGAAGGCGTGGTCGTAAGCTTTATTCAACATAGTTTACCGGTTGATGCATATTAGTGAAGTGTATTATAATAGATTCACAAGCATGACGATGCCCGAAAGCCTAACCTCTCTTGTTTTAAATCAAACTCCATATGGAAACCTCGTTGTTGAACATTACCTAGAATTATTGCCTGTTCGTGAAAATACTTGGTGGTATTATCCGTTACAATCGACAAGCAAGCTACATCGTTTCGTTGCATTACAAGATAATTGCGCCAACTTAATTTCATCTTTGCGCCACCTTTAAATTGAAAGGTTAGTTTTGGTGTAGCTGGTAACTTCTTGCCACGGATTTTGAAGCACGCATCTAGCGCTCTCATACTACCAACATGAATCATCACTTTGCTGACTTGTTTTGAAAACTCCCACACCAAGACATCAAAAATCGACCTCCTCATATACGTTAAAGTTGTTCCCGAGTCCATAATAGTCCCACCAGTGCCATCAGATCCCGGCACCAATAATTCATTTGGAATATCTATTTCCTTGTGTCCTACAATGATCTTTTCAAGAATTACGTAATAGTAGTATTCTCTTAGTTTTTTTAATACAGGTAAGTGAAATGGTGTGTAGCTAAGTTGTCTAAATAGTGAGATTTCATTTAATACAAGGTAACTATTCTTTAGTTTGCGGGGTAACAGATTATTCGCCAGGCAGTAGGAGAATTTTTCGAGTCCCATTTGTGATGGGAATGATTCTAACCCACGGTTAAAGCCAACGATACCGAAAGGTGAACCAATAGAAAGGGATGAGCAACCAACAAGGAAATCATGCACATTCTGCCCCGGAAATTTTAGGGTTTCTAACATTAAAGTCCCGACTGTGGACCCTGAAACATAGTTGAATGCATATGATGGGCAAGCTTGTGAGCAAGCCTGCTTGAAATGTTTAAATTTGCAGTTTTCACACTGAGATTGAGCTGCATTTCCAATAACCCACCAACATTTTGGGTTATTACATCCCACGATTTGAAAAGAGGATGATTCTTTTGGATCGAAAGTTGGTATCTTTAGAGGGTCTAAGTTAGGGTATGAACTATTTAAGGTTCGGTGGTTGGAGCCGCAAGGAATCCATACTAAACTACTAGCAGTGTCAAAGATTAGATGAAATGTTTGTGGAGGGGTTCCAAAACTCAGTGGAAGCAAATGAATCCCATAGTTGTCGACAAGAGTGGTGGACAAACTATAGTTTCTAGATTTAGGAAAGGGAGTTCTAATGAGAGAAGCAATTGAATCAAGCATCTCAAGAGTTTGCAACGAGTGCGAGAGAAAGATTGAGAGAGAAATATTGATTGGAGTGTCATTACTTGTTGCTGTGGTAGGAGAAGTTAAGATTAGTAATAAGAACAAAGATAAAAGTGATGATGCAGCCATGCATGAATTTTATTTAGCATTAATGGTATGAGTTAATTGAGATACGTGAAATCTAAGGGACAAATTTATATTGTGTTCTCCCTTCTCGTTTGTTATTGCATTAGATAAATTAATTGAAAAATAGGAAGCGTGCTTGGTGTAATTTAATTGAGTTAAACTTTGTTTACACTATATATATTTTTATTTATTTCATAACGGAATTATTCATGGCCTAGGAAATGTCCTTCCAAAAACAATCATATATGCCAATAACCATATAGGAACTTCAAAAAGTATTTGATCTTTCACAAATTCATATCTCATAATTAACATCTTCTATGTCCAATGATTGATACAACAGATACAGTACATGAAGGGCCTCTAAGCTAATAATTATTTTCTTTTCTATGGTGAAGATTTTAAAAAGGATTATCCAACTCTTCCCATCGTAATTCATTTATTAAGTACAAAACGTAATGTAAAACTTTCACTTCATAAAATATTAAAATATTCAAACAACCATCACTCATATTCTTTTATTCATTATCTCTATTTTTTTTGTCATACGATAAGATTGTGATATATTGATAAAAAAATTATCAGCTGCATATTTGGCAGGATTGTGAGCGGAAGAATTACATGAACGAGCAACATGCTCAAAGTAATTAAAATGACACTCTTCAACAAAACTCCGTATTATAATGGAAGCACCGATAAAATAATATTTTTAACGTGGTTTCTTCAATTGATTACATTTACGGTTATCTCATTATTATGTTTATATTACATCTCAATATCGACTCAACCAACTAACTCAAATCCCTTTACACCCAAAATATAAACTCAACACACACAAAAATCATACATTGAAAACCATAACTAGTTTAAAAGAAGTCATCACTTCTCGATCGGACTATATGCAAGCCACTAGCTTGAAAATCGTATTCAGCACGGACGTAGTCCTCTACTAGCCTCTCAATATCACGGGATATCCCCTCCTGAGATAGAACACTCTCTCACATCTTAATGCTACCTTATATCTCTTATAAGAGAGTCACATCTCGTCCTCTATCGAAGTAGAGCCACCAAATCCTGAACCAAAACCTCTTATTTATAGACTAAAAAAATATAACTTTTCTATTCAAAATAGGTTACTCATTCAAAACCATATAACATAAAATCTTTCTAAAAAATCCTCATTAATAAGAAACTTGCTCACTAAGGAATTTGACGTACCAAATTTCAACAATCTTCACTTTGATTCAAATTCCACCATCCTCGAACAATCATCATCGATGCAGCTCCACCATGAACTAAATATCGACTCAACCAGCTAACTCAAATCCCTTTACACCCAAATTATTAACTCAACACACACAAAAATCATACATCGAAAATCATAACTAGTTTAGAAAAAAGTCATCACTTCTCGATCGGACTATATGCAAGCCACTATCTTGGAAATCATTTTCAGCACAAACGGAGTCCACTAACTAGCCTCTCAATATCACGTGATATCCTCTCCTGAGATACAACACTCTCTCACATCTTAAAGCTACCTTATATCTCTCACATCTTCACCACAGAATGCTCCCTTAAGATAGAGTCACTTCTCGCCTTCTATCGAAGTAGAGCCACCAAATCTTAAACCAAAACCTCTTATTTATAGACTAAAGAAAAAAACTATAACTTTCCTATTCAAAATAGGTTACTCATTCAAAAACATATCACATAATATCTTTCTAATAAATCCTCATTAAACCATCTTCAATCATAAACATCAAATTTCAAAAAAACCATATTTGTGCTTAATTGCTTCATATTTGAACAAATCTCCCATACCATCCAGGATCGAACCATCAGCTCTGATATCATTTGTTGTAATGGAAGCGTCAATAAATAATAACAAAATAATATTTTTAACGTGGTTCGACCAGTTGCCTACGTCCATGGTTTTCTCATCAACATCTTTACATTTCATACTTAATATCGACTGCAACCACCTAACTCAAATCCCACTACAACCATATATAAACTCAACACACACACACAAACCATTTCTTGAAAACCATAACTAGCTTAGACAAAAAGTCAACACTCGATCAGATTACTATATGCAACCTACTAGCTTGGAAATCGTATTCAGCACGAGCAAAGTTTTCTAACTAATTTCTCAATATCACAGGGTATCCCCTCCTGAGATAAAGTCTTCTCTCATATCTTAAGACTACCCGATATCTCTTAGGGTAGAGCCTCCTCACCAAATGATGCTCCATTTAGGATAGAGCAATCTCTCATCCTCTGTCAAAATAGCGCCACCAAACTCTAAACCAAAATCTCTTTTTTATAGACTCACAAAATAACTCTAACTCTACTCTTCAAAATAGGAAACTCATTCAAAATCATCACATAATATCTTTCTAAAAAATCCTCGTTAATAGAAAACTTTCTCACTAAGAAACTTGAGGTAATAAATTTCAACAATGTGGAAGTCCATCCCATTGCAAAAGAGTGGGTACCGCACCCTTGCAATGTTGCCAATCGATGAGTTTTATAAAATCTGAGAGTACATGCAGAAAGAGTTAACCTATAGTCATGCGCTGAGAAAGAGCATTCTAAATGACAAACCCGAACCTAACATAAGACTAGCTAAACTAGCAGGCACAAATTGCTATGAATCCATAGCGTTTTTGCGTCCTATTAAATCTATTTAGTCGTAGTGGATGCAGACAAAAGATGCAAGGATGAGTTCATACATATAGAAAATAACTCAGCTCAAACAACTTTTTAGGAAGTTTGAGAATAGGGCAAATACCCATAAGCAAGAATAGTCACGCAGACGCTTGGCCCATTTGGTATCAGCCATTCACATGAACGTTGGATGGACATAATAAGAACAACTTCTAGTGCCCAAGTAATCCACTCGGACTCGAGAAGTGGGGCAAAGTCTAGAGGTACTCAAATGCATATTTGGCCTGATCTAAATCAAGCTCATGCGACAGATATTGAGTTTAGACACTATCACTCGTAATCAGCTTGAGGTACTCAAATGCATATTTCTACTTCATAGAATAATATTCAATATCTCTCACTCTCATTATTGTTACTCTACTAACACGTTTCGGACATGAGCTTGGGAGTACATTTTGTTTGAAAAATAGTTGAAAACTGTTTTGATATACCACTATGAGGCTAAATTTTGAGTGGAACCTATATCTTATTTTTGATGAGTCATTGCATATTTGTTTTTCCTATGTGAGAACTTCAAAATAATATACTCATATATATTAAAGTAAAATAATATACTCATAAAATTCAGTAATACATAAATATCAGAGAAATAATTAAATACTTATAAATAATTATTATACTTTACTTTATGATAAAATTTCAACAGAACAGCTATAATCACATTAAATATTCATTATATTGTCATTAAACGGGAGTAAACGGTCATAGAGAAAAAAACCTATAAATATCTCCATATATATCAAAGCAAATTTAACTCGGTTCAATACAAAAACTACTCACTTTTTCTATCTTACTCAATTCAATTTTCGAAATTCTCTTTACATTATATTTCCAGAATATGGCAAAGCAAGAAATTCCTTTCAATATTCTTTTTCTCCATCTGCAACTAGCTCTGTTTTCTTATTATCCTCTGTTTTCCATATGCTTATTTCATTTCATTTCTTCTTTTTGTGAGTGCCCCAAAAGAATGGAGAAGATAGTTTTCAAAAGCACAAGTAGCCAAGCTAAAATCTTGGGCGTCATTGTATCAATATGAGGAGCATTTATGGTGACTCTCTATAAGGTCCACCCATAATACTCTATCCACCATCTTTTTCACTACATCAACCTCTAAGCTCTTCGGAATCAAACTGGGTCATCGACGACCAACTGTTGACCGGTGAATATATGTTGGTTCCCTTATGGTACATTGTTTAGGTAAATTGTTCACATTCTAACCCCAAAAGCTTAAAAATAACCCAACTTGTTTTTGCATTCAAGTGATTTTTACATTTTTTTGGGCACAAATTATGAAGGAATACCCAGCAGAACTGTCAGCATGGTAGCTGCCATTGTGGGTTTGATTATAGAACGAGATTCAAGTGCTTGGATACTAAGGCCAAATATAACATTGGTCTCTGTTTTGTGCTCGGTATGAAACTAGCACATAAATTATGGTCCGTAGAATTTTAATTAAACTGGAAAAGAATTTTGGTATTGGCAGTGTGGGCAGGGTTTATTGTGGCTGTGTGACGAAGAGAGAGCATAGACAATAAGGTAAAACAAGAATAGGAGCTCTAAGTTTGAGGAAAGGGAATGGGTGAGAGATGGAAGAGAGTTAAGGAGCCATGAAAATAAAATAGAGGAAGGACAAGAAGGATTAACCGTGACAGATGGAAGTGGGTGGATGGATGAGATTATTCACTACAACAAAAAAGATTACGATAGTGGCAAAAAACGATATCATAAGATTCTCATAATTTTTTCAAAACGTGATTTCTGTCAGCGTTATTAAAAGTTCGACCCTATGATAACGTTTTTCTGCCGCTATGAAAAATGCATCATAATCACTTTTAATAGCATTTATAAAATAATATTGTAACCTTTCGATAACGTTTTTTAAACGCTACAGAAAGTGTATCATTGTGCTTGATACGCATATAACGGCGTTTATAAAATGCTATGGAAAATTTTCTGTAGTGTTTTAAAAATGCTATCGATACAATAACATTTGTTAAACGCTGTTATAAACGTACCAAGCGCAATGACATACTTTCTATAACGTTTAAAAAATGCTATAGAAATGTTACAATAGCGTTTTACAAACGTTATAGAAAACACTATTAAAAGTGTATGATAGCGCTTGCAAAAAAACTTTCTACGCCTTTTAAAGCTGTTAAAAGCTTTCTATAGGATTTTAAAAATGCTATTGTATGTTTAACCATATCATAATTGCATTTTCATATTGTGATTCTTTACGCTACTATATTCTCTTATAGGGTTTTAAATGTTGTAAATAATTTACGCTATTGTATCAAACACAAACTATGTCAACCGGCATTTCTAAGAAAAGTTTAACATAATATTTAAAATCTAACCCTACCAACATAAATAAATCCAATACAAATGTAAATCTAACATTTCAATGCACATGGCTAACATCCCCCTGCGGCATTTCAATCATGTCCAGTATTATGTCAGCCCACAATACTAATCATTATAAAAGAAAAGTTTAATATAATATTCAAAATCTAAACTCACCAACATAAATAAATCCAACACAAATGTAAGAACACAAATGCAAATCCAACATTTCAATGTACATGAGCCCCCCCCCCCCTCCGACGACATTTCAATCTCCAACCCATTAAAATGCACACAATTTTCATCATCATCCCTATAATCACCACCACCATTTTTCTTCCAATCTCAATTAACACCACTAATGCAGCCAATATCAAACTCAAATCGACCTAATTTCAATCATGTCCAGCAGAATATCAAACAACAGTAGTTGGAAAGGAAGTACTTACAATGGGACAATTTTACTAGTGGGCCATGCAACTGTGCTACCTACTGCATTTTCAATATATTTCATTGAAAACGTATACCTCCATAAGTAAGCTTCTCGTTTTGTTGCAACATCTATCCAAATTCCCATGGTATCAAGTCCAAGAGGCACATGATGAATAATGTCATTTGGTTTCCAGGGGTATTTCTTAAGGTAGCCAATCTTTTATACTTTTACAAGTTTTATTATACATCAAAACAATGATTCAAGAGACAAGATGAAAGATTCAGAAAAGGAGATCAAACCTGAAAAATCAAAACAATGGCTTTCGTGGCTGAGGCGAGGGTCGATGATCTCTAATCTTTGAGAGACAAAATGAAAGATTCAAAAAAGGAGATCAAACCTAAAAATCAAAACCATGGTTTTCGTAACTGAGGTGAGGGTCGAGGATCTCTAATCTTTGATTTTAACTTCTGCAATGAAAATTGAAGAATCAGAAGAGAGAGAGAGAGAGATAGATATAAGCTAACCCTTGCTCGTTTCTGTTCACAAAAATCCAAAGAATTAGAAGAGAGAGATAGAAGCAAACCCTTGCTCGATCTTTGTTCTTGAATAGGAGATGGAAGTTAATCGAGAGAGAGAAGCTGATGGACAGACTCTGCTCTCTCTCTTCTTTGATGAAGGTAAAGCCCTAGCTAGGTTGTGGGTTCACTGTAGAGAGAAGACAAAGGGCACTAAATTGAAGAGATATGGCGCTAAAGAAGGCTTCGTTGTAGAGAGAAGGCGAAGGTTGCTGAAGAAGACAAAGGCAAGAGAGTGGGCGTTGAAGAAGGCTTCGTTGTAGAGAGAAGACGCTGAAGAAGGCGAAGGAAAGAGAGAGGGTTGTGAATGTGAAGAGAGAGGAATAGGTCTAATTTTAGGCGGGTTGATTTTTTTGTTCATGCGCCTCCATCCCCGAAAAATTGACTATCTTAACGTTTTGACATAAACGCAATTGTGGTGTGCTATAAAAACAAACATTTGTTGTAGTGATTAAAACCATTTCATTGAAGTTTAGGCATTTAAAATGCTAAAAAAGTTTAGGTAGTCACTTTGTAACTGATTACTATTAAGGGGGGAAATGCATTTCTTTTCTTCACTCTTGGGACCGCAATTTGTGTATTATCCGAAAAAAGGGGGGAAATTCATAAAGACCCCTTATACTATGAGGAATGTCTAATTTTTTTTTCAACGTCTTTGAATATAATTTTTGAGATGTAAAAAAAATATTGAAATATAACTCTTCTAAGATTGTAAACTAATAACATCAGACATGGAGATTGTCTTGGATGTCTACCATAATCAATTGGCATATGGCAACTTGAGGCTCAAACAAATACTGGTAAGCTTATTTAATATAGAATTTTCTCGTAATTTAATGTAATTTTTACATATGTGATCTATAGAAGTGGCAAATGGTTTGTATACTTATCACTAATATCTATTTTTTTTAAATAAAGATATAATTTCATTAAAAAGACAGTTATAAATGATCTGAAATATAATTAATAGATCTAAATATAAATAAATCATTACAAATATCAGAATAGATCAAAAGATCAGAAGGAGTACGTCAGCACAAAAGCATAAGAGATAAAAAAGTAAAGAAAAGGAGGAGGGAAGGAGAAGATCAGGAGAGAACAAGGGAGATGGGTAGGGGGAAACAAAAGAGAAGTGGAAAGAAAAAAGAAGAAAAAGATAACCGGGGTAGGGGAAACAGAGAAGAGCAGAAAGGAAATGGAAACACTAAGGAGAAGGGGAAAGAAAGAGAAAAAGAAAAGAGAAGCGGGTGAGGGGAGAAGAGAGGTGAGCAGAAGAAGAAAAGGGATAAAGGAAAGGAGAAGGGGAAAGGAGACGACAGGGGAGGGAAGAAAGAAATAACAGAAGAAAAGTCACGGGGATAGCTTAGCTGGGCTGCAAAATTTGGGGAAGCTGAGTTTGAGGGAGAAAGGGGGAAGAAGAGGCGAGAAACTGGGGGAAAGATCTCTATAATAATACTGATATCTATCATTATTATTAATTCAGTGAGTACATGTGTCAATTTATATTTGTTTTTCAATGAATAGAAACTCCCAAGCATGTTGTACAAGATTTGACAAGAATAGATGAAATGACTACATTGAGAAAATATTATCAAGATGAAACTAAAACAGTGTCTAAATTATTATATGAACTAAATGCATATTTATATATTTATTTGTTATTTTTTTGCATAGAAAAATCAAGGCCTAAACATTGAGAAATCGAGCCTCAAATCAGACGTAGATCTTCAACTATATTTTTTCTTTTCTCATTGATCTTCAACACATGGTGACCTTTCCGATTGGTGTTATGGAAAGTTCTAGGAAGGGCATCCGTCTCCCTTTCAAAACAGATGACTATGTTTCTTTATTTGAGAAAATTTTAAACATAGCCGTTTGAGAAAAGAAAAAAAAATGAAATTAGAAATCTATATTTTTTTACAAAAAAGTTGCTCTTTGTTTTAAAATTATTATGATGAACTTTCTGATGGAGTCTAACTAACATATTTTGTTAGACCTTGGTCAATTTAGTGTTAACATTATTGTAAAAATGCTAGATGGGGGTCTAACATAAATGTATTAGTAGACTAAGGTCTAGGGAATAACTTATTTTTTCCCATGTGGAAAAAAATTTACATTTATAAAGAGTCTATGAGTTCCGATTTCAATTTTTACTCCTAATGTCTCGTTTGACAGTCATGATAATATTGTATTAAATCTATCGGATCAGACTATACTGTATTGTATTAGATTAAATAGTACAGTTCAATGTTTGGTGCTATATCGGTTAAAAAAATTATATACATGTACACTGTTTGGTACATGATACAACTATATTGTAAAATTATCTTTAATAATTTATTCCTGAAACTACGTGTTGTTTTATATTTCTGATCATAAACAAAAATATTTCATATTTTCAAGTAGACAATATATTCCATTATTAAAAAGTCTTTAAAATATATAAAGAGCAATATTAATAAATACATTCAATTATTAAATAAAATGTGAATATTATATAAATATGTGAAAAATGAGCCTATCAAAAAAAAATTTCCTTTGAGACTCCTAATCCGGCTGAGTCTCAATGATGAGTACCATATTAGTTAATACGGTGATAAAAATATTATTTAGTCTGATTATATTAATTAATCTAGATAGATTGTCAAGTCAAAGGCATGATAATACTAACAAATATAATTTTTTAAAATAATATTAAAATAGTATTGTCTAATCTTTTAACATGTATTAACAGCCAAACATGACCTAAATGATCTTCCGGGCATAATTTCTCTTCAGGCTCAGTTTGACTTCAGAAAAGAAACAATGATTTCCTTTATTGTTTTTTTGGGTTGATTTCTGTTACTACTATAAACGAGCCTTAAAGATGAAATGTGTAGCTGCTTCCTTTGATTTCAAATGGGTAGTTTTACCATGTTGACCTTCACCATTTCTGTATATTGCAGGATAAGTCCATAATCCTTGTCTTGTAGCTAAGAGACTTTGATGATATTTTACAAAAATCCCAGTAAATAAATCACTTTTCTATAATAAGTTATGAAGTGGTTCAAAAGAAATACAAGTAGATAAATGTTCATTTAATATATTTAAACTATGAATAAACATGTGTTTTTCTCACGTTCCCTTCATTTGCCGTTTCACACTCTAATGAACAAGATTATGGAATTTAAAATTAGGAGTAGTTATGATATTTTCTAAGATGGTTAAACTAAAAACTGCCTATTTCTCTAGGGAAGTTAACAGATTGAGCTCATAAATTAGGAGCGTTTATTGAAAATAATGATTAAGTTTTTTATGAAAATCTCATGGTAGTGAAAATCATGTGATTTTTCTTATACTTTTTTCACTTCTATTCTTCCACATCTTATAGTTCAGTTGACAAAAAATATTTATTGTTCTTTTTAAGAATTTAATGCAAACTGCAATATGGGAATTATGAGACTTTTTAAAAACTTGATGATTTCAAAAATTATATTTAAATATTTTTTAAATGATGTATAGTAAGCTGTTATAAATGCCCAGCATTTTAGGATTCTATTATGGCAGTTTTTAAGTTTAATTTATCTATTTCAAACAATTAATTTTTTAAATGCCCACGATTTAGATTAGGGGTGTAATCGGTTCCGTTCGACTCGGTTTAGGGATATTTTTAAAATCAAACCGTAAATATCATTTTTCAAATATTAGAATCGAACCGAACCGGCGGCTTAGTGTAAACCGAACCGCTCAAAACCGGTTCGGTTTTGAGTTTTTTTCCTGCCAGAAAAAAATATAAAAAAGAGAAAAAATCAAACAATTTGCTACCCAGAAAAATATATAAAAAACACATGATTATACTGAGAACTGGAGATAATATGAGCAGAAAAATACACTTACAAAATACTATTTCTAAATTCAAGATCTCAGACTTGTAAAATTATTATATTACTCAGACTTAGAAAAATACGCTTAGAAATACCATTTTTAATACACTTGACCATTGCAGAAAAATATACAACTACTACTTAAAAATATGATAGAACAGAAGCAGTAACATTTGCTTTCCTCAATCCTGATTGAATTGCCCCCTTTGCCTATATAAATATGTAAGCCAACAAATAAGCCAAATATAAGTATACTTAGTTGTGTAGTAGACTTTCTCAAATATAAATGACAAAACTATTTATCAGTATGATCATCACCTATGCAGCTTTTGTTCTATCTTAATGTAGTATACTCAGGTTCAGATTAATCCGTGATAAACATAAAAATGATTAAGTGAAATATTTACAACCAAATGTTACAATCACAATCAGTTTCACCCATCACATGATGTCATACTACTCGGCATTGTCCTCCACTACTATGGTTACAGACTCCTCTTTAGTCACCAACTCTAAAGAACAAACAAAAAATATACATTAACTTAATAGTGGAAGACGATGCCGAGTAGTATGACATCATGTGACTAAAGAGGAGTCAATGAGCCCGAGTAGTATGACAACTAAAATTTAATGTAATAAAAACTAAAATGAGATAGATCCAATTTTTCACTATCCTCAAGTGGTTCAACAATGTCGATTTGCGAAGATCGAAACCAATCTTGTAAACAAACAAGGGCTTGGACAGTTTTAGGAACCAATGAGCTACAATACTGATCAAGTATACGCCCACCAGTACTAAAAGTAGATTCTGAAGCAACCGTTGAAATTGAAATTGCCAATACATCTCTAGCCATGATCGCAAGTACCAGATATCTAGAAGAGTTCACCTTCCACCAATTAAGAATATCAAAATCATCAACTTTTTTTTTCACAAGCTGCCAATAAATATTGATCTAATTTTGACTTGTTGTCCACGTTTTACTCTTCATTCATTTGCTTAAAAAATGTAGAGGCAAAGTCAAACTCATCTTCATCATCTTGAACCACATGTTGAGAAGATGATGCATCTTTGACTTCTATCATTACATCACCCTTATATGCATCAAACAATCTTCTCAAAACCAATTCAACCTTCTTTGTTGACTCTTTAGCAACACCATCGTCATTTAAAATTGAAAAACAATAATCAATGAACTTCATTTTTAGTCATGGGTCAAGCATAACAGTTACAAACAATAAGGAGTTCACTTTCATAAAATTTCACCAATACTTATCAAACTTCATTTTCATGCTAGATGTCATCTTACTCAAAAGATAATCATCTATTTTAGAATACTTTCGAATTAGTCTTTCAATCCTACAAAGCTCTTGAAAGAATCCATTCGAACACACATGCAAAGAACTAGACAGATCTAACAGTCATTTCATAGAATACTTTCAAAAACTTATTAAAGACACGAGCATTATCCCAATCATCATAACTAGGAGGCTCCCATTCTTTCCTACATCTCCAAGACAATCCATGGTGTACTGTGCATCTTTCTCCTCGAGTCTTTCAAAAGCATTTTAAAACTTTACAGCAGCATCCACATTATGTAAGTTGAGTTCCATCTAGTAGGACAATCTAAGCACAAAAGGCTTTTGGAGGAAATCCTCGCTGCCTCAACACAAGCCTTAAACTTAACTAATCTAGCTGGTGAGGACCTCACATATCTCACAGCATTGCGGATCCTAATAATAGATTCATGGAGATCCTTCAAACCGTCAGATACAATTAAGTTTACGATGTGTGCACAGCATCTCATATGTAAAAACTCACCATCCAACACCATCTCATTCCAATTTTTCATATTTCTCTTCAAATATGTCACCGCAACATTATTTAAGTTTAAGGCATTATCAACAGTTACAGTAAAAACTCTATCAATACCTCATTCAAGCAAACAACTCTCAATTTGCAAACCTATTGACTCTCCTTTATTACTAGAAATTAAACAAAAGTACGAAATTCTCTTTTGTAAACTCCATTCTTGTCAATATAGTGAGTAGTTAACACCATATACTTAAAATTTTAAATAGATGTCCACGTGTCCATAGTAAGACAAACTCTTTGTTTTGATTTCTTAAAGAAGCTTGGAAGCTTTTTCTTCTCATCTAAGTATAGTTGGAAGCAATCTTTAGCAACCGTAACCCGTGATGGAATATTAAATTTAGGTCACAAAGTATATCTATAGTCACGAAATGAATCAGCCTTAACAACTCTAAATAGTGCCTTTCTATATCTATCCTCACTATAACTAGTGGCGACCAAATTACAAGTTTGTGAACCACCAACCTCTTTCTTAATTTCAAAACCTAAAGTCTTTTGCTTAGGATCAAGATACCTATTAGGATTATTTTTGCATATATCCAAGTGTCCTAGTATACTTGAGGTCCCATTGTGTCTAGGATAAGATTTGAAAACTTGTTTGCAATAATCACATGTGGATGTTACATTACCTTCTTCATCAAGTTCATTCTTAGTAAATGGATCCCAAACAATTGAAGGCTCCCTAAAAGATTTTCTATTACCCACTCTTGAGGGTCTCAGTGGCAATTCAGGAGACTTTGAACCAAAGACCGATTTTCCCGTCTTCGATTTTCCCATCTAAAAACATCATTAATTGAGACTCATTAACTCAAATCAAACTTAATTTCTAAACTATATAGTCACATAAGCAGCATCCCAATAAGTTCAGACAAAACATCCATTTAGCTCAACCAATGGATTAGCTCTTGCAAGAACATCCATTTAGCTGGTAAACTGTCATGGTTTTGTTGCATTTTACAGTACATAGCTTGTCATTTAAGTACCAGAAATTTGATGTATTTTGAACAACTAATAATCTAATAACTAATAATTTGAACAACTAATAATCTAAACAAATAATAGTCCAGATAAAAAAATATGGAAGATACAGAGAGAGACAGAGTAACCAGATCTCGCCTGAGTCGTCGTTGAGCAACATCAAACAGATCTCGCCTGAGTCATCGAGCAAGTCGCCTTTCTTATCTTTTGAATCGAGCTGTCGAGTTGTGAGCTGAGGACTAAGGAGAAAGGGAGAGGTAGACAGCGAGTTATTAATTCAGTGAGTACATGTGTCAATTTATATTTGTTTTTCAATTAATAGAAACTCCCAAGCATGTTGTACAAGATTTGACAAGAATAGATGAAATGACTACATTGAGAAAATATTATCAGGATGAAACTAAAACCATGTCTAAATTACTATATGAACTAAATGCATATTTTATATATTTATTTGTTATTTTTTTGCATAGAAAAATCAGGGCCTAAACATTGAGAAATCGAGCCTCAAATCAGACGTAGATCTTCAACTATATTTTTTCTTTTCTCATTGATCTTCAACACATGGTGACCTTTCCGATTGGTGTTATGGAAAGTTCTAGGAAGGGCATCCGTCTCCCTTTCAAAACAGATGACTATGTTTCTTTATTTGAGAAAATTTTAAACATAGCCTTTTGAGAAAAGAAAAAAAAATGAAATTAGAAATCTATATTTTTTTACAAAAAAGTTGCTCTTTGTTTTAAAATTATTATGATGAACTTTCTGATGGAGTCTAACTAACATATTTTGTTAGACCTTGGTCAATTTAGTGTTAACATTATTGTAAAAATGCTAGATGGGGGTCTAACATAAATGTATTAGTAGACTAAGGTCTAGGGAATAACTTATTTTTTCCCATGTGGAAAAAAATTTACATTTATAAAGAGTCTATGAGTTCCGATTTCAATTTTTACTCCTAATGTCTCGTTTGACAGTCATGATAATATTGTATTAAATCTATCGGATCAGACTATACTGTATTGTATTAGATTAAATAGTACAGTTCAATGTTTGGTGCTATATCGGTTAAAAAAATTATATACATGTACACTGTTTGGTACATGATACAACTATATTGTAAAATTATCTTTAATAATTTATTCCTGAAACTACGTGTTGTTTTATATTTCTGATCATAAACAAAAATATTTCATATTTTCAAGTAGACAATATATTCCATTATTAAAAAGTCTTTAAAATATATAAAGAGCAATATTAATAAATACATTCAATTATTAAATAAAATGTGAATATTATATAAATATGTGAAAAATGAGCCTATCAAAAGAAAATTCCCTTTGAGACTCTTAATCTGGCTGAGTCTCAATGATGAGTACCATATTAGTTAATACGGTGATAAAAATATTATTTAATTTGACAATATTAGTTAATCTAAATAAATTAACAAATCAAACGCATGATAATACTAACAAATATAATTTTTTAAAATAACATTAAAATAGTACTGTCTAATCTTTTAACATGTATTAACAGTCAAACATGACCTAAATGATCTTCCGGGCATAATTTCTCTTCAGGCTCAGTTTGACTTCAGAAAAGAAACAATGATTTCCTTTATTTTTTTTTTGGGTTGATTTCTGTTACTACTATAAACGAGCCTTAAAGATGAAATGTGTAGCTGATTCCTTTGAGTTCAAATGGGTAGTTTTACCATGTTGACCTTCACCATTTCTGTATATTGCAGGATAAGTCCATAATCCTTGTCTTGTAGCTAAGAGACTTTGATGATATTTTACAAAAATCCCAGTAAATAAATCACTTTTCTATAATAAGTTATGAAGTGGTTCAAAAGAAATACAAGTAGATAAATGTTCATTTAATATATTTAAACTATGAATAAACATGTGTTTTTCTCACGTTCCCTTCATTTGCCGTTTCACACTCTAATGAACAAGATTATGGAATTTAAAATTAGGAGTAGTTATGATATTTTCTAAGATGGTTAAACTAAAAACTGCCTATTTCTCTAGGGAAGTTAACAGATTGAGCTCATAAATTAGGAGCGTTTATTGAAAATAATGATTAAGTTTTTTTATGAAAATCTCATGGTAGTGAAAATCATGTGATTTTTCTTATACTTTTTTCACTTCTATTCTTCAACATCTTACAGTTCAGTTGACAAAAAATATCTTATTGTTCTTTTTAAGAATTTAATGCAAACTGCAATATGGGAATTATGAGACTTTTAAAAACTTGATGATTTCGAAAATTATATTTAAATATTTTTGAAATGATGTATAGTAAGCTGTTATAAATGCCCAGCATTTTAGGATTCTATTATGGCAGTTTTTAAGTTTAATTTATCTATTTCAAACAATTAATTTTTTAAATGCCCACGATTTAGATTAGGGGTGTAATCGGTTCCGTTCGACTCGGTTTAGGGATATTTTTAAAATCAAACCGTAAATATCATTTTTCAAATATTAGAATCGAACCGAACCGGCGGCTTAGTGTAAACCGAACCGCTCAAAACCGGTTCGGTTTTGAGTTTTTTTCCTGCCAGAAAAAAATATAAAAAAGAGAAAAAATCAAACAATTTGCTACCCAGAAAAATATATAAAAAACACATGATTATACTGAGAACTGGAGATAATATGAGCAGAAAAATACACTTACAAAATACTATTTCTAAATTCAAGATCTCAGACTTGTAAAATTATTATATTACTCAGACTTAGAAAAATACGCTTAGAAATACCATTTTTAATACACTTGACCATTGCAGAAAAATATACAACTACTACTTAAAAATATGATAGAACAGAAGCAGTAACATTTGCTTTCCTCAATCCTGATTGAATTGCCCCCTTTGCCTATATAAATATGTAAGCCAACAAATAAGCCAAATATAAGTATACTTAGTTGTGTAGTAGACTTTCTCAAATATAAATGACAAAACTATTTATCAGTATGATCATCACCTATGCAGCTTTTGTTCTATCTTAATGTAGTATACTCAGGTTCAGATTAATCCGTGATAAACATAAAAATGATTAAGTGAAATATTTACAACCAAATGTTACAATCACAATCAGTTTCACCCATCACATGATGTCATACTACTCGGCATTGTCCTCCACTACTATGGTTACAGACTCCTCTTTAGTCACCAACTCTAAAGAACAAACAAAAAATATACATTAACTTAATAGTGGAAGACGATGCCGAGTAGTATGACATCATGTGACTAAAGAGGAGTCAATGAGCCCGAGTAGTATGACAACTAAAATTTAATGTAATAAAAACTAAAATGAGATAGATCCAATTTTTCACTATCCTCAAGTGGTTCAACAATGTCGATTTGCGAAGATCGAAACCAATCTTGTAAACAAACAAGGGCTTGGACAGTTTTAGGAGCCAATGAGCTACGATACTGATTAAGTATACGCCCATCAGTACTAAAAGTAGATTCTGAAGCAACCGTTGAAAGTGAAATTGTCAATACATCTCTAGCCATGATCGCAAGTACCAGATATCTAGAAGAGTTCACCTTCCACCAATTAAGAATATCAAAATCATCAACTTTTTTTTTTTACAAGCTGCCAATAAATATTGATCTAATTCTGACTTGTTGTCCACGTTTTACTCTTCATTCATTTGCTTAGAAAATGTAGAGGTGAAGTCAAACTCATCTTCATTATCTTGAACCACATGTTGAGAAGATGATGCGTCTTTGACTTCTATCATTACATCACCCTTATATGCATCAAACAATCTTCGCAAAACCAGCTCAACCTTCTTTGTTGACTCTTTAGCAACACCATCCTCATTTAAAATTGAATAACAATAATCAATGAACTTAATTTTCAGTCATGGATCAAGCATAACATCTACAAACAATAAGGAGTTCACTTTCTCAAAACTTCACCAATACTTATCAAACTTCATTTTCATGCTAGATGTCATCTTACTCAAAAGATAATCATCTATTTTAGAATACTTTCGAATCAGTCTTTCAATCTTACAAAGCTCTTAAAAGAATCCATTCGAACACACATGCAAAGAACTAGATAGATCTTACAGTCATTTCATAGAATACTTTCAAAAACTTATTAAAGACACGAGCATTATCCCAATCATCATAACTAGGAGGTCCCCCTTCTTTCCCACATCTCCAAGAAAATCCATGGAGTACTGTGCATCTTGCTCCTCGAGTCTTTCAAAAGCATTTTAAAACTTTTCAGCAGTATCCAACATTATGTAAGTTGAGTTCCATCTAGTAGGACAATCTAAGCACAAAAGGCTTTTGGAGGAAATCCTCGCTGCCTCAACACAAGCCTTAAACTTAACGAATTTAGCCGGTGAAAACCTCACATATCTCACAGTATTGCGGATCCTAACAATAGATCCATGGAGATCCTTCAAACCGTCAGATACAATTAAGTTTACGATGTGTGCACAACATCTAATATGTAAAAACTCACCATCTAACACCATCCCATTCCAACTTTTCATATTTCTCTTCAAATAAGTCACCGCAACATTATTCGCACTGACATTATCAACAGTTACAGTAAAAACTCTTTCAATACCTCATTCAAGCAAACAACTCTCAATTTGCAAACCTATTGACTCTCCTTTATTACTAGAAATTAAAAAAAGTACGAAATTCTCTTTTATAAACTCCATTCTTGTAAATATAGTGAGCAGTTAACACCATATAGTTAAAATTTTAAATAGATGTCCATGTGTCCATAGTAAGACAAACTCTTTGTTTTGATTTCTTAAAGAAGCTTGGTAGCTTTTTCTTCTCATCTAAGTATAGTTGGAAGTAATCTTTAGCAACCGTTACCCGTGATGGAACATTAAATTTAGGTCACAAAGTATATCTATAGTCACAAAATGGATCAGCCTTAACAACTCTAAATAGTGTCTTTCTATATCTATCTCACTATAACTAATGGCAACCAAATTACAAATTTGTGAACCACCAACCTCCTTCTTAATTTCAAAACCTAAAGTCTTTTGTTTAGGATCAAGATACCTATTAGGATTATTTTTGCATATATCTAAGTGTTCTAGCATACTTGAGGTCCCATTGTGTCTAGGATAAGATTTGAAAACTTGTTTGCAATAATCACATGTGGATGTTACATTACCTTCTTCATCAAGTTCATTCTTAGTAAATGGATCCCAAACAATTGAAGGCTCCCTAAACGATTTTATATTACCCATTCTTGAGGGTCTCAGTGGCAATTCAGGAGACTTTGAACTAAAGACCGATTTTCCCGTCTTCGATTTTCCCATCTAAAAAAATCATTAATTGAGACTCATTAACTCAAATCAAACTTAATTTCTAAACTATATAGTCACACAAGCAGACATCCCAATAAGTTCAGACAAATCATCCATTTAGCTCAACCAATGGATTAGCTCTTGCAAGAACATCCATTTAGCTGGTAAACTGTCATGGTTTTGTTGCATTTTACAGTACATAGCTTGTCATTTAAGTACCAGAAATTTGATGTATTTTGAACAACTAATAATTTGAACAACTAATAATCTAAACAAATAATAGTCCAGATAAAAAAATATGGAAGAGACAGAGAGAGAGACAGAGAAACCAGATCTCGACTGAGTCATCGTCGAGCAACAGCAAACAGATCTCGCCTGAGTCATCGAGCAAGTCGCCTCTCTTGTCTCTTGAATCGAGCTATCGAGTTATGAGCTGAGGACTAAGGAAAATGGTTGAGGTAGACAGCGAGTTATGAGTTGAGGACTAAGGAGAAGGAGAAGGCTAGATAGCGAGGGCTAAGATGAGGAGTGAGGACTGAAGAGAATAGGAGAGCTAGATAGCGAGGTTTGCGCTGAGGAGTGTGGACTGAGGAGAACTGGAGAAGATAAGAGCTAGATGGAGAGGACTGAGGAGAACTAGAGAAGGGGAGAGCTAGATAGCGAGGACTAAGGAGAATTGGAGAAGGGGAGAGCTAGATAGTGAGGACTGAGGAGAACTGGAGAAGGGAAGAGCGTCGAGTGAGGCGAGGCGATACGCGGGTGTGTGGACTGGAGAGAACTCAGAAGTCAGAACTGAAGAAGGGGAGACTGGAGAGCGTCGAGCGAGCGTCAGGCGAGACGTGAGAGTGAAGAGAACTCAGAAGTCAGAACTGGAGAAGGGGAGACTCGAAAGCGTCGAGCGAGCGTCAGGTGAGACGCGAGAGTGGGGAGAACTAGAGAAGCCGAGAAGGGAAAATTAGGTTAAATTTGTAGAGGTATATATATAGTGCGGTTTGGTGTGCGGTTTTTGTGACCGAACCAAACCGAGCTTATTTTTAACTTATACAACTGAAACTGAACCGCCAAAAGTGAAAAAAACGGTCGAACCGCATCGGTTCGGTCCGATTCGACGGTCTGGTCAGTTTTCTCAGTTTTACTTACACCCTTAATTTAGATTCCCCTGATATTGTAAAGTGCTATCAGATTTTAAAATCCCATGGTTTTAGAAAGTTTTCTTTAAGTTATATATATTTTCTAGGATAAAAATATATTAACATGTTATTGTCATCTTAAATAAATATTAATACAATATTATCTGATGTTAGTACTCTATTTATTCAATATTAAATCATCCTAAATAATTATTAATATCATATAATTTGAATAATATATTCTTAAAGCTTATATCATATACATAATAAACTTTAATATTATATTATGCGTTAACACTCTATTTATATTTTACTTATTAAATATTAATATAATCCCAACCAAATGTTAATAAATATTATCTTATCGTTAATATATCACTAAAATAAAATATTCACTTAATATGAGATTAATATTTAATTAACAAATATTGTCATAACCATCAAAGTTTAAAGGAATATTTAAATTTGAAAAACTAACTAAAAAATCTGAGTAGAAACATGAAATAAAGACATTGTAAATAAATCATAAAAATTAAAATCAAATTAAATAGAAATGATTATTTATCTACTAAATTTTTTAGGCCAATTCATAATTTACTATTATAAAAGTGGTCTATCTATATCATTTTTATGACATTTTAAGCTACTCGACTCTTGGTTTGGGTTTGGGTAGTGGGATTGGGTTTGTGAGTATGTGACAATCATTTATAGGTTGATGTTTAAGACTCATTAAAATGATTTAACAAATTAACCTATGAATAATTATAACATTACTTGATCACTTAAAACTTGATCAATTAATTGATCAATTTAAAATTGCTATTTCCTAGAAAAAACAAATGATCATTCGTATGATATTATTACAAATTTTAATACCTTAGCTATATACATGCATTTCAATTTGCGTTCTGTCCTAATCAACTTAAAACTAATAAAAGAATACAACTATTATTTTTTTGATGCGAGAGTCATTTGTAATGGTTAAAAGGTTCTTACTTATGTTGCACGTGTTTCATGTAACTACTATCATATAAAATATCAACACCATATGGTTGTAAAAATTCATAAGAATAGAAACAATATCTAAACAAATGATGGGGTGTGCGTTATTTACTCTTTTTTAATATTTAAAATACAACGCATAGAATCTACTAAGTGTCTACATACAGCTAGTTTATTCATGTAAATTTAATATTATTCATTGGTTATTTTTAAGATAGTGCTCTACTTAAAATAATTAGTTAAAAAAATAATATGTAATTTCATACACATCAATTACTTAAAATTTGATTTGAGATAGTAATAATTATGCGATAAACCTATAACGATTGTAATTAAAAAAAGGTTGAAAACTCTTTATATGATTTTTATCTTTGATTTTAAATCTAAGGATCATGTGAAATTGTTTAAAAAGTAGTTCGAAATATTATTGTCCAAAAATATTTATTCTCTAAATCTAAGATCAACTTTTGACGCATGCTGAGCATGTGACATCAACCCTAATATTTACTAAAGATTTATACTCTGTTGCCATGTTTCTATCATATTATATTTGTGTCATATTGATTTTATACCTCTTTCTATTTTGCCGAGGAAAGTTTTTTCTTGCTTTTAAGTCGATTAACATCTAGTTATGGTGAGTTTGGGAGCAGTTCGTCTAGAAACACTTTAATGTATTAAAAAATACTACTTCAAACCATATTTATTTAATAAATGTTGTTAGAAACACATTTTGGAGTGTGAAAATACTTCTACCAAATATACATGCTCTAATGTTTCATAAAACTTAAAAAAACATATATAACTTAATTATGAATTAAAATATTGTTATTTCCACGTATAAAAACACTTTTACTCATAAGAACTAACAAAAACACCCCTAATATGTTATTGATATTGATTGGTATTAAACACATACACATGACTGGTGCTGAAAACTTTATGCACTGAAGATGAACAAAGTTTTCCCTTTTAAGTCTCTTTCTCTGAAGTGCATACCGATGATGAAGTGTAAACTTAAGTCTGAAGCTTTTCCGAGTTTTTCTTCTCTAGCAAATTTCTGAAATTTGATGTTAATAGTCTTATAGGATGGAGTAACTTTGTGTGTTGATATACAATTTGAACTTCGTTGGTTTTTTTGCAGTCCTACTCCTGATGGTTATTTTTTGGTCTCCTTCTAGATGAATTTTCCTGTAGTCAAATCAGTACAATATTTACCCTCCTCAACAAAGGTATGAGATACACAAGACCAACCTCTGCACACTTTCAAACGAACGAAATTCATGTATAAAAACCTTCGACCATGCATAGAAATAGTAATTTACTCACAAAATATGATTCATCAAGCATTATGCCGAAGACCTGTTTAGAGTTTACCAAATCAATAAAAAATTTGATTATAATAACATAAAACAATGCTCACGTATCTATCACAAACTAACCCGTTTATGATGATACCAATTAACTCATGAGAATATGGTATTTGGGTCATCATACTCATATAATTCACTTGTTATGTTGGTATCACATTTTTTTCCTGAAAGTAAAATTTCATTCTAAGGCGTAGATACATCACCAGATACTAATATGAAATGTTAGATCAAAATATACATAAGCAATTACAAAAAACCAGACAATGCCATTGCTGCCATAGAGAGAAACTAACGTCCAAGGAGGAAAATGTGCATTTTTAAGTACACTAATAAAATAGAACTCACGCAGAGCTATCCTAGGCTCATTCTGTAAATCCTCCACCGTTCACACTTGGCTCGGCCGACTTCCACCGTCCACACTTGGCTCGGCCGACTTCCACCGTCCACACTTGGCTCGGCTGACTAGAACGGTAATCACAAATACGCAGCAAGACAAAAACAGAACAAAAAGGTCTAAGCACCCATGACTACAACTAGAACAAGCAGACCACAAAACTATAAAAGTCTCACTCAAGTAACATAAGACTCTCCCTGAAAGTAGTCATGGATTCAACATCCTCAATATCAAGATTCTTCTCTGTAAAAGTCTCAGGGTCATATAAAGCAAGCTTAATCCAGTCTATGTTGAGTAGAAGCTTACCATCCTCTGTGCAACCGTAACAATTTACAACGTCTTTAATTGGTAACACAGTCAAAGTCCAAGAATCAACCACACCATACTCCCTCATCACCCATAAGCTACACCTTTCCACCAAAGCATTAAATTTAAATGATTCATGAAGAAGGGTCAAAGCCGGTGATCCCTCGAACACAACTGGGTATAGAGAACCCTTAAATAGTCCGCCATCCACATAACCAGGGACCTCTGGTATTGAAATCGTCCTGAATTTCTCATGAACAAAATCAAAACAGATGATAATGATTCTTTCAGGTCTTCTATGTCCGTCGGATACAGATCCAACCCAATGTAAAGCCCCATTAAAAAATGAGCATCTCCGAGTGCAAATTGAAACTACTTTTAAAGAATCCTCAGGAAAAACCAGACTTCTCCATGAATTTGAACTCAATGAGTAAATTTCAGCTTGAGTAGATGTCACAGATCCTTGTTTACATACAACTATCCTAACAGTCTTGTAGTCGTTATTCTTGACATCAAACCCTAATCCTACAGCGACCTTAGCATCACTTTTCCGTAATAGAGTAATAGTAGAATCATCCAGGGTTTTGATTTTCCTAAGGCTTGGATTCCACAAAACAATTAAGCGACTAGAATAACCATTACCATACCTAGTATAAGCAAAACAGATCAAACCATTAACCGAACCCGCTATCGTTATTCTTTCTAACTCAGAAAACTCAGACTTGTGACGGAAATCAAATGGAATATCCATGTTACATAACTCAGAGAATGCGCTATCACAGATTCGAACTGAAGATAGAGGACGATTGAAATATTTAGAGTATAACAACATATATTGGCACGATCGGGAAGCCCTGAGATCATTGTAGGAGGTGATGAAGTTAGGATTGACAATGGTGTTGTACCATCTTTAGCAGACCGACCTGAATCTGACCAACGATTTCACCGTTAGCCATGCGAAGATGTCGAGTTCAACATCGCTTGGAAAGACGGTGCTTGACATAAAATGAATTTGGTGGATGATTATTCTTATTGAGAAGAGGAAGGGTATTTGAAAAGGACAAAAGGGTTTTGCTCTTTTTGGATAGAAAGACATTTCGAAGTTTCGATTCCGGATTATATATTATTTATAGGAAAAGGGTCATTTGTAATAACATACGTTTTAGAGATTTCATTTAGAAATATATACCTAATTTTTAAATTTAATAATTCTATATTTCTGACCTAAAAAATTAAATCAAATAATTGTTCATTTTCTTTTTCAATACATATTGTTTTTTGATGCAGATACATGATCCACAATATTCATCATAGATATCATTATTTGAAGGGTTTAAGTAATTTTTTTATGACTACTTGAACTTTTCAAGTAGTTATTTTTTTATCAGTCAGCAACCAAAACATGGGTTCAAGTACTTATTTTTTTTAGCAGTTAGCAACACAAACATCAGGTGATTACTTGAAGAGTTCAAAAGTTATTTATAACGACTTAAAAAGTTCAAGTAGTCATAAACAATTACTTGAACCCTTCAAGTAATAATATCTATGATGGATATTGTGGGCTAGAGATATGCATCGAGAAGGGATATGCATTAAAAAAGAAAGGAACAGTTTATTTGATTCGATTTTGTGGGTCAGAGATACACAATTTTTAGATTTGAGAAATGGATATATATTTTCAAATGAAACTTGTAAAGGGTATATTATTACCAATTACTCTAGGAAAAATTAGGGACCACTTTTTGAATAACTTTTGTTAAAACTTTAGATTTTTTTTTTCATTTTACACATATAGTAAATTTAAGTAGAGTTAGTGAGCTTCTCATTGTTGTTTTACTATAACACCATTTATTATGATAGATTATATTTTCGATATTTTTGTCAAATAATTATGTAGTTGTTGGGTTTGTTATTGGACAAGTTTCTAATTCGGTCATATATGTAAAATCCTAAATTGTGAGTTATTCTCTCTTTTATTTTTACAAACTGGGCTAAATTCCTAATTGAGTCGAAAATGAAAATTTTATTTAATATAACATTATAAAGACTTATTTTATTTAATATAATATTATTTTATGTGTCCCATTTTTCTCTTCTGAAATAGAATACTAAATCACTGAACTATCCAAAATAACGACTACAAGATTATCAAGATCGTAATTTTTCAAGACAAGCAATCGCCTGAAGCCGAGGTTTACACGCCGAGTACTAATTCATGGAGAAAGATTGAGTTTCCTTTGGCTTTCTCAGGAGTGATATTCGGTTTTGGAGAACATTACCGGTGTACAAGCGCCCCATTGGTTAACGGAGCCTTGCATTGGGTTTTAGAATTATGTAACGTAGAACAAAGAGCTTATTATTTCACTATTCTCTCTTTTGATTCAAATGACGAGCAATTTCGGATGTTTACGTTGTCCAAATCGTCCTGGTTTCGAGCTGGTGTAGATGGATACTATTATAATTTGCGAACTCCTGTTGTATGGAAGGGATTACTGGCTGTGGTTGCTCGTTTGACAAGAGTAAAACATGGAGGGCAAATGGGTGGCTCGATTGAGTCGATTCCTCGATTAATGGTGATGAAGGAGTATGGTGTAGTTGAGTCTTGGGTTGAACAGAGGTTGGCATTTTCAGATGTTATGTTCTGTTTAGGTTCCACGGAAGATGGTATGTTTCTAGTAAAGAAGCTGCGTAAGCTGTACTTAATGGATTCTGAGAATCGTCGTCCATTGGACTCAATGAAAGATCTTGATATTGAAGGCATTCAATATGTATCTAGTTTCAAAGAAAGTCTTGTTTTCGTTGAGGATTCAAATGTTGATATTTGAATGTCTTTTAATTCTGATTGGATTATCTCTTCCTCATTCCTTCAACTCTGTACTCAGCTTCTTTAATAGAAATTTTTTCATTCTTAATCACCTGAATGATCAACGTGAGTGGTATGGGGCTTGTGTTATTGTATCCTGAGACTCTGAAAGAGAAGTGTTTAGGTGTTAGGGATTATGATTATGTGGTTTCTTTCAAGAAGAGTCTTGTTTTGCTTTATACGAGAAATTTAACTTATACTAAATGTCAAAAAAGGAGTTTAGTGGTAGAAATGAATAGATTGGATAATTCTTAATCACCACAAAAACCAACAGCAAAGAACCTCTTTCTCTCTCAAATGATGCGTTTACAGAATGACTTTACTTCTTTACAGACACAATACACATTGTTCCCACAAGTGAAACAAAACACTCCTTGATAACTTTTTCACATACATAATACATTTTGTGGATTAAAACACTCCTTGATAAATAGCCTTTTTACATACATCTACATTTTGTTCCCACATACATAATTACATATAGAATAGATATAAAAGGGATGCTCCTCCTCACTCACTTTGTAAGGACAAAGTATTTCCCATTTACTTGTAACAGATTAGGACAATAGTTTCCACATGACTTAAATCTGCTTGCCAAATTTGATTCATCAAGTAAAGCAAGACTCTTTGAAAGTAGGCATAGATAGAATGCCATGAAAACTAAGATCCTTTTTATTTCGAGTTTCAGGATCAAAAGAAACAAGCCCATTCGCAGAGTTGATGGTTAAAAGCAAACCATCCATTGAGAAACCTGAACACCACATAACTTATGGAAGTTGCAATATATGTTCAGTCCATGTCTCATACGAAAAATTATAGGAATGACAGTTACAATGTGACTGTCCCTCTTGATGACTGTCACGTAGATAATTGAAAGCATACTTTTGTGATAATTAGTAGACTCATCTATCTACGTGACAACATCATGAGGACTCTCCATAATCTCTCGTCTCATACACACCATATTCCTTCATCGCCCATACTCTACACATTCTAGCCTCAGCTTCTTCTCCATCTCCCAACACCTCATAACAAATGCTAGTGATCCCTTAAAGCGGAAATGGAATCTCTAAATGATTAATGGATTCCCGAACGTAATATCGAGGTTGACATCATAATCAATCCAACTTCTTCATTTTCAGAATCAAAGAAAAGAAGATAATTACTTCTTCATCCCTTCTCAGGTACTTCAACTTCAACAACTTAATGAGAAGCTCCATTAGTTAATGGTCCATCGATTCCCCATCGTGTTCCTCCTCAGTACAGACTCGATTTTCTCTCTTGTTCTTAAGAATAATAAAGGGTTATGTTTAAATTTAGGTCTTCCGATATAAAAATGAACTGTCCAGATCTAAAACATAATCAAAAGTAAAAAAAATGAAAAGAAAAAAGTGTGAGAGCACTCTTTTCACTTTGAAGTTTATGCCAATGTAATCTTAGTCGTCCGTTATCAAAATAAACAGTCAAGATTTTCTGAACAAATACCTCATGTTAGATATGTATCCTTGAGCACCGTTTGTGTTGATTACAGAGCTAGATTCCTCTTTTTGGGTCAAATTAGAACCATATTCTTCCTTTAGTTGCTCAAAAACGTTAAATTTTAAATCATAAAGTGAGGTTTCAATTTTAAGAAACCTAACTAGATTTTTGGTTTCAATTTCAAGAAACCTAATTAGATTTTATTGTCATAATTCACAATTTGTTAATGTATTTTAATTAATTGGGTTTCAATTTGAAATCAAATAGTAAACTGAGTAGAATACCATGTTTTAGAAAAATTAAGTACCGAGGAAGTTGTGACGGTGATGCTTGTGTGCTAGGTGTAAAAATGGGAAAAATGCTAATGAAAGTGATGCATATGGGTTGCAAATTGTGAAAACCACAAGAGTGTTAATTTACAATTTAGCCATTACTTGAAGATTGTACTATAAATTCAGTGGGAATCATAGGCGTGTAAGCTTAAGATGGATGGCAAAGCATTTACTTAGACAGGTTTAAGGCACAAGCAAACCAGAAGTTGAATGCCTAAAAGAAACTATTCGGCAAAGACTAATAGATTTGATATTTATAATTTTCTCCATTTAATCCTTCTATTATAAAAAAATTTCTTTAAAATTTTGATTTCTCTTAATTTTAAGAGCATTTAATTTGATCCGGGTTTATTGCATAAAAAATAAACCAAACCAAAAAATTGATTAAAAAATAGTCAAACCAAACCAATCATTCATAAAAAATGAACCAACCAAATAAAAAAAATAGAAAACTAAAAAACAACATAATAAAAAAATGATAAAAAAAACTAAAATTTGAGTTTAGTTCGACTAGAAAACCGTCAAAATTCAAACTTTGATTGCTTAATTCTACCGTACCACACCGAACCAAAAACCTAAAGAACAGATCTATAGAAGTGGCAAAATAGTTTTGTATACTTATCACTGATATCTAGCGTTTTTATTGATTTATCACATTTATGTGTGAAGTTATGCCTATTTTCCAATGTCTAGAAATTCTAAAACTAACATATAAATATACAAAATTTGAAAAGACTACATTGTAAAAATTACAATAAGAATCAAGCCATTAACAGATCAAGCCATTAACCGAACCCACTATTATTCTTTCTAACCTAGGCTTATGAAGGAAATCGAAGGGAAAATCCATCTTAAATAACTCATAGAATGAGCTATCACAGATTAGAACTGAAGATAGAGGAAGATACAGCATATATTGACACGATCCGGATGCCCTGAGATCAATGTAGGAGGTGATGAAGTTAGGGTTGGCAATGGTGGAGAACCATCTTTTGCAGACCGACCTGAATCTGACCAACGATTTCACCGGTAGCCATGCAAAGATGTCGAGTTCAACATCGCTTGGAAAGACAGTGGTTGACATGATAGGAATTTGGTGGATGATTATTGAAGACGAAGAGTATGTAAAAAGCACAAAAGGGTTTTGCTCTTTTTGGATAGAACAGCATTTTGATATTTCCATTCGGGATATATGTTATTTATATTGGCCTATTCTTCAGATGACGAATTTTTTCTTTTATTTAATTTTAAATTAATTTATTCACACATACCAATCACAATGGGACCAATACTCCTAATAATTTCTCCTTCAATAGTGTGCATTTTTTATTGAGCTCGCGTTTTGTATTCTACTAAATTCTCAGGATATCTAAATGTATTACTCAATTAAATGAAAATAGACCATCTTCTGTTGAGATCCTCAGCATACAGCCACAATCCCTTCAACACAAGCACAAGGATGAAAAGACAATTTCAAAGTTTTTTGTATTTTGTATTTTTCTATAGATAAATCTAAGTCGCCCATACTTGTAATAGATGACTCAAATTGAACAACATTCTCTTTTGTTAATGAAACAATAGAGAAATCACGATCCCAATCAAATACACCCAAACTATTGAAAGATTCTTTCACTGGTAGCAAATAATCTTTCCAAGGGTGAGTTTGTGAATGTCTCTTATAAAAGTACTTTAACGCATTAAAAATGATACTTAAAACACATATACTTGAAAAATATCGATTGCTTGAACACAATTCTATATGTGAAGACACTTCTACAAGAATCACATGTTCTAGTATTTTTTAAAATATTTCTACATGCATGTGAATATATTTTAAAATACATGTAAATATTTAAAATATATATATATGACAATAATTATGAATTAAAATATTATTATTTTAATATATAAAAACACTTATGACCATAAACGCTAACAATCTCATTCTAAAGCAGTTATAATAAGAAAAGTAATCATTCTTGCATATTGGCAAGGAAAAAAGAGGAAATGAATCTAATATTTTAAAATTAAAATATTCAATATCTTATCTCAAGAGAAATTGGATGTATTAAAATAATATTTTATGAAAGTTAGCCGATATATAGAGTGAAGATGGATGGAATATTAACACCCACTCCGTTATGTCTCCGACCTATATGAGAACCTTCCACCCCTTTCAATGGATAAACTAGTTTAGTTTAGTGTCAATATGACGAACGGAATTCACTTCTATGGATAAACTAGTTTAGTTTAGTGCCAATATTCTTGTTTCCGAGGAAAAAATTTATCACTTCATTTTCTTAGTTGTGATTTTGCTACCTACATCTCAAAAAACATGATGCACAAATATACACGATGTACTCATTTTAGTCTCTAAATAAATGTTCATCATTTTTTATGAAATGAAAATTGCACGTTGTGGCAAGTGACTTGCTTTTAGAGTCATCGAAACTCCTAAACTTTAGTTTCAGGATATATTAGTCTCAAACTTTGAATATGATCACTTTTATCTCTTACTTCTAAACCATATACCATGTGGTCTCAAATTAAGCGATCTTCCTCCTCTGACCCTTTGTTTATATATATTTCACTCTCAACAACCTCTTAGTATAATTATTCTTAGCCACATACTCAGAGAGCAAACCATATAATGCGTAAAAGCCTACTTGATGGGAGTGATAGCGATAAGATGTGTACACTACAAAATTCAAAAATCAAGATTGCAAATGTTCAAAAAAATATATATCGTGTCCTGCATTTACCAAATAAAAAAAGTATATGACAGAGCGTAAAACGAGTTTCATCGATAAACTAGTGCAATTTATGGTTGATATCAGCAAAGCTCGTTTAACTTGGGACCTCGTGTATAGTTTGAAAGTAAATGGACGAAATTGTATGTTTTAAAACTTTAGCATTATTGTAAATTTCATTTCGCTAATTATTTCAAATTTTTGAAACTGAATATTCTGGACATTTCAGTGTTCCAGTATTCCGTTCTAGATGAAAAAATAAGACACGTAAAATAATATTATGAATTTATTATAGTGTTAAATACAACAAAAAATAAGTCCTTTTAACATTATATCATATAAAGTTTTCATGATAGGAAACACGTGTTCAAAGCTAAAAACTAAAATCAACGTTACAAAAACCTTTATAACCTTCACTGCCATCCTCCTCAACAATTTGTTTTTGTTTCCCTCTCTGAATAAATGTTGCGAATTGAGAGTTGAGAGCTTCAGGTTTTTCTTTGATCGTTTTAGGGAGATAACATGAGCTTACTACTTAGGAGGTGAATTGGTCGGCTGGGCTTACGATAGGGTCTGGGTGAATTGGTGCGCTGTTCTTAGGGAACGTGGACGTACTTCTCCATTCCGGCCTTGGGTGTGTTTCGTCCGTTTAGGGAGAAACACCATAATTCTGGCCGAAACGGTTCTGCCGAAGTTGACCAGATTTATGGACGTAATTTTTATTCCCCATCCTCGGAATTTGACTATTTTGTGTTTTGGGACTAAAGTGTCCAATAATCAACCTTCAAGAGTTCAAGAGGCTCAATGGCCCCCAAATGAGTACACGTGTGTTGTGTTGCACATGCTTTTTCCCTTTAATGAAAGTAACATACACTTATTTAAAGGCTAAAGGGTAATACCGAATTCGTTTTAATAGTCGAGGGACTAAAATGTTGTAAGGGCTTGTTTTTTGTCATTGTGCTTGTAGAAGAATCGTCGTGTTGTAGAATGTTGGATTCCGTATCGAATTGGGTCTACATGGAGAGCATGCATATTTATTTGGTCGCGTAAGAAGGTGGAATAGTGGCTCCAGATTGCTGCATGTTAGGAAGAAGATGAATAATGGAACCGTGCAGATTCCATGTTATTGCGAACCAAAAGCAGGGAGAGGAATTTGAGCGGGAATCTAGGCCTGAGGCTGAGACTATTTTCACGGTTTTAATCTCTTCCATGGGCAATTGATGAGGATTTGAGTATAAATTAGACAAATGACAACTAATAGAATTAAAACTCGGGAAATATAATTTAATAACATCATTTTTTATATTGCATTATTGCTTGAACGCATGGATTATACGAGCATGTATTCTAACTTTAGATTACAGCATGAAATGGACAAGGAACAGACTACGGTAATATGGAGGAGAATTGCTTGTAAGAGAGACTGATTAGGCTTCGATTCGTCCGAGCATGGAAGCTTCGACAATTGTCCTGGGCTCACTGCTCTTGCAGTCTTGCTTAAATAATAGAAAGAAATATATTTTTAACATGGTTATTTAAAAGATGAGAAAATGTGAAAACAAAACTAAACAGTCTAGATTAGACCAATACTAGGGACTAAATCTATGGCAGAGGAAAAACCTTTTAGAACATTCAGCTAACACCTAAATCTGCCATGGAAACTATAAAAGTCTCACTCAAGTAACATAAGACTCTCCCTGAAAGTAGTCATGGATACAGCATCCTTAATATCAAGATTCTTCTCCATGGAAGTCTCAGGGTCATATAAAACAAGCTTAGTCCAATTAAAGTACGTGTTGAGTAGAAACTTACCATCCTCCGTGCATCCATAACACATCTCAACGTCTCTAATTGGCAATAGCTTTTCAGTCCAAGACTCAACCACTCCATACTCCCTCATCACCCATATGCTACACATCCCCATCAATGATTCATCTTCAATTGCTTCATAAACAAGAATCAAAGCCAGTGATCCCCTGAATACAACTGGATGTTCAGAATAAGTGATTGCTCCATTTTTATAGCTCGGGCACTGTGGTAGTGAAATCGTCCTGAATTCCTCATTAACAAGATCAAAACACAAAATAATGGATCTAGAAGGTCTTCTATGTCCGTCAGATATAGATGCAATCCAATGCAAAGCTCCATTAACAAATGGGCTACTGCAAATGGTAATATCAATTACTCTAAAAGAATCCGCAGGTAAAACCAGATTTCTCCATGAATTTGAACTCAAAGAGTAAATTTCAGCTTGATGAGATGTCACATTTCCTTGATTACACACAACAATCCGAACAATCTTGTAGTCGTTGTTTTTGGAATCAAACCCAAATCCGAGAGCGACCCTAACATTATTTTTCGGTAATAGACTAATAGTAGAGCTAGATTCAGTTAGGGATTTGAATTTCCTAAGGCTTGGATTCCACAAAACAATGAAGCGACCAGAATAATCATCTCTAATATCAGTGAGACAGAGCAAGCCATTGACAGAACCCACTATCAGTCTCTGTAACTCAGAAAATGAGCCACAATCAGACGGAGGAGGGAAATCGAAGGGAATATCCAAATTAAATATGTCAGAGAATGAGTTATAGCAGATAAGAACTGAAAATAGAGGAGGATTGACGTACCAAGACAGGATTAGCAGAAATTGGGAAGATCTGGAAAGGTTGAGGTCAATGTGGGAGGTAATGAAATTAGGGTTGGCAATGGTGGAGCACCATCTTTTGCTGACCGGTCTAAATCTGAGCAATGATTTCACTGGTAGTCTAGCAAGGATGTCGAATTCGACGTCGCGAGGAAGGACCGTGGTTGACGACGATTCCATCTCTTCAGGTGAGTTAGTGAAATTCGAATGCTTTGGACTGAAATCAATTCTGTTGGATATTGATATTTGGCGGCGGCTGACCATTCTCATTGGGAAGACGAAGTTGAAAACAAAAACTAGTTATAGAGCACAAAAAGCTTCAATTTAGTGGTTGACCAAATTTTACTTCAGTCCCCACTCTACTACCGTTACCAAAGAAGTATTCATCCTTCAATTATCTGAAAGTGATCAACAAGTATGCATATAATTTTATTATATTTATGGGTGTGCAGAACTTTTAAAAATTGATTGAATTGAATTAAACCAAATCGATTTAGTCGGTATTTTTATTACAATAATTATAATCGATTTAGTTAATTTAAATAATCGAACTTTCGGTTCAATTATATTTTGCAATAAACCTGTAATCAGTTTGAACCGATTATAACAATTTATATATATATATATATATATATATATATATATATATNCAATCTGTAATATTATGCCCATAAATTAATGGGGCATGCATCTGCAGACTACCAAAACTTTGGATATTCGCAATACTGAAAAAATTCGTAAGAAACTTAGACATAAGAACAACCACATGCACATCCCGAACAACCAGTATCTTTTACGGTCATCTCATTGCCATAATCATAGAGGAAGGTCTATCTCTATATAATGATATGAAACTTCAACAATTAATAAAATAGTTACAAACTGCTATACCATTTCTAAAAGGACAAAAATCTCGAGTTTTGGCAGTATGCGGGTGCGTGCCCTATTGATTTATGGGCATAATATTGCATATTGTAGCCTTGTTGTAAGTCAGAGGGCTAGTATTTCTGTTAGGCTCATGGAGAGTATGTTTAATCTCTATGGCTGCGGTTTCCAGCACAATTGCTTCATATATATGTAGCGGTATTGGTCAAAGTGAGTGAGAAATTGCTGAGTAGATAAATATCTCTTCTTGATTTCCTATGGATCAGACAACCACTTTTCATCTACTGTTTCTATGAAGAGAATTGTCTCTTCTGTAATACTGTTAAGAATTTACTGTTCTAGTAGTAGAAGTACATCTTTAGCTGATTGGCTAGAAGATGCTTCTGGTTTACTGTTTAAACTGGGGAATTCTGTTGAGTAGAAGTTCCCTCAGCCTCGGCCTCTGTGGCCTCAGCCTCGGCTTCTGCTGGTCATGAACCCTGCAAGTATTCACGGGGTTAAAAAATCAGGTAAAGAATTCTGTTCACATTTGATATATTCAATATCAAAATCAAATATGGATAAAATACATTGCCAAGAAGTAAATATTTGTTTAGAGGCAAGGTTCTGTGTATAGGAAGAAGCATATTATTTCTCTTTCTTATAATCAGAATTTTGATGAAAGAAATATTCCCCCTAAATCTAGACCTAGTCAGATGAAGAAGTACTTAGAAATGTGTAAAACAAAAATCAAATCCCTTTTATTGAAAAACGTAATTAGACCTAGTCACACTCCTTGGAGTTGTACATCATTTTATGTTAACAAAAATGTAGAAATAGGAATAGGTGCACCTAGATTAGTAATTAACTATAAACCTCTTAATGATACCTTACAATGGATTAGATATCCCATACCGAATAAAAAAGATCTTCTCGATATACTACATAGTTTAGTAGCATTTTCAAAGTTTGATCTTAAATTAGGATTTGGCAAATACAAATTACTGAAAAATATAGATATAAAGCGATTTTACAATACCATTTGTCCATTATGAATGAAATATTTTATCATTTGGTGTAAAAAATGGTTCATCTGAATTTTAACATATCATGAATGATATATTTAATGCTTATATTGAATTCATAATCTGTTATATTGATGATGTGTTAATTTTCTCATCTTCTATTGATCAGCATTTCAAACATCTTAATATATTTAAGAATGTTATTATCAGAAATGGTTTAGTTCTTTCTGTATCTAAAATGAAACTTTTCAAATTAAAGTATGTTTCATTGGACACAACATTACTAATGGAACGATTATTCCTATTAACGAAAATATAAAGTCTCTAATTTTCCAGATGAAATAGAAGACAAAACTCAATTACAGAGATTTTTAGGAAGTCTTAAAATTACATTAAAAACTTTTATCCACATCTATCTCAAGATTTACCAAGAACCCTCTACCTTGGTCTCCAAAACATACTCTTGCAATCCAATGTATTAAAACAAAAATCAAGACAATTATTTTGTTTATGTTTACCCAATCTTAACTGGAAAAATATTGTAGAGACAGATGCCTCTAACGAGGGATATAGTGGAATTCTTAAACAATTTAATCCAAACGGTCAAAGGGAGGAACTTTTAAGACTTACCTCACGAGTTTGGAAAGGACCAGCATTAAAGTACCCTACTATTAAATAGGAATGTTTATCTATAGTCAAATGTGTTTTAAAATTCTTGGATGATCGTTTAAACCAACATTTTCTAATAAGAGTTGATTGCTCTGCAGCAAAACTTATATTTAAGAAAGATGTACGAAGCCTTGCCTGTAAACAAATATTTACTTCTCGGCAAAGTATTTTATTCATATTTGATCTTGCCATGGATATTTTTGGACATATTAATGAATATATTTCTTTTAAATTATGCATACATGATCATAGTAAAATATGTTTGACATTGGTTCTCCTTCTATTACTACTGTAGCTAATACCATAGCTTCAACCTCTAAAACAACTGAACTTATAATTTATCAGGATGTAAAAAAATCTTTGGATAAATGGACAATACCTAAAGTTAAACCTAAATCAATATATAAAATTGGAACATTTGATTTTACCAATAGGAAAATTATTAAAACTTTTGAACATGCCATGCCTTTGCTGCATAATGATGATCTTATCTATTTATTACATATCCAGGATTTATTTCCTTTTATGCAAAAATATAAATATGTGCATATAGGACTTGTTCAGATAGCTTTAAAACCTTGACTTTACTTGGTCAAAACACCAGTATTTAGTGTACCCTTAGAGATGACCGTTGCCTCAACTGGAAAGCATCCCTAATGGGAGCCATTGAAACCAGTATTTCACATGGACCAATATATTTTAATATATATACATCCGAACTTGAGTGTTTCCCTCTCTGACAGTAATTTATCTAAAGTCTTAGAACTTAGAGTTATATCTCATGGTTATGAGTATTTATCAGGATCTTCTCCTTTTTCTATATTATTCAGAATTCATCTTAAGATTCTATCAACCATAATCCTTACACCAGAAAATAAAGTGAACGAGAACACACTTTCCTTATTGATACTAACATTTTCAGCAACCAAGTGGTTACCCCAAGAATGATACTTTCGGAAGAAATTACTTTTTCAGAGAAATGGTAAATTCTTAATGTTGTACCTACCAGACTCATCATTAGAAAATCTATAGAAGATGTCATTCAGACTCAAGGAGGTAACATATACCTTAAATTCCAGAAACCCTTAACTATAACCCTTTCTAGTACTAACTATAGGAGTATTCTTGCCTATAATGTTGATTTTTCAGAATCCTCTCGTCAATCTATATCTGAACCTATATGATCTTATCAATCCTCTAATCCTTTAGTCAAAGATACTACTCCTAAAGATTATATTAGCGATATTCATATATTCGATAATCAAATCCTCATGGTGTTTGTGAAATCAGAAGGCCTAATAGCCCAATAGCTAGTGATATGGAATTCAATATTTGTTGGATTTTTCTCAACTCTAAGGAATTTAGAGCAAGGTATTTTAAAACCTATATTCGACAATAGTTACAAACCTTAAAAACTCTGTATTATATCATTTAAATAAAAACCAGTATGTTAAACCTTTCCTTGAATGGTATTACGATTTTGCACGCTAACTGTATTTACATGATGAAAATTAATTAAATGTGTTAACAAGAATTCAAAAGAGTTGGATAACTACTAATGGAAGGATTTTTCAATCTATTCATCCTCCGTCGTTATCTCTAGAACTTGCTCTCGGTAATGATAACCTTAAACCCTTAGTTATCAATCCTTATGTTGAAATTCCATAAAACCCCATTCAACAGTAACCGGTAAAAGTTAAAGATATTTTACCTTTTACCAAGCAGAACAAGTATACTAATCTTTTCCTCCGAACTGTAAGAAATCAGTTAACCAGAAAAGAAGATTAGATTGAGAATATTCATGATCAATGTCAGGTCAAACCTAAACCTAAAACACTTGATCTTCAACCCGTCACTATAAAATCACCTCTTGAAGTTACCAACTTCAAGATGAAATCCAGTAAGAAAGATGAAGAGTTTATGACAACTCTCATTGATAAAATCAAAGATTTAAAGATTACAAATCATCCAGAATAATCAACACAAATAAATATGATGAATCAAAATCTACCACCACACGTAAATTAAGATGAAATAGAGAATTACGCTCTTTCCCAAATCTTAGACATTCAGAAATTTTTTTATGATACTATTAATAAAATTTCCTATTCTAAGAAACCTATAACCTGTATGGCCTTAACGGGACCAGATAGATATTATTATCCTAGACCTACATCCAGGATATCTTGTATGACGAAGATTTTCTTTACACTCAAAATTTTTACCATGGAAAAACCATCTATGAATGGAATATAGATGAAAAAATAGAATATCAAATCTTTGTGACCATACATCATATGATTATGATGGCCATCTTATCCTAAAAGAAAACATCTTATCCAAAAAAAGATAAATCTCAAATAAAATGTTACAAGTGTGGAATGGCATGACATTACGTTAATAAGTGTAAATCAAAACTTAAGCAGAAATTACATGAACTTTCTCTTGATGAAGAAGCTCAACATCAAATTTTAAATCATCATTTTAATGAAGATAATACTTCTGAATCTAGTTCAGATGATGATTTAGCTGAATTATATTTTAAACCAGAATCATCTTCTTCTGATAATCCAGAGCCTAGTTGCTCTTCCAAAACCTATAACATGTTAACTGAAGCTAATTAACTAGATGAATGGTCTTGACCTTGGACAGCCTAGCCTTAATGTTTTAACTGACACTTAACAATCCATGCTTAATCTAGCTAACCAGATAACTGATCCTGAGATGAAGTTGAAATTTCTTGAACTTTGTTATCAGAATCATACCAACACAAGAAATTCTTCCTATCGAAAACTACAGTATGCACGAAGTTCTAAAACGTATGCAACATACTTCTACTATAGAAAAACCAGTTACTTTCCCAGATTTAAAAATGGAAGTAAATTTTTTAAAAATCGAGATAAAGCAGCTTCAAACTTTTAACCAAATTATTTTTCAGGATATTAGTAATATTAAACAACAATTATTTTCTAAAGGTAAAAATCCTGCAAATAAACCTGATTCTTCTTCTGCCCAACTTGAAGATGACCAATATTTATTTTTAATGAATAAGGTTACTTTTCAGAAATGGTATACCAAAATCACTTTTATTATTAAACCAGATTTTATCTTCAAAGATGCCATTGCCCTTGTTGACAACGATGCTGGTATGGACTGTATTCAAGAAGGGTTAGTTCCTACCAAATACTTCTAGAAAACCACCCAATGTTTAACCAGCGCCAATGGTAACTCTATGCGTATAGAGTTTTAAAATTTTTGAAGTCCTTATCTGTAATCTTGGTGTATGCCTGCCAATTGCACTCATTATTCTGGATAAATACTGATAATCCAAAGCAAGAGAGCTAACTCATATGGACCTAGTGAGATCAATAAGCTCATTAACATGTAACTAGCACGTCTGTCAACGATTTAGGTGGATCAATGGTCCTAACTCAATCTCTGCCACATGGACCTAACCACAATGCGACTTGGGTGACGTCCCACTAGTTACATACTAATTGCTTCATCAATTTTAATGGATGCACATGAAGTACTCCTTCAATCTTATTGATTACTTTTTAAGTTCTCCTACAGCTAGCATGGATCTACAAATATTAAAGGGCATATTAACATTTATATTAATTTTAAATTGCTACACACATGGCCTCATAAACTTACTGTTTTGGTGGTGGTGGTGGTCTTGCGGCCAATATAGATCTATATTCTAAAATAAATAACAAGAAATTTAAAATACTTACAATCAGATTATAATGGAAGATATGCAGGAAAAGTGGGAGAAGTGCATGAAGAAGAAGAGCTGTGCCAAAGCTTGAAATATTATTATTCTTGAGAGAGAGAGAGAGTACAAAAATTTTATAGAGAGAGATTGTATGCTAATTCTCGAGGAAACTTAAATCTGCCTTCAACAAAGGGTGAGGCTTCCCTTTTATACTACAAAAGTAAATAGTTACAGTAGAAAGACAGATGATGTGGCGTGTCCTTGATCATTGGAGTCACTTATCCTTATCTTCTTTGCTTTTTCTCAGTGGGAATCTACTTTATGAAAAGAAGATTTGTCCTTTCTGATAATCGAAAGTGTATGGTCGTGTTATGTTGTCATAACCTTACTTTTGTTGAGTGGAAGACAAGGATGAGACTTTTCCTTTTCCCTTTTTGTCATGTTCAATTTTTTATGATATCATTCCTGTAAGAGAATCCAAAAAATCTGCAGTAGTAAGATCTGTTAATTCTGGTTCTGACTCTCACTAGCCAAGATATAGAATTTGTTTTCATTTTGGTCAGATTCGGTTTTACTACTTATTGATTTCATGGAAGAATCTTCGTGACTGATGGACTATAGAAATTATTCTTTCATGTAATCCATAGTTTTGATAATTAATTCTGTTTCAGTGATTTTTCAGGAAACTTCATTTTTAATTCTGTTTGAGCAGTAATAAATGGATTTTCTGTTACAGAAGGAAGAACCTTTGGCATAAAATCAAACAGGCTTGTGTATGAATTTAGATGGCCTTGTTGAGTTCATGTATATTTGGATTCATTCTCTTATCCCACCATTTGGTGTAGAACACTTTTTTTAGCCTGGAAATTTTATTCTGACACATTTTAAATCCCACTTCTAGATCTAGGGGATACTAAAACGGGTGATAGAATGAACTATAGCTTTGGACATAAAAATGCCCTTATTTCCTGGTAGTAAAGGATAGGCTGCTTTCCATTCTTTAAATACAGTTTATACTTATTCTTGTAGGGTGTCCACTGTGTTACCAAATTATCCCACCAAACGAGGAACCAATTTGGGAGTTCAGTTTTGAGGCCTCTAGGCATATATAGATAAACCAAGTATGGTTGTGTACTAGATTTTGATGATAAAAAATATAGGTAAATGAATCAATGTAATCCCAATAACTATATTTAGTTTCAGTATTGCGGATATCTAGAGTGCTGGTAGTATGCGCGTGCATGTCCCATTTATATATGGGTATAATATTCCAGTCAGGGTTGGGTAAAGATAAACAAAATAACCGTTTGATTTTTGTTTTAGTACATTGGATTGCAAGAGTATGTTCTAGAGACCAAGGTACAGGGTTCTTGGTAAGTCTGGTATAAAGAATCGAAGCATCTTAAGATAGATGTGGAGAAAAGTCTCTAATGTAATTAAGACTTTCTAAAAATCTATGTAATTAAGTTTTGTCTTTTATTTCATTTACAAATTTAGATGCAAACTCTATACTTCTGTTAATAGGAATAATTGTTTTCATTAGTAATGTTGTGTCAAAGGAAACAGACTTCAGTTTGAAAAACTTTCATTTTAGATGCAGAAAGAACTAAACCATTTATGATAATAACATTGTTAAATATATTAAGATATTTGAAATGTTGATCAATAGAAGATGAGAAAATTAACACATCATTAATATAACAAATTATGAATTCAGTATAAGCATTAAATATATCATTCATGATATGCTGGAATTCAGTTAGACCATTTTTTACACCAAATGGTAAAATATTCCATTCATAATGGCCAAAAGATACTGTAAAGGCAGTTTTATATCTATCTTTTGAGTAATTTATATTTGGCAAAATCCTTATTAAAGATCAAACATTAAAAATGCTACTAAATCATGTAGTTTATCGAGAAGATCTTTTTTATTGGGAATGGGATATCTAATCCATTGTAAGGCATCACTAACATATTTATGCTTAATTTCTAATCTAGGTGCACCTTTTTCTATTTTGCATTTTTGTTAACATACAATGTTGTACAACTCCAAGGAGAGTGACTATGTCTAATTAAGTTTTTCTGTAAAAGGGATTTGATTTATGTTTTACACATTTCCAAGTATTCTTTCTTCATCTGACTAGGTCTAGATTTAGGCAGAATATTTCTTTCATCAAAATCTTGATTATAAGGAAGAGAAATAATATGTTTCTTCCTATCCCAAAATGCATTAGGAATATCTCTACAATTTTTTGTTTGGAAGCCCTGTAAGATAATTTTAATCTTATTTTGTATAGAAGGTTGCTGAATTCTCTGTTCAATAGTAAAAAATTGATGTTATTTTTGAATAAAATTAGTCTGTTGTTCTTTATTCTGAACAATATCTTTTATTTGATCAAGCTCTTTAGTATAAGGGGCAGTTATAAACTCAAAGATTATATTTCTATTGTTAATATTAGTATGGATACCTAAAGTATCAATTCCAGTAATAGGCGTTAATAAGCATAAAAAGAGTGCCTAAAATAATGTTTTATGCCATGTACTTAATTAAAACAAATGCAGTTGGTAGGCATACACCTTGATTACATGTTAAGACTTCAGAATGTTTAAATTCTATACACATAGAATTGCCACTGGCGCTGGTTAAACATTGGGTGGTTTTTTGGAAATATTTGATAGGAATTAAACCTTCTTGAATACAGTTCTTACCATAACCACTGTCAACAAGGGAAATGGCATCTTTGATGATAAAATATGGTTTAATAATAAAAGTGATTCTGGTATACCATTTGTGAAAAGTAACTTTATTTATTAAAAATAAATATTGGTTATCTTCAGATTAGGCAAAAGTTGAATCGGGTTTGTCTACAGGATTTTTACCTTTAGAAAATAATTGTTGTTTAATATTACTAAGAAAATAATCTGGTTAGCAGTTTGAAGCTGCTTGATCTCAGTTTTTAAAAAATTCACTTTCATTTTTAAATCTGGGAAAGTAACTGGTTTTTCAATAGTAGAAGTATGCTGCATATTTTCAGGGCTTCGCGCATTCTATAGTTTTCGGTAGGAAGAACTTCTTGTTTGTTATGATTCTGATAACAATGTTCAAGAAATTTTAACTTCATCTCGGGATCAGTTATCTGGTCAGCTAGATTAAGCATGGATTGTTCAGTGTCAGTTAATACATTAAGGCTAGGTTGTCCAAGGTCAAGACCATTCATCTCAACAATAGCCTTCCAATAATTAGCTTCAGTTAACAGAATACATGTTTTGGAAGAGCAATAAGGCTCTGGATTATTAGAAGAAGATGATTCAGGGTTAGAATATAATTGAGCTAAATCATCATCTGAACAAGATTCAGAAGTATTATCTTCATTAGAAAGACAATTAAAAATTTACTGTTGAGCTTCTTAATGAAGTGAAAGTTCATGTAATTTCTACTTGAGTTTTGATTTACATTTATTAGCGTAATGTCATGTCGTTCCACACTTGTAACATTTTATTTGAGATTTCTCTCTTTTAGGATAATGTGTTCTTTATTGGTTTTCTTTTTAGGTCTATCTTGATAATTAGAAGGAGATATTTTTTGGAAGAGAATTTTTTATAAGATTTTAATTTCTTATAAGGCTTATGGGTTCTAGAAGTAGAAGGATACTGGATTTTTGTGTCATAAGTAAACTGATCACAAAATTCTCCTACTTATTTTCTGTTGGTTAGATAATGATGTTTCATCATCTATTGTAACTTCATATCGTTGCATAGAGATAATCCTTCTTCAATGACAATACCAATAAGATGACCATAAGAATACTATTCATAAGAGATATCCATCTGGTCATGCCTATCCCTAAGTTTCTTTCTCACCTTTTCGGTAAAGAGGCTAGGAAGTCCATTAATGCACTTTGCCTTCCAATGTTCACTATTAACGTCAGATCTTTGCATGAATTTCATCAGGAAAACACTTTATACCATCTAAAATGAGTTAAAGATGGACATCTAAGATTCTGTAAGAGTTCTCTATGTCAGTATTGATAATTCCTGGTCCCATAAAATGATGTAGAATAGTTTGGGCTAAAATATAGCAAGCGTCTTCAGTTTTGTTTTTGTTCTAGTAAGAGGGTCAACATTAATCTTAAAGGAATTTAAAATCTCAATTCTCTGGGTTTTAGTGAGAAAATTATCTACCATCTTTTAAGAATGCCTGTAAAATCATCAACAAGGAATCTATAGATTTGATGGTCAGTATTACCATTCTATTTATACATATATGCATACATAATTATATGATGTATGGTCTCCAAGATTTGATATTCTATTTTTCCATCTATATTCCATTCATAGATGGTCTTTCCGGGGTAAAATTATTGAGTATAAAGAAAATCTTCTTCATATAAGATATCCTGCTGATAGGTCTAGGATAATAATATCTACCTTATCCTGTTAAGGCCATACGGGTTATAGGTTTTCTAGAATAGGAAATTTTGTTAACAGTATCATCAAAATCTTTTTGAATTCCTAAGATTCGGGAAATAGCGTAATTCTCTATTTCATCTTAATTTACATGTGGTGGTTGATCTTGATTCGTCATATTTATTTGTGTTGATTATTCTGGATTATCTGTAATCTTTAAATCTTTGATTTTATCAATGAGAGTTGTCATAAAATCTTCATCCTTCTTACTAGATTTAAGATAAAGTGTTTTAGGTTTAGGTGTGACCTGACATTGATCATGAATATTCTCAATCTGGTCTTCTATTCTAGTTAACCGATTTTCTACAGTCTGGAGGAAAAAAATTAGTATAATTGTTCTGATTAGTTGAAGGTAAAATATCTTTAACCTTTACTGGTTCCTGTTGAATGGGTTTTTCTGGAATTTTAACATAAGGATTGATAACTAACGGTTTAAGGTTATCATTACCAGGAGCATGTTCTAGGGATAATGGTGGAGGATGAATAGATTGAAAAATACTTCTATTAGTAGTTATCTAACCCTTTTGAATTATTGTTAACACTTTTAATTGATTTTCATCATGTAAATAAAGTTGGGGTGTAAACTCGCAATACCATTCAAAAAGTTTAATATACTGGTTTTTATTTAAATGATAATAATACTGAGTTTTTAAGGTTTGTAACTTTTTTGGAGTATGGGTTTTAAAATACCATGCTCAAAATTCCTTATACTTGGGTTGCATGAAATCCTGGTTAAGCTGATTTCTCAAATCACTATATAGAGAAAAATCTATTAAATATTGAATTGCATATTACTAGCTATTGGGTTATTAGGCCTTCTGTTTTCATAAACACCATGAGTTATTTGATTATCAGATATATGAATACCCCTAATATAATTTTCAGGAGTAGTATCTTTGACTAAAGGATTAGATGATTGATCAGATCCTATAGGTTCAGATATAGATTGACGAGAGAATTTTGGAAAATCAACATTATAGGCAGTAATACTCCTATAGTTAGTACTAGAAAGGGTTATAGTTAATGGCTTCTGGAATTTAAGGTATATGCTACCGCCTTGAGTCTGAATGACATCTTCTATAGATTTCCTAATGATGGGTCTGGTAGGTACAACATTAAGAATTTGTCATTTCTCTAGAAAAGTATTTTCTTCCCAAGTTATCATTTTTTGGATAATTACTTGACTGCTGAAAATGTTAGCATCAATAAGGATAGTGTGTCATTGTTCACTTTGTTTTCTAGTGTAAAAATTTAGGGTTGATAGAACCTTAAGATGAATTCTGAACAATATAGAAAAATGAGAAGATCCTGATAAATACTCATAACCATGAGATATAACTCTAAGTTATAAGACTTTAGATAAATTACTGTCAGAGAGAGAAACACTCAGGTTCAGATTGATATTAAAATATACTAGTTCATGTGAAAGATTGGTTTCAATGGCTCCCATAAGGGATGCTTTCCAATTGAGGCAACGACCATCTCTAAGGGTACATTGAATATTGGTGTTTTGACCAAATAAAATCAAAGGCTTTAAAGTTATCTGAACAAGTCATATATGCACATATTTATATTTTTGCATAAAAGGAAATAAATCCTAGATATGTAATAAATATCTAAGATCATCATTATACTGTAAAGGTATGACATGCTCAAAAGTTTTAATAATTTTCCTAATGGTAAAATCAAATGTTCCAATTTTATAAATTATTTCAGGTTTAACTTTGAGTATTGTCCATTTATCCAAAGCTTCTTTTACATCCTGATAAGCTATAAGTTCAGTTACTTCAGAGGTTAAAGCTACAGTTTTGGCTACAATAGTAATTGAAGGAGAACCAATTTCAGACATGTTTTACTGTGACCATATATACATAATTTTAAAGAAATATATTTATTAATATGTCCAAAAATCTTCGTGGCTCTATATATATATTAGACATAACCTATGAAAATTTAATAAATTAGACATATATTACTACTAACTAGTCATAATTATTAATTAGACATATGTATATATTAATTATGTTGAGTGTTGATATTTTCAATTTAATTATTTTTTGAAAGGTTTATAATTGTCGCCGAACATGTTACAAGTAATCTTACCGAACTGATTACTTTGGTTTCATACAATTCGGTTCTTTCGGTTATACCGGTTTGGTTATGTTCAATATTTTAGGTAACCGGTGAATTCGGTTCGATTACAAAAATCTCTTACTAACCAATCGAACCAAACCGTGCACACCTTTATTTTTTAGTTTAACTACAATTTTTTAATATATTTGCTGATTTTTATCACCGATATTCTTATTTAAAGAATTATTTGTAAGTCGTATCTAAATTCTGATTACAATACCACCAATTATATGTTATAAATGTATAATTTTTTTGTTGATTAAATGAAAAAGGGAATCTAAAACTTCTCTCCTATGATCAACTAGTTTAATAATCATGTCCATATTTTAATATATAGAACTAACCTTATCTAATAAAAACATAGATTCAACATGGGGCGAAAAAAGGTATTTCCTTGAATGATGGCAACAATCAATTATATTTGATTGAGTTAGATGATGAGAATGTTACAGAAATGTCAGTTTAACTGAGATATACTAGTGTCTACCGGTTCCTTTCATCAACAACTTTATAAAAAAAATATCAACAAGAAAGACATGAAACAATTCATTTTGTAGATCTTACCCCAAAGTATAAACTCAGCGGACCTACTAGTTTGGGTAAATATTTAATGTGTTCTTTGACTGAATAATTTATTTTTGGAGGAGAGACTATGTGTTTTTGCGAAGTTAGTGTTCCCTGGTTAGAACCTCTAAGGGGTCCCAATGGTTTGGACTTGAGTAGGCTAAAAAAGCACATAAAACTTTGGTAAGAACGGCATTCCACATAATATATGATCCATACTCCTTTAGGTTCTTTAAATTTCGTGGGTGACGTAACTACGACATTAATGCAGTCAATTATGTCTCTCCTAAAAATTCGTAAGCTACCTCTCATTTTATTCTAGGATTCTTTCTATTCCTAGGTCATTTATGATATGCAGGAAGCGCTCGTGCAGCTGCACATGATTTGAAAAAGGAATTGATAGTGATTTTGAACATGATTTCCGTGACTCCTCTTAACTGAGACAAACAATCCAATGGATGAAGTCAAAATCGAAATTGATTCCACCATACTAATTATTGGGTTGAACGAATCAAGTTCTATTAGCCTCAGTCATTTTCAAAACAAAATGTCTAATGCATATATCAGAATAACCAACTCTTTATTACGAATTCATGAATCAAAATCTTAAATAATTAAAAAAAAAAAAGCCATGGTACTCCAAACGATTTCTACAGTTGTTCACACACTACATTTGAAATCTTCAAGTAAAACAAGACTCTCCTTAAAACTACTTACAGTGTGAACTCTGTCGTCAATACCAAGATATTTCTTGTCATTACTCTCAGGATCCATTAAGAGGAGCTTCCGGAATTCCTTTACTATAAGCATACCATCGTCTGTTGGACCTAAACAGTACATAACATCTGTGAATGACAAGTCTTGTTTAACACCAGACTCGATTACACTATACTCCTTTATAACCATTAATCGATGAACCGAGCAACAATGTCGACCGCCGTCTTTCACTACTTGAATAGTAGCAACCACGGTGAGTAATCCCTTCAATACTACAGGAGTATGCAAGATATAATAAACTCCATCTCTATCATCTCAAAACCAAGACGACTGGGGCAACGTAAACAGCATTCGAAATTCCTCTTCAGCAAATCAAAAGAAAGAATGGTGGGAAAATGAATTTCCTGTTTACTATTAGATATTATTATAACCCAATGCAGGGCTCCGTTAACCAACGGGACGCTTGAGTTACGCGCATACGCTCCAAAACAGAATCGCACTCCTGAGAAATCAAAGGGAATCTAAATCTTTCTCCATGAATTAGTACTCAGATTGTAAACCTCAGCTTCAGGCGCTTGCTCATCGTTGCCACCCCAAATTAAGATCCTGACAATCTTGTAGTCATTGTTCTTCGCGTCAAACCCTAATCCAAGTTTGATATAGTTCAAACGGTGATGAAATGGACTGGAATTCAAGCTAGTACCAGTAATCGACTTGAATTTCCCAATGATCGGGTTCCGTAAATAAATAACACGAGACCGACATTCTCACGCTCGTCATATGTGAAACAGAGTAATCCATTGCAAGAACCTACTAAATAGATATCCCAATCACGGTTTTGGCTTGATAAACAATCAGATCGAGGAGTTACGGTGGTAAAGAAGGGATATTTCAACTTACAGATCTGAGAGATTTTACAGACTGACCTGAACTTAGCAGAGTCTTCACTGGTAGCCTTGCCAGAATGTCATAAACAACGTCGTCGGAGAGACAGTGGGTAGGTGGTGACGCCATTTTCAAATGTAGGAATGCTTCTAATTCTTTTGCGTTTGATCTGTGGATGTTCCGACATCGTTGGGATTAGGGAATCAGATTAAGTAAGGTTGAATGCAACAGAACCTTAGAAAATCTTGCCGTAAACCCTCATTCGGTTACTCTTTTAAAATCATCATACTTTAAACTTTGAATTGTTCACTCTGTTCCTTTTTCACTCTCTTTCGTTAGTTTGCTGAGAAAAACTTGCTACTGTTATCTTTGTGGTGTATATTAGCAAAAACAACACTTTTGGCTTCATATAGTTTTAAGAGTTTTGCAAGCCTTACTTTATATTATTTTAGGGTCCAACAGTTTCAAACTGCTGTGTCTGCCGATAGACTAATCCAAAATTTGGTGCGTTAGATTAATGTGAGCTGATTTCAATTAAAAAACATGAACCTAAACTATAAAATAAAACAAGACTCTCCTTGAAAGAAACAACATAATCAACATCCCTAACACCTAAACACTTTTCTTTTATAAGAGTCTCATAATACAGTAACACAATCCCCATACCAGTCATGTTGATTATTCAGATGATTGAGAATGAAAAAAATTCTATAAAAGAAGCTAAGATCAATAAATTAGAAAAGTTGAGTACAGAATTGGAGAAATGAGGAAGAGATAATCCAGATAGAATTAAAAGTCATTCAAAGATCAACATTTGAATCCTCAATTAAAACAAGGCTTTCTTTGAAGCCAGATACATATTGAATGCCTTCAATATCAGATCTTTCATTGAGTTTAATGGACGAAAATTCTCAGAATTCATCAAGTACAGCTTACGCAGCTTCTTTACTAGAAACATACAATCTTCTGTGGAACCTAAACAGGACATAACATCTGAAAATGTCGACGTCTGTTCAACCCAAGACTCAGTTACACCATAGTCCTTCATCACCATTAATCGAGGAATCGAGCAACCTATTTGCCAGTAATGTTTTATTCTAGTCAGGCGAGCAAACACAGTGTCTAATCCCTTCCATACAACATGTGTTCGCAAATTATAATAGTATTCACCCACACCAGGTCAAAACCAGGACTATTTGGGCAACGTAAACATCCGAAATTGCTCGTCATTTGAATCAAAAGAAAGAATGGTGAAATAATAAGCTGTTTGTTGTATATTACATGATTCGAAACCCCAATGCAAGGCCCGTTACCCATGTTATGTGATTAGTTTGTTAGTTTAGTTAGCTTAGAGGCTTTCTTGTCTTTTCCCTCTAAACTAGTCGTTATTCTTCTTTCCCCTCACTATTTATCTGTTTGTAGTCTTTCTATCAAAGGTTACTGATATCTTTCTTTCTCAACCTTCTTCCTTCTCAGCATCTTCTTTGTTCTTCAAAAATTCTTCTCTTCTTCTTCTAAAACTCTTCATGGTATCACAACCCTATTGACACACGTCAAAGATCCATAGCAGAGATCACATAAAACCTGTCACCATTGCTCAAGAAAATCCAAAGGAACAACCTGCTTCCAAAAGTAATCCTCAAAAAAATTCTCACTCTTTACCCGCTTCCTCATGGTCCCCAAATCATACCCCTAACTCTTCGCCCTCCAATTTCACGGTTATGGCAGAGTCTACCTCTCACTCTCCTATTTTTATTCTCTCTAACATTTGTAATCTAATCTCAATTAGATTAAATTCAACAAATTATATTCTCCGGATATACCAAATTTCATCCATTCTTAAAACCCATATGGTATTCAACTATATTGATGGGACGCTCCAGTATCCTCCAAGGTTTATTAAGAATGGGGATATTGATGTTCACGATCCTAGATATGATTAATCATTACAAGAAATATAACATTTTACAAGAGGTGGATATCCCCGTGAAAATTAATCCACAGGGATCATGCAGCGCATGTGACAGCCCCTCATATTAAAAGTTTACATTTTTCGCAAGGCGCAACGCCTCTTGTGAAGACCCCTGCTGTATCTTGCTTTTTACAAGATTTTTCGACTCATGTAGAATTTTGTTTAATGAGATTTTACGACTCTTGTTACTTTTATTCAACGTGTGTTTTTAATTCTCTTGAATTAGTATTCACATGTATTTTTGTATCCTATTAAATCAGATACTATAAGCTTTTTTGAACCTCATTGAAATAGTTTTTTGCTATAAATTATACTTCTTATAAATAACTTTTTCTGGCATTTTATAAATGCTATTTTTTTTACAATCAATTTATACACACATGTTTACATACATATTTAAGCATTCAAAATTAATACATTATTAGACTAAAAGACATTCATACATCATTTTATTTTCACAAAATATCATCCAAAAGTATCATCCATAAATATCATAAAAAAGTATTAGTCTACTAATACAATAGTATCATCATTCATTTAAAAAAAATAAAAAGCGTCTAAAAGTTTCACAAACGCTACAAAATAACTTTAAATTTTCATCGACAGTTTCATATCTCAACTCCTCAAACTTTGATGCCATGTTGAAAAGCCTCGAGTGATCGTAAGTCCTGCATTTTAAAGAAAATAGTCATTGTACTTGTTTAAATTTCTCACAATTAATATACACTACAACTACAAGTTGAACATATTGAACCTTACATAGCGAAAATCTAATACAAAATGAACAGATTAGTTAAATTTAAAAGTACTATGAATTCACCAACGAACTTTTCTTTTCACAAATTACAAATTACAAAAGGAATAGAGTAACATAATAAACACTCTTTTGGCCCATTGCACATACTCTTTTCTTTCTTATAGACATGGCGTGGTCCAAGGTAACCTCATTCAAGTAAGGAAAGAATATCTGCAAAAGAATAGTTCCAATCTTGTAAATATCACCTTTTGAATCACACTATATAATAATGCCAAGCATAATCATGAAAAATAATAATTAAGACTTGTCTAGAACTTATCTAGCACATACTAGTTAAGAAACCTTTAGCACATGCGCTCAATTGAATTATGACCAAATTTCAATTTGATTACAAAAGCTGATAAATTTATATAAGTGTTTAACATGGGTATACTAACCACGACCAATCTAAAACTTTTAATCAACGTACTAAAGAATGGTTAGCAATGCTCACCCATTTGGAAAAAACAGATCTAGAAAGTCTAGCAACCAGAAAAACATTCAACTATGAAATAATTTCAGCCTTCTATAATAACAATCATCTTATTAATTGTTTCCATTGAAACTTCACTAATAACCAATCCATATCAAGAACATGGACCTGTCTGTACCAGTATGCACTAAAAACCATACATCTAATAACCAAGAAAATAATAACTCCAATCAGAAATGGAAGTGAGCCAGAACAATAGTTTGCGTGTAGTTCTGAACACATAATAATATGCACCAACATTCAAAAGCATCATATTAGCAAAGATATAAACCAAAACAACATGCATATTTTTCATAAAAATATCTAGATAATTTAAAATCATAAAGAGAAAATCACTTTCAACAACTTTCTGCAAAAGGTCCACAAAGTTAACTTTTACAGTTCATAGATGAAAATTTAAATTGAAAGACTGAAAGAACCAACTGGATGATAGACAAGAAATCTGTTCTTACATCTAATAGTATTTCCTTGTCATAAACAAATAATGGCTCTACATATGAATTCATATTACAAAGAATTATGTTTAATCCCAACTATCTTTACTTCTTCCAAATGCCTTTTTATCTGAAAGCATTTTCTTGGATTTAAGTCGTCTCTGCTCCCAGATAGCAGAGCTTTTTTTACATAGAAAACAAACTCATACAAAAATCACTTGTCATCTATAACTGCATAAATGAAAATTAAAGAGACAATCAAATGGCAAATGGAAGGGCCTTACATCTTTACAATTGTCTTCTTTTGCTCTTCCAATGGAGGTGGTGGGACATAAAAGGAAGCTATAGTTTTCATAAGAAAAAACAAAATTAAAAATTCACATTATAAAAGATTGAATATTTGCAAGTACCAAAAGTTTTGCTAACGCATCTTCAATGTTGAACCCTGAAAAGAATTGTAACAGTAGACTGAATTCCTTAGAGATTCATAAGGAATCAATGTTATAAAGGAGAAGAGGAAATAAGCTAACTTATGGGTTCTACTCATTGTGGAAGAAATCACAAGCTCACCATCCTTGTTGATTCAATTCTTCTCTTGCTCAAGAAAAGTTGCTTTAGTAGAGTCCTTCTTTTATATATTTCAATTTGTAAAATTAGTATGTAACTTAATTACAAAAGTTGAAGTATATACATACCTTTGTTCACATTCTGACCTCCAGGACCACCAAGTCTTGCAAAAGTTACAGTTACATGGTCTATAAATTTACAGTACAATGAAATTTGTTTGAAAAGTAGAAGCAACACAACCTTTTCTCTTTAATCTTTCCGTTCTGAAAGCAGAATGCTACACTAAATCCGGGTAGGTTATGACACCTTGTTTGCTTTAAAAATAACATCTCATGAGTGAGGCAGTATAACAACACCACTGCAAAAGAAGTAGCTTTTCCAAATTGGTCCAGCCACCTTCCTTTAGTATATAAGGTGCAGAAAGTAACCCCACTCCCGCCACCACATTGATTCCTGTAAAAAACTGTGCCTTACTAAGATGTCACAATTACAAGGAAAAGAAAGCAACTCAATATTCACAAAGATCAAACAAGTTATTGCCCAAAGTTTTGACTTTAACTCATTAGTAAATACTATCTTCCTATTATGGAATTGTTATGTAAGCATAAAAAATAAAACACGGTAAATGAAAAAACATTTGGAATCAAGAGAGAGGTACCTTAGGTAAGGCATGTCATTTAACTAAGATGATTAATTTCCAATATAATCTAAAAGGGGGAAAAGCCCGAAAGATTTGAAATCAAGAGAGAGGCACCTTAAATTTTCATGATCCGTTTTGGACTTCAGCTCATACTTTCAGCAAATAATGCAAAAAATAAAATAAAGGTTGTGATGACGAGGTGAGCCTGAGATGATGACATAACGACGACGAGGCTCGCGACCTTGCTCTCTATTCTTTGGAGCCTTTCTTCTCTATTCGTCAGTGGCTAGGAGACGAGGCAGGAACCTTGCCACTCTCATAGAGAGAGATATAAGCTAATAGGCAGACTCTACTTTCTCTTCTTTGATAAAGGTCAATCCCTAGGTTGTGGGATTGGATTTTGAGAGGGAGAAACTATGAAGGAAAGAGAAGACTGAGAAGTGGGTAATCACGAAGGTCAAGCCCCAGCTAGGTTGTGGGTTTGGATTTTGAGAGGGAGAAACTGTGAAAGAGAGAAAGAAGACTAAGAAATGGGTAATCGCGAAGGTCAAGCCCTAGCTAGGTTGTGTGTAGAGGTTGAACAGTTGAGAGAGACCAGAGAAGAAATCGACAAGAGAGATGAAATTGAGAGACTAGAGAGACGAAATTGAGAGACTAAAGAGAGAAGACTAAAGAGGGAAAGGGTTCGTCGCTGAGAGCATTGTTGTGAGCTTCATCACTGAGAGAGTTGCTGTGAGCTTCATCGCTGAGAGAATTACTGTGAGCTTTGTCATTGAGTCTGTACGTAAGGGTTGAAGAGAGGCGTTGCGTTAGAGATACACCGGAAGAGAGAGCTCCCCTGATAGAGCTTTTCGAGAGAAAGATGAAAGAATAAGCTGATTCCCATGCCCTAAGTATTCGACATTGAAGAGAGGTTGAAGCTGAGAGAAGTATGAGAGAGGTTGAAGAGAGAAGACTGAAGAGGGAAAGGGTTTGGGTGTGAAATCAAGCCTCTCTTTAATAAAACTCGTTCCCGCATTTTTTTTTCGAACTCCGCCTTAAAATGCATTCCGCTTAGTTTTTTAACTTCTAACATAATTTTTTTATGGGGTTCATAATGAATTTTGTTATTTCAAGTTTTTTATAGGAGGAGACTATAATCCCTGTAAAATGTCAAATTTCTTGTAGTGAATGGATAATTTAAGATCACGCACTCATGCATTGATCAATGTGACCTTATCACCCACTGCTCTGTCATATGTAGTGGGTTGTAAATCTTCTAGAGAAGTTTGGAAATCTATTGAATGGCGTTTCTCCTCCGTGTCTCGAACAAATGTGCTTCTACCCAAGTCGCTTCTACTCAAGTCAAGTCTTCAATCTATCTCGAAGAAGCCTTATAAAAATATCGACTCCTACGTTCAACGTATTAAAGAAGTACGTGATAAATTAGCAGTAGTTTCTGTAAATATAGAGGATGGAGATTTCGTTCTTTACACCGTTAATGATCTTTCCAATGATTTCAACACTATATGAACCTCTATACGCACTCAAGCTAAGCCCTTTTATATAGAAGAATTACTTGTTCTTTTAAAGTTCGAAGAAAAATTTTGGAATCCCAACACAAGCCTCAAGAAAATTTGTTCCCCAATATAGCCTTTCTTGCTTCTTTTCCGAACAAAGGCACTAATAGAGGAAGGGGGTTTCGAAACTTCAGAGGAAATAAGTCTGGAAGATTCAACTCAAACCGTGGGGGAAGAATTCAGAATTGGAATTCCCATAATACAACATCAATTCTTGATGTTTAGTTAGCTTACGGGCTTTCTTGTCTTTTCCCTCTAAACTAGGCGTTATTCTTCTTTCCCTTCAGTATTTTTATCTATTTGTATTATCTCTCTCAAAGGTTAATGATATCTTTCTTTCTCGACCTTCTTCCTTCTCAGCATCTTCTTTGTTCTTCAAGAATTCTTCTCTTCTTCTTCTGAAACTATTCAAGCCAATGGGGCGCTTGTGTACATGCAATGCTCTCCAAAACCGAATGTCACTCCTGAGAAAGCCAAAGGAAACTCAATCTTTCTCCATGAATTAATACTCATTGTGTAAATCTCAGCTTCAAGCGATTACTCTCGGTATCGAAAAATTAGGCTCCTGATAATCTTGTTGTCATTATTCTTTGCATCAAACCAGAATCTAAGAGCGACCTCATTCCGCAGAATGTAAAATAGATTGGAATTCAAGGTAGTACCGGTGAGGGACTTGAATTTCCCAGTAATAGGATTCCATAAATAAATAACATGACTGACAATCCCAAATTTGTTACTTGACAAACAGAGTAATCCATTACAAGAACCTACTAAATAGGTACTCGAATCACAATTTCAGTAAGATGCAGAATCATATGGAGAAGTTATATTTAAGGGAAATCACTACTTACAGATTTGAGAAAATAAGTGGTTGTAAATGGCTACGGGAGGTAGAGGAAGATAATAATCATATTTAGAGAATAACATCACATATCCTGATGAATCGGTAACATTGAGATGAAGGTGATTGATGATGAAGTTTGGATACGTGATTTTCGAGCACCAGATTTTGCAGACTGACCTGAATCTAAAAGAGACTTTACTGGTAGCCTTGCGAGGATGTCATAAATGACGTCGTCAGAAAGACACTCTGTACACAATGATGCCATTTTCAATTCAGGCGTATTTGCTTTATCTCGGCGTATTTGCTTCAATTCAAACTACAAAGAAGGGTTTTTCCCATTTTAATATGTAGAAGAAAGAATGATGTTGGTTTCGCTGTCTCCCTCTTAACGGGTTTGTCAGTTTAGGAAGGATGAGTAACGAAGGAATGTTAATAGGGATTTGATTTCCCTATTTTCTTGGGATTTTGAAAGGATTATTTAGAAATTTGTATCCTTTTCATTTTGGTTAATAAATTTTATACTCAAACAGAATTTTAAACTTTGACTCACCATAATCAATATAAAAAAATTTAACTTTCTCTTCCCTCGTCATTTCTTTTCTTTTTCCCTATGTAAAGATCAAATTAATACCATTTGATAAAAAAAGATGGAATCAATACCCACTCATCAACTCTTTTTCTTTCTCACTACCACTATCTCAGCCTGCATCTCTCTCTCTCCGAAATGAAAAAAACTTATATTAAACTGTGAAGTTTTAGATGGTGGATCATCTTCATATGGGAAAGTAATCCTGACCCATATAGTTGCCGCTTTATTCACCTCTCTCTCTCTCTCTCTCTCTCTCTCTCTCTCTCTCGTTATCTCTCGTTATCTCTCGTTATCTCTCTCTATCTCTCTCACCCTCTCTCACTCTCTTGCCATTTCTCTCTCTCTCTCTCTCTCTCTCTCTCTCTCTCTCTCTCGCCCTCTCTCTCTCTATCGCTATCTCTCTATCCCTCTCTCTCTCGGTATCACACACACACTCTCTCTCGCTCTTTCTCCCCCCGCTCTCTCCCCCTATCTCTGTCGCTCTCTCTATCTCACTCTCTCGCCCTCTCTCTCCCCCTCTCTCTATATCTTTCTCTCTCTCACAATCTCTCTCTCAATCTATCTATCTCTCTCGCATTCTCTCTCTCCCTCTCCAAATGCCCATAAATGGGAAGAAAATATATTTCTCGAGGTTCTTTCTGGCGGTTTTTTTCTCGTTACCAGTGGTTTAAAACCGTCGGTAAAGATAATTTAGCGACGGTTCAAACCGCCGCAAAGAATGGCCAGAAACTGGAGAAATTTTCTAGGTTTTCTCCGGCAATTTGTTTTCTCGTTACTGGCAGTTTACAACCGCCACCAAATGCCCATAAACAGAAAATGTATTTTCTGACTGTTTTAAACCGCCTCTATAAGCTCCAAAACCACCGTTATCAATTAAAATTTTGGCCATAATTTTTCCTTCTTTAAACATTACATAATTTTCAAAAATACATGTTTCAGACAACATTATGTATCACAGATTTCAGAATCTATCAATACAAAAATTCTAACAGTTCAGAGCCATCAATTTAAATATTCATAAATTCTTGCATTTTAAACGTTCACAAATTCAAACATTCTCAAATACTTAAAGATTCAAAATCAATCAATTGAAACATTCACAAATTATAAAGACAAAGCAATATAAGTTCAAACTTAAGCAAATATAGTATTTTTCATCCTCACTAAACTTTATGCGATCATGAAGTTGAGGAAGAATCTCCAGAATCCTATAAACACATAAAAAATGAACAAAATTAGCATAAGTGTTGGAATAAACATAATTTATCATTACGCAAAGTATATATTCCTTAGAAATCTTACATGATCGCCGCCGAGGAACGAGAACGAATAATTTTGTGCTTGCATCATTTTCATAAGGTACCTCACTTGGGATTAAAGTTCAACTCGATCATCTTGAAGTTCATGGACCTGTGACTTAACTCTATCATGTTCTGCACGTGGAACGAACGCCTCTTTAGAAATCTGGCGGCTGCTTTGCAATCCAAATACATTGGAGGGAGTTGGACCTAGTCCCATTCCACGGACTCATCCAGGATGCTCTGGACCCATAACATCAGAAAATGCATCTCTAGGGGTGATATTATTCTCATCCTGCGTTTGGGTTGCCAGAAGTTCTTGCATTTTCTCCTACAACACAAATAAATAATTTGATCGCATATGTGACAAATATAGTTGAAAAAATTAAAAATATTGACAAATATAGACTTAAAAATAATTCTTACAGCTCTAAAAATAGATTCTTGATCTACGCAATTCTCATGTTTGCATTTATGCATTTCTATGAACAGTTCGACTGCATTGGGCTCTCTCCCCGACACCTCCATCTATCATTATGTTTAAGAAAAATATATTTTGACCACACTAATAAAAACAAATTACTTATAATAAAAAAGATTTACGTACCATTTCATTTGATTTTTTAGCATAGCTTTTCCTTCCTAAAGAATGATGTATACTTTGTTTTGCTCATACTGCAGTGTTTGTTTCACTACGAGCCTGTTATTTGAGAAACAAAATTAGTACTTATTCTACGTAACAAACAAAATTCAATGTCAAAAGAAAATATTGTAATATCATTCCTTCATAAGAGAACAAAAATTGGACAATAGCATTCAACCGAATTCGTGGAACTTCCTCAAGTTTATGTCTTAGGCATTCTTCTTTTCTTGGATATTTTGTCGTGCAATTTACTTTTTTCATCCTTCCAACTCTTATTAATTGAAGACAATGCCAACTTTCGGTTGGCGTCAAGAGGTTCCCATTTACTCTGAAAAATTACAAAGGTATAGTTAATAAATACATAATAGAAGAGACAAGTACAAATAAGTATTTATACCTTCACAATATCCCATACTGCGTTCTTGTACATTTCAAGCACTTTCTTCCAACATAGGTGGCAATAGATCGTAGGTGCATCCTAGTGAAGCCAAAAAGCTCGTATATATAGATGTTTGATCCTTGATCGGTTGTCCCGCTACATTGAATTCAACTATCACTTTCTTCCCTTTAAGTAGATTCCATATATGAGTTAATCGTGTCCGACCACGAACGTTTCGCCTAGAGGAGGAGGATTCACCTACGTATAAAATATTTTTTTTGTATGTTAGACATTATATGAATAAGAATAATGGTTTGTATGAAATATAAAACAAATGTCTACCACGGACCATGATGGTTATACTTGCACAATAAAAATTAAATATTAACACTATCAAATAAAGACATACCTAATTCAAATAGTAGCACGATCAAATTGAGTCATCACTTTTATGATCAAAATCAATATTCATATGAGTTGTCTTCTATGGTTACACCAACAACATCTGTCCTAACTAATTTGACACATTCCTCATTCCCATGTAAGACTTCTTCTAATTGAGAATGATCATGTATCTCACTTTCAAAATTCATCACAACTTCATTATCAAGAGTTGTATCATTATTATGGTCACCCATGTCAAACATGTATCTTGGTTTTGTATGCACCACAACATACCAATCTTTACATAATACACAAGGCATGCTTGAGATGCAAAGATGAATGGTTCATCTTTCAAATCCTCACCAGTGTGAACAAAACGTGAAAAATCAACAAGTGTTAACCTAAACTCATCAACTTTTCTTCTAGCATTTGTGGTGTCAGTCCAATCACACTTAAATAACACTACTTTGAACTTATCGTAATAGTTCATTTCAATAATCTCCTTCAATATCCCATAATATTTTACTTCTTCTGTTATTGGATTTGTATCCCTCAAACTTACGTAACTTCTAGTCTCAGCAGTCACTAAAACTCCACAATTCTGCTTCTTTAGTGGTGCATCACTTTCATTGGTGTGAAATACAAATTCGTTTATATTAAATCCCGCATATTTTTTACACTCTATTTGGACCACGGGCCAACCACCTTATTTCGTCTAACACTTCATTCTTGTTGGCATATTCAATAAAACTATATTCAGAATTAACTTATCAAATTCACATGAAGTTAACTAACAAACTTAAAGTTTTCATGTACTTCACATTTTCTACATGTCAAGATAAATGAATTACATAAATACTCCACAATTTTGTTGAAATATATGTAAATGGTAAATTATTACCGGTGAAAAGGTTCTGTCCATTGACAATTGAATAATACAAATCTATGTGCTTGTAACCAGGACTTCTCATCAAGATAGCTTTCTTTTATGATTTTTGTTGGTCGTCCTTTATTAGGAAAAATATCATCATGTGTGGTTTCCTCATCTTCACCATCCCAATTTCTAGAAGGATGATTAAATCTTATTTCAGTTCCTTCAAGGTATCTCGAGCAAAATGTTGCACACTTGTGTATTATGTATCCATCTGCTATGGAACCTTCTGGATGAGCTTTATTATGGACATGGGATTTAAGCTTACCATGATACCCAATACAATAATGTGTAAGAATCTAACATCAGCGCATGTAAATTTTTACCTTGTGAAGTAATGGACAAAACTTTTTATATTGATATCTCTCAATAGGATACATCCACCTATAATGCACGGGTCCAGCAATTTTTGCCTCATTTGCCAAGTGTACTACTAAGCGTACCATAATGGTGAAAAGGGATGGAGGAAAGAGGATGACCACAATCCGAGATTGAAGCTTGTCGATCATATCTATTTGCAGACTTTTAGAACATAATTCTCTGAAAAACCAACTCAATTCATATAAAACAGAGTACACTTTCTTTGCCAAAACACCCCGTAATGCTATGGGTAAAAATTGTTGCATGATAATTCTCTGAGCTTTCTATTTAATTAGTTTGTCTACGTACTTCATCCTGAGTCGTGTGTGAGGATTTTATTTTGTTTATTATTTATTTTTCTTTTCATCTTTTGCTTTGTAAATGTGACTTGAAAGTTTAAATCCGTCGTTAAAAGCCTTCTTTTTTCTGACTATTTAAAGTATTGGTCACTAAAAGCCTTATCTTTAGCAATCAATTCAATGGTCACTAAAAACCTCTTACTTTTTCTTACGTGTCAACTCATACCCTATGTTGATAGTGTATTACTCGAACTCATACCACGTAAACATTGACATATATAGGGCTTAACTATCTATATTAATCAACAAACTTATCAAGTAGGTAGTATCGAATATACACGTAAATATAGGTAAACTATGATATAGCTAGGCCCCATTGAAATTCATGCATATATGATCAATAAAATTGGACACAATATGTCGCAACGTGCGTGCGACGTAGAGTGTCGATTAAAAAATTCATTTTTTTAAGGAAAAAAGAAATTTGGAGTCGCCACCAATCATTTTAGGGTGTGATTGGTCACCCAATTTTAAGATGAAAATTTTTGGTCTACGAAAACTCAAAGTTGGTTCGAGAGTCGTTTGTGTGTGGGGAAGGTATTAGCACCCCACAACACCCAATTTTTTATTTTAAGGCAAAGGTTAAAGAGATTCATTTTTTGAATGTCCCATTTAATGCATTTTGTATCATAGAAATGAACAAAATAAATTACTTTTAATGGGTGGTTCAAAGACCATCGAAAAAAAATTATTTTTTTGTATTCTTATATCTTTTTAAATCAAAGCATTATTAGAGTTATTCTCGGTATCTCAAGAATAACTCCTCACCTCAGTAGTTCGAGAAGTTTGGTATCTTAAAATTCTCAAAGTCCATCGTCGACCTTTTTTAGTGAAAATTAAATAATAGAAGTAACAAAATCTAAATCTAATTATTAAAATTATAATCCACACATACATGAACATTAATTATAATAATAAGGGAATAATGCAAGAATCGCATTATAAGTATGACGACGCAAGAATACTACATAAATAAACATGTAAAGGAAATTAATGTTATAATTACAACAAAATGGAAGTAAAAGAATAGAGATAAGTTATAGGATGTCAAATTATAGAAAACATAAAATGTTGAGATTATATAAAACATACAAAAAAATGCAAGAATAAAGTAAAAAACTATATTATGTAATAAATGAAACAGAGGAACACTTTACATGTTTATGCACTTTTTTTGTTTTTTTATAATATTATATATTATAATATAATAGTAATAGTAATAGTAATAATATTATTAAATAAATAAATTAAAAAATGATGAAAAATAAATAATATATTTTTTTAACATAAATATGTCTTTTTTTTACTACTTAGTCTACTAATTGCCATTTTTCTTTCCTTCCCTCATTAGTCATTGCTAATCAAATAGCAAAGGGGATGATCATGGATGATAATTAGTTCAAACAAGTGTCACAGAATGATGAACATAATATTTTTAAAAAAAGAAAAGACTTTGTAGGAAAATTAAAAATTTCACAACTTAGATTTTTGCATAATCTTGTATAGAGGTTTTACTCTCTATTTGATGCATTGTTATGTGTGAAAAAATTATCCTAGGAGATATTTCCATTAAATGTACACTTTCAACCCATTAAAAGGGTTGATTCACATTTGGTTAATTTTTCCACCCCTCAAAAGCTTTATCATCATCCTCATAAATTAAGTTGATGACAAAGACATCTCAATATCCAACTTGTAAAGAAATCATCAAAGCATGAAATTAAAATGTTAAGATTTAAATGAGGAGAAATGATAAAGAATGATCAATCCACTTATGTATAAAGAATACAAAAGATATCAACTACATTCATATGAAGAAGAGGGATGAACAAAATATATTATGAACAAATGTACCAAACAATTAAGCTACCTTGAGAAGAAGAAATGAGAGAAGATGAAGATAATAAAAGTGTAGAACCTCTTCCTCTCTCTAAAATCATCTCTCTTTCTCACTCCAACCCCTCTCTTTCTCACTCTAAAAAATGACTTCCCCCCTTTTTTTTACTCCCAAAAGACCTCCCCTTAAGTGAAGATTTCATTCCTATTTATAGGCAAAATTAGGGTTTACCTTTTTTACTTTTAGTCTTTTTTTCAATTTTTATTTTTTTAGTCCTTTTTTTTCAATTTTTACTTTTTAGTCTTTGGACCACTTTTTTTATTTTAGTATTCGATTAGTTTTCAAATTATACATATAGTCTTGAATTATTATAAGAGCCAAAATATAAAGCATGTATATTTCATGTATTAGGCCGGATAAAATACGGTATCTACACAATAAAATACATACATATTATTTTTTGTTAAAAGTTAAAAATATTCAATCGAAGTAAATGCTACAAGTTTACAAGAGGCATACACGAGGGAAAGCATGCTCTCATAAAAAAACTTCGAAAAACTATCAAAGGATAACAAAGGAGAGAAAACACACTACACTAACTCATGCATGCTAGCTATCAATTATCAAAAATAGAAAAAAAAAAAAAAAGAAGTCCTCAATTCCTTTGTAATAACTCATATTCATTTATATATTTTATAAACTTGAATTTTTCACTCATAGTTCCAAATCTATAGTTATATATAATCTTATCTTAAAAAATTATGCCATTTCTTCACACCCAAACAAAATATACAAAAGAGGTAAAAAAAAGCAAGTCTAAGAAGGGTGGATTTCAAAATTTTCCCCATAGCATATACATTAGTATATATAAAATATATACATTACCTTAATAGAAACAATTAAAGAGTTTTTAATTCCAACCCTACCTTAGAAATTCATTATCACCTAGTAATTCTTTCCTAATTTAGAAACTGAGTGAGTTGTGAAAGTTGGAATATATTGCAGAGAGAGAGAGGGAGATTGCAGAGAGAGGGGGGAAGATGGGGAGAGAGAAAAGGTTGTTGCAGAGAGAGAGAGAAGGAAATTGCAGAGAGAGATGTGAGAATCGAGATGGTACCTATAGATCGTGGAGGAGCTCGCGGTGGGAGAGCTTGCAGTGGAGGAGCTGAAGGCAGAAAATCATGGCGGAGGTCAAGTCACATGTTGCAGAGAGAGAGAGAGAGAAAGACAGAGAGAGAGGGAAATCGCGAGTCTAGGTGATAGGGAACATTAGAGATTTAAAGGTTATTTAGCGGTGGTTTTAAAACCACCGTAAAATGTCTTAAAAACTGCCGCTACACGTAAAACATTTCGTGCGGGTTTGGGTGAAAAGAAAAAATAAGAGATTTAAAGGTTATTTAGTGGCGGTTTTAGAACCTCCGCCAAATGCCTTAAAAACCGTCGCTCCACATAAAATATTTGGGGGCGAATTTTAAAAACTGTCGTAAAATATTTTGCCAATTTTTTTTACCGACGGTTGGCATAATCGCCGCAGTAAAATCATAGGGGAAAACCATTTTTCTTGTAGTGATTCAAGCGAAGCCCTTAATCCGTCGTATTCGCTTCACTTCAGACCAACAAAGAAGGGTTCTCCTCCTATATAGTATATGGTTTAGGGTTTCATATATGAAGAAAGGATGATGTTGGTTTCTTCCCTCACACCGGATTCTATATATAGGTAGACTGAGTAATGAGGGAACTTTAATTAGTGGGATTTCCCGATATTATTGGGATTATTATGGAATCAGATTATTAATTTTAACCTTACAAAATCTTTCCAAAAACACTCTTTTCTATTCTTTGATTTTTAAATTAATAGAGGAAAACGTCAACTAATGATATCTTAGAACTGAGAGGAATAAGAAATAATGGAAATAAAGAGAAGATGAAGTATATGTATTTGTCAACTGGGAAAGAAAGAAGAAAAAAAAGGCTCTTCATTGATGATGAACAATGTTTACAAACGATGGTTTGGAAAAAGAAAAGAGAAGAAAAAAAATGTAAAAAGAATTTCTCCAGTATTCGAGACAGCTTTAGCATTTTTTTAACTTCATTTTTTCATACTTAGAGTGGTCAAACGAATTACTTCTTGACTGCATCAGAATTAACCGTGTAGGGTAAATCATCTCCATCCATGTTTGTTAGCATGAGAGCTCCTCCCGAGAAAGCCTTATTGACAATGAAAGGTCCCTCATAATTTGGGGTCCACTTCCCTCGGTGATCCTTTTGATATGGGAGTATCTTTTTTAACACCAAGTCTCCTTCTCAAAAACATCGGGGATGTAATTTTTTGTCATATGCGTGCATCATTTTTCTTTGATATAATTGCCCTCTACATAATGCAGTCAATCTTTTTTCCTCGATGAAATTTAATTGCTCATGTCGTGTCTGTACCCACTATGCTTCTTCTAATTTCGCCTCCATTAAGACTCTGAGGGAGGGAATTTCCACCTCAATTGGAAGGACTGCTTCCATGCCATATACCAAAGAGAATGGCGTTGCCCCAGTTGATGTTCGATCTGATGTGCGGTACCCATGTAGTGCAAACGGGAGCATCTCATGCCAATCTTTATAAACCTCCGTCATCTTCTCTATGATCCTTTTTATGTTCTTATTGGCTGCTTCCACTGCTCCGTTCATTTTCGAACGATAAGGAGACGAATTATGATGCTTAATTTTGAATTGCTCACATAATTCTTTCATCATCTTGTTATTTAAATTTGTCCCATTATCTATGATGATCCTTCCAGGTAGACCATATCGACAAATTATCTCCTTTTAAATAAACTTAACAATCGCACTTCTGGTTATACTTGAATAAAAACTTGCCTCCACCCATTTGGTAAAATAATCTATATATACCAAAATGAAGCGATGTCCGTTAGAGGCTTTGGGTGTGATGGGACCAATAACGTCTATGCCTCACATAGAGAACGGCCAAGGCGCGGCCATTACATGTAAAGGGGATGCGGGTACGTGAATTTTATCCGCATAAATTTGACATTTATGACATCTCCTGGCGTACTTGATGCAATCAGATTCTAGAGTTAACCTATAATATCCTGCTCTCAAGATTTATTTGGCCATCATATATCCATTAGCATGAACTCCACAAATTCCTTCATGAACCTCCTCTATGATTTGATTCGCTTCCCTTGCATCAACACATTTTAAAAAGCATCATATCATGGTTTCTTTTGTAGAGTATTTCACCATTCAAGAAGAAACCCATGGACAATCTTCTAATAGTGAATTTATCATTCTCAGCAGCCTTGGATGGATATTCTCCATTCTTTATATACTGTTTGATGTCGTAATACCAAGGTCTTGTGTTTGGCTCTTCTTCAATGCTCATACAGTGAGCAAGAAAATCTCGCCTCTCAATTTTTATGGGTTGAACTTCTTCCTTAAAGTCTGCAGCAAACATGGACGCTAGAGTTGCCAGCGCATCTGCGATTTGATTATTCTCTCTGGGTATATGGTCAAATGAGATCACTTCAAAAGTTTGACTTAACTTAGTGACATGTTTTTTATAAGGTATCAGCTTAAAGTCTCTAGCTTCCCATTCTCTGTTTAGTTGTCGTATCACCAATAGCGAATCTCCGTACACTCGAAGTTTCTTTATCTTCATATCACAAGCTACTTGAATTCCCATGGAACATGCCTCATATTCTGCCACATTATTTATACACTCAAAGCATAGTTTTGCCGTGAATGGAAAAAAAATCCTTTAGGTGATATGAGGATTGTCCCAATTCCATATCCTACATCATTAGATGCACCATCAAATAACATTGTCCACAATTCTAGGTCTACAAATTCTTCTTCATTTTTGAATATGACTGAAACGCTCTCATCAGGGAAATCAAACTTCATAGGCTCATAATCTTGCATTGGTTGATCTGCCAGATAATCAGCAAGTACGCTTTCTTTTATTGACTTCCTCGTGACATAGACAATATCATATTCTGTGAGTAACATTTTCCATTTAGCAATCCGTCCAGAAAGTGATGGCTTTTCAAAGATATACTTGATAGGGTCCATCTTTGAAATTAACCAAGTGGTGTGGTATAACATGTATTGTCTAAGCCGATGAGCAATCCAGGCCAATGCACAACACGTTTTCTCCAACATCAAATAATTAGCATCATAATTTGTGAACCTTTTGCTTAAATAGTATATTGCTTGTTCTTTCCTTACAGAAGCGTCATGCTGACCAAGTACGCAACCCATGGATTTTTCTGTTACTGTAAGATACAAAATGAGTGGACGCCCTGGAGTTGGAGGAACAAGTATGTGTGGATTTTGCAAGTATTGCTTGATCTTCTCAAAAATAATTTGACAATCATCATTCCATCCTTCTGTATCACTTTTGCGGAGAAGTTTAAAGATAGGTTCACAAGTTGCAGTTAGTTGTGAGATGAAACGGGCTATGTAATTTAATCTCCCCAAGAAACCTCTAACTTCTTTTTGAGTTTGAGGTGGTGGCATATCAATGATGGCTCGAACCTAATCAGGGTCAACTTTTATTCCTTCCTTTCTCACGACAAAACCAAGTAGTTTCCCTGAAGACGTTGCGAATGTACATTTTGTCGGGTTAAGCTTTAACTGGAACTTTCTCAACCGTATAAATAGTTTTCGTAGAGTGACCGTATGATCTTCTCCTTGATGTGATTTGGCAATCATATCATCAACGTACACTTCGATTTCTTTATGCATCATATCATGAAACAATGTTACCATTGCCCGCTAGTAAGTTGCCCCTGCATTCTTCAGACCAAATGGCATAACCTTATAATAAAATGTACCCCACAAAGTTATAAAAGTCATCTTTCCACGGTCTTCAGGAGCCATTTTGATTTGGTTATACCCTGAAAAACCATCCATGAAAGAAAATGTTGAATGTCCTGCAGTGTTATCTACTAAGACATCGATATGGGGCAATGAAAAATTATCCTTGGGGCTTACCCGATTTAAATCTCTATAATCAATGCACACCCTTAATTTCCCATTTTTCTTCAGCACTGGGACTATGTTAGCAACCCATACAGGATATTTTGCTACTTCTAGAAAACCCGCATCTACTTGCTTTTTAACTTCTTCTCTCATCTGTACCAGCATGTCTGGTTTCATTTTCCTTAACTTTTATCGCACTGGTTTACTTTCGAGCATAAGTGGAAAATGATGAACCGAGATATCAGTGTCAAGACCTGACATATCTTGGTAAGATCGTGAAAAGACATCAATATACTCTTTGAGTAAGTCAATTAATTCTCGGCGGCCTTGGCTTGTCATAGAAGTGTCGATTTGGACTTCTTTCATCTCTCCCTCCAATCCCAAATTTATCACCTCCGTTAACTCTTGATATGGTTGAGTTATTTTTTCATCTGAATCTACCATTTTTAACATTTACGGAGATGGTTCGAAATTATCCTCGTCACTTTCACCTGACTCTACGCTAAGAATGAGATTGTCAAAGTTGTTGCTTATGCTCTTATTTTCAAAATCACCGTTCTCGAACCTGAATCGTATTATTGGATGAAAAGAAGGTGAAAGAAAAAAAATAAATAAATAAACAATGCATGAGTATGGACAACATTTCAGAAATGGAAAAATAACACATAAAAGGAAGAAACAAAAAGAACTGGAATTATATTTATCATCAGCAAAAGGAGACGAAACAAGTTTTTAGATTTTCATTCAAAAAGATGACATGAAATAAAAGAGAACATAGGCCTATAACAATGAAATTCCTAAGGCATTGGGTATAATCATTAGAATTTTGGCATGAACACATTACTCTTGAAAATTCTTAAAAAGCATTGGTAGTTCGGTGACGTCCCAATTGTTAAGTTCATGATCTGAATCGTATCGAGAAACCAAGTCCTCTGTACTTGAACTTGATGATTTTCCCAGGATTGCGGATATTGAAAGCTCGGCGATATCATCTTCAAGGTTGTACTGCTCTACTATAACCGGTTCTTCGAATGAAATTCCCCCACTTCTAAAGGATTTAGAAATATGGGGTATGATTGTCATTTCCACATCGAATTCCCTATTTTCAAGCCTAGCAATCCTCTTTTCTTTCTTTTGAGCTTCCACTCTCCCTCTATCAGCCTTGGTGTGTCTATATCCAAGTCCAAACCTTTGCTCATTCTTGTCCTAGTCAATTAACTTTTTTATGCTTTGATGCTCACTCCCGAGTCCCTTACCTGGCTGGTATCCCCCTTTGATCATCAACCTTGCAACCATCTGAGATGCTTTTGATAGGTTTGGCGTTGGAGAGGGTTTCCCACTAGCAACAAACGTGGTGTTCGCAATCTCAAATGATCGAAACGAGCACTCCAATGCTTCCTCTGCCGCCTTGACATATGGCATGGTGGCTCGCTTGGATACCAAAAAATATTCTTCCCCATATATACAAATGAGTTTATGATCCATTATGAATTTCAGCTTCTGATATAAGGAAGAAGGTACTGCCCCAGCAGAGTGAATCCATGGTCGACCCAAAAGGAAACTGTACACTGGATTTATGTCCATCACTTGGAAAACAATATTGAATATGCATGGTCCAATTCGAATAGGTATCTCTATGTCTCCGATTACTTCTCTTCGGGTGCCGTCGAATGCTCTTATTATCATCATGCTCGGCCGCATATGTGTCACGTCCACTTGGAGCTTTGCTAATTTAGATCTTGGCATTACATTTAGAGATGAGCCGTTATCAATCAATACTTTTGTAACAATATAATCCCTACATTTTATGGATATATGTAAAGCTCTGGTGTGCCCAGTACCATCGGCCGGCATTTCATCATCTATGAAAGTGATAAAATTCGGTGCGGTAATATTTTCCACAATTCCACTCAACTTCTCCACCGTAATGTCATGACAGACATATGCTTGATTCAAAACCTTCAATAATGCTTGGCGATGTGGTTCAGAATTCAGAAAGAGTGACAGTAAGGATATGCGAGCAGGTAAGCGATTAAATTGTTCAATCACCTTATAGTCGCTTTGCTTGATGAGCTTCAAAAATTCACATACTTCTTCTTCAGACACTGCTCTTTCTTTCTCCGTACCTCTTATTATATCTGGGTCTATCACTTGGCCGCCATGCATTTCTCCTTGGAATTCATGACCATTGTCGCCTTCTTTGGCCTTCCCTTTCCTGTGCCTTTCAAACACATCGCTTTTATCCATTTTCAAAACTTTTGGCGTGTAGCATCTGCCACTCCTCATCATCCCACCTACTCCTAAAATATTAGTTATGGGGAGATCGAGGTCAGACGGATTTAGCTCTTGAGCTTTGTCGTTACTTCTTGTAATAACCTCATATCCGTACATCCATGGTACTGCTCTTGAATCTTTGTAAGTGAACGCACCCGGTATTTGAATGGTGATAGGCATCGGAGCATAAGACGTAGCGGTGCGAGTTGACTGTTCCTCGTAATGTATTGTGAGAGGTTTTGGGATATAGGACGACATTTCAACATTAACTTCAGATGATTCTTTAGTTATCATGAGGACTAAAGAGTCATCTTCTTGGTATTCCCTTTCTCCTTTATGACTTATTGTAAGTATCTTTGCATCCAACAACTTTTGCACTTCCTTTTTAAAATCAGCACACTCCTCAATTGTATGCCCCGTCACCTTCTTATGAAACAAACAATCGAAGTCATACATAGGCTTCCTAGAAACGCACTCATCCTCTGAGCGTGTTGGGTAGGTGTACCCTGCTCTAGAAAGAAGATGGAAAAGTGTTTCCATTGACGTGCTCACATCTTCCATGTCCGTCTTTCCATATGAAAAATATTCATCAATTGCATTCACGGCAGGATTCTCATGATTTGGTAGAGGGTTGGAATTGATATTTCGATTCTCATTTGCTTTTTTGAAATTCAACCATCCATCCTTGATCAATGCTTGTACTCTACCTTTTAATGCCGTGCAATTCTCAGTCGAATGTCCCACTGCCCCAGCATGATACTCACAGCGAGCAGTCGGATCATACCACCTTGGGTACGGTGGTTGTAGAGGTTCATAAGGAATTGGCACCAATTGATTATTCCATATCAATTGAGGTAAGAGTTCTGTATATGACATGGGGATTGGATCATATTGGATAAAACGTTGATTATTTCTATTTCCCATCAGAGGCTGATCAGCCTGACCAATATTTTGCTAGTGAGCCGGTGGTCTGAAACCGGGTCTTGGGTTATTTTGAAATGTTGATTGTTGAGAGTGATAATTGTACGGAATTTGCGAGGTATTAACCACATATGATGTCGTAGACTTGGATCCTTCCCCATACTTTGAAAATCCTGATCCCGGGTTCACAGCTTGTGATGGGTACCCGGAATTGATCATCTGCACATCCCTTTATTTTCGCTTCAATGGAGGCCCCTTTTTTACTGACGATGTATCTGATATAATTTCTAAAATTCTTCCATTCTTTATCCCATACTCAATCCTTTCACCGATCACTATGATGTCAGAGAAGTTGTTTGAAGCGTTTCCAATCATTCTGTCATAGAATGGAGGTCTCAAGGTGTTAATAAACATTCCATCCATCTCATTGTCTCACAATGGGGGGTGTACCTGAGCAGCTAATTCCCTCCACCTTTGTGCATATTCTTTAAAGCCTTCTGTAGGTTTTTTTTCCATCCTTTGTAAGTCCAAACGATCAGGGGCTATGTCTATATTGTACTTATATTGTCTTAAAAAAGCATCTGCTAGATCTTTCCACCTTCGAATATGTTGGTTATCCAATTGGATATACCAACGAGATGCGGCTCCCATCAGGCTATCTTGAAAGAAATGAATCAGCAGCTTATCATCATTTGCACAAGCAGCCATTTTCCTGCAGTACATAATAAGGTGACTTCTGGGGCACGTACTACCATCATATTTTTCAAACTCAGGTAGTTTGAATTTATGTGGGATGTTCACATCAGGGACCAAACATAATTGGGTGGCATCAATTGTACCGTATACATCAGATCCTTCAATAGCACGTAATCTCTCCTCCAGAAAGTCTAATTTATCTTTTGATCGTGGGTCATCACTTGGCTTGGTAATACGCTTATGCATCTTTGGGTCATCAACATCGGTTATGATGATTGGCTCATTAACGAGTTCGCCTTGTGGAGTGAAAGCTTGGTTGTGACCACATGCCATCGCGGATGGGTTGTACCCAGTTTTCCTTGTCTGCATTATTTCCTGGACATTTGGAAATGGATAATGCTGGATATTTATTGGTGGTGAAGCGTGCTGAAATTGGTCAACCTGATGATGTTGATATGTTGGAGTGAACCCAGGAGGGTAAAGTGGAGTATCGTTTGACAGTTGATTTTGTGATGATTGAACCCCTTGTGGATTTTCAAAACAGGCATTTCACTTACTTGCGGCCAGGAGTTCGAGGACTTTAGCCATTTACTCTTTTAGCTCCCTAATCTATTCCTTCATTTCCTCTCGTGATTGCTCTCTTTCTTGCTCGTCCATGATCCTAACTTGAGCTCGGGTTCGATAGGGATGTCGAAGTTGTCGGGCTATCTTTGGAAAATTTCTTTAAAATAAAAATAAAGCAATGAGATGTAGATCTTTACTAATAAAAAGAAGAAATAATGAGAGTAAACTTATGCATGAGAAATGATACTGCGTAAAGTAAAAGTTCTAAAGTAATCAATTTCATTCAATTAGTATAGCCATCCACTACATTTGAGTATGTAGAAGTCAATTACATTATTTCATAACATGAGTTCATACAAAACGACCAAAATGACCCAAATCCAGGTTGACTTCTTCCAAAAATTTAGACAAGTTCTCCCCATTAGTATGGATGGGCAAGACATTTTTCTTCAAAAATGAAGCTTGTTCCGCCAAATTGCCCGCTCTCACAGCCATGCCTTTAAGCCATTCCACAGCCTGCCCAGATCGTTGTCGAATCGAGTTGTACTTTTGTTGTAGCAACTGATAATCATATCTCAGTATATCAACATTAGCGTTATTGTTTCTTGCCAACCTTTCTGCCACGTTCTGATAAGCTCTAACTTGGTGCTCAAGGCTTGCGATGACTTTCAATAATTCTTCAGAATCATTTATTGACTCAGTCGTTTTAATTTTCTGATTCTCTAAATCAACTTGCAAATTATCAACGACTCATCGTAAGGCGTCATATTGCTCTTCTAACTCGACTGTGCGCATTTTTCTTATCAACAGTTCCCCTCACCTCTTCAAGAATTTCTCGTACCAGTTTATTTTCCCTCTCTAACTTCACGTTTTGATCCTCTTGTTCGTAGATTACCCCTCGCAAGTTCTTATTGTCTTCCGCCATCTTTCTAATTTTGTTGCCCAATTGGCGAGTGTCAGTTCCCAACTCTGAGTTTTTTCGCTTTAGATACGCCTGACCCTCAACCTTATTTCTTAACTCTTTGAGTCGTTCTTCAGCTTCGATTCTATGTTTCTCAGACAAATTTACCTCGACTGCTAGTCGTCTGTTTTCTTCCAAAAGGGCTAGAACTTTTTGACGCTCCTCATATAACTCATCTAGCTCCTCCTTTTTAGCAATCTTTTGATGAACTTCCAATGATTTGGCTGATGGTACATCCTCAATTGGTAAGGCAATAATTATTTTGTTTCTACTCTCAAGCCATGCTTCATACTCCTTTGTGCAGTTCATGCGATTCTTTTCATTTGGCATCCTTCTTGTTATTTTCCAAGCTCCAATCAGCTGCTGTAGTTTTAGTTCAATTTCTTGAGAATCGTAACTAACCTCAATATCCTTCAATGCATGTGTGGTGGGGACAAACTGTCTCATGTATAATTGACGGAGTGCCATTAGCGGAGCATAACTAGTACAACCCCATGGTCCCGGGAGCGGAGCCCATTGAAAATCACCACATCTGTAGATCATTGGTGTTAACGGCGTCCAATGGGATTTCCAAATAACATCCTCATCTTTCAACTTGGATAGGTATGAAAGCCAAGCCCCTTTTTTGGGAAACTGTGGATTCCATTTGGCCATTCCAGATTCTGCAATAGGGATCCTCGTCTTCATCCATGGACTTGAGAACTTAACTTGAGGACACTTGAAATCTAGCAGACATCTTAGATGGCTGAGAATCCAAATACACAAAAGAGTTGAGGAGCCGATGAACTTTCCTTTTCCAGACACTCGAATGTGATTCAAAGAACGGATAGTCTCAGCGAGAATTGAGATAACAGGATTAACACCATGTTCGACTTGAAGGAACATTTTTATCACTTTATCATCCATATAACCTTAGATCTTTGGAAATAACACGGCGCCATAAATACACAGAGCATAAAGAGTCATGCCTTTATCCTCCTTCAAGAAATTCTAGTTGAGATCTAGGAGGTAATCCAACGGCACACACTCATTTCCCCTTTAATTTTCAAACTTTTCTCAATCTCAGAAGTATGGACAGTACCCAAGAGCTTAGACAAAGCTCTCTTCAACGCGAGCTTTTTGTCATAGTTATAAACTTTGTCGGCATTTTGCAACGGGACATTCAGTAGTGCTTGATATTCTTCAATTGTGGGAGTAAGATCAATTATTCCGAAGGTGAAACATTTATAATGAGGGTCCCAGAAATGAATTAAAGCTTCAAGGACGGGAACGTTGACTACAATGTACAATAGATAAGCTATGTGACCATATTTTCCGACAAACAAAATTTTCTACTCTGATGAAAAATCCCCTCATATCTTCTTCAACCTCTCCAAGTCAATGCGTGGGAACTTTATCTTAGCGATTGATGGTAGAAGAACAACGTCTTCCTTTTTCAGACAATCTCCTTTATGTTTTTACGATTCCTCTGACCATTGGGCTACCGTAACTTGATCTTCTATCACACTCGAAGTGGGAGTCATGGTCTCTAAAATATGAATGAATTGAATACTTCTTTACAATCCCATTACGCACCATTATGCATGTATGCAAAACAAAAAGATGAAGTTAGAAGCAAAACAATGAAAAGAAGACATGTTTAAGTGACACAAGACATATATACATGCACAAAATTGATCATGATTTTAGCAGAAATCTAACGTTGGTCATGATGTGGGCTCTAAAAACATAATACATGTGTGGTTGGGATCTAAAAATCTCTTAATAGGCTCCCAGGTTGTCCACACTGTTATCTGAATAGAGTAACAGGGGCCCCCAAACGGTATCCCGAAAGCGTCGACCTGAGTGAGAACTTTCATGAGCCTGCACGGGAACCTCAATTCCACGAAGGCATTTCACTACTCATTCTCGCTAATCCTAAAGGGAAAGCCCTGGTATAGGGCTAGTGTGTATGTGTGAAAGTAAAAATTATGTAAAAAAATATACTTCGTAAAAAAACTTATGTACAACTACAGTCACGAAAAAAATTAATAAATCATATAAACGAAACAAGAACCAATACAAAAGGATAACATAGGATGAAATTTTGTCTTGACTCTCTATTGATCTAAAGATGGTTAGACCAATTGTTAAGGTCCCCAATGGAGTCGCCAAGCTGTCGCAACGTGCGTGCGACGCGGAGTGGCGATTAAAAAATTCATTTTTTTAAGGAAAAAAGAAATTTGGAGTCGCCACCAATCATTTTAGGGTGTGATTGGTCACCCAATTTTAAGATGAAATTTTTTTGTCTACGAAATCTCAAAGTTGGTTCGGGAGTCGTTTGTGTGTGGGGAAGGTATTAGCACCCCACAACACCAATTATAAAATTGTTACCAAATTTAATCAAATGTTATCCAATTTTTTATTTTAAGGAAAAGGTTAAAGAGATTCATTTTTTGAATGTCCCATTTGTTGCATTTTGTATTATAGAAATGAACAAAATAAATTACTTTTAATGGGTGGTTCAAAGACCATTGAAAAAAATTATTTTTTTTGTATTCTTATATCTTTTTAAATCAAAGCATTATTAGAGTTATTCTCGGTATCCCAAGAATAACTTCTCACCTCAGTAGTTTGAGAAGTTTGGTATCCAAAAAATCTCAAAGTCCATCGTCAGCCTTTTTTAGTGAAAATTAAATAATAGAAGTAACAAAATCTAAATCTAATTATTAAAATTATAATCCACACATACATGAACATTAATTATAATAATAAGGGAATAATGCAAGAATCACATTATAAGCATGACGACGCAAGAATGCTAAATAAATAAACATGTAAAAGAAATTAATGTTAATAATTACAACAAAATGGAAGTAAAAGAATAGAGATAAGTTATAGGATGTCAAATTATAGAAAACATAAAATGTTGAGGTTATATAAAACATACAAAAAAATGCAAGAATAAAGTAAAAGACTATATTATGTAATAAATGAAAGAAATTTTAAAAAAAAAGTTTATATATATATATAGCAAGAGCTGCAATTTGCTGCAACAGAGGAATACTTTCCTCTGTTGCACCACTTTTTGATTTTGTTTTTGTTTTTTTATAATATTATATATTATAATATAATATAATATAATATAATATAATATAATAGTAATAATATTATTTAATTAATTAATTAAAAAATGATGAAAAATAAATAATATTTTTTAACATAAATATGTCTATTTTTTTTACTACTTAGTCTACTAATTGCTATTTTTCTTTCCTTCCCTAATTAGTCATTGCTAATCAAATAGCAAAGGGGTGATCATGGATGATAATTAGTTCAAACAAGTGTCACAAAATGATGAACATAATATTTTTAAAAAAAAAAAAGAAAAGACTTTGTAGGAAAATTGAAAATTTCACAACTTAGATTTTTGCATAATCTTGTATAGAGGTTTTACTCTCTATTTTATGCAATGTTATGTGTGAGAAAATTATCTTAGGGGATCTTTGCATCAAATGTACACTTTCAACCCATTAAAAGTGTTGATTCACATTTGGTTAATTTTTCCACCCCTCAAAAGCTTTATCATCATCTTCATAAATTAAGTTGATGACAAAGACATCTCAATATCCAACTTGTAAAGAAATCATCAAAGCATGAAATTAAAATGTTAAGATTTAAATGAGGAGAAATGATAAAGAATGAACAATCCACTTATGTATAAAAAATACAAAAGATATCAAGTACATGCATATGAAGAAGAGAGATGAACAAAATATATTATGAACAAATGTACTAAACAATTAAGCTACCTTGAGAAGAAGAAATGGGAGAAGATGAAGATAATAGAAGTGTAAAACCTCTTCCTCTCTCTAAAATCACCTATCTTTCTCACTCCAACCCCTCTCTTTCTCACTCTAAAAAATGACTTCCCCCTTTTTTTACTCCCAAAAGACCTCCCCTTAAGTGAAGACTTCATTCCTATTTATAGGAAAAATTAGGGTTTGCCTTTTTTACTTTTAGTCTTTTTTTAATTTTTATTTTTTTAGTCCTTTTTTTTCAATTTTTACTTTTTAGTCTTTGGACTACTTTTCTTATTTTAGTATTGGATTAATTTTTAAATTATAGATATAGTCTTGGATTATTATAAGAGCCAAAATATAAATCATATATATTTTATGTATTAGGCCGGATAAAGTACGGTATCTACACAATAAAATACATACATATTGTTTTTTGTTAAAAGTTAAAAATATTCAGTCGAAGTAAATGCTACAAGTTTACAAGAGGCATACACGAGGGAAAGCATGCTGTCCTAGTTATTTTGGAGAAGTCCGTGTCAAGAATTAGAGTGTTATAAGTGTCTATATTTGTTTATTAATTGATGTAGTTATGTTTAACTTAATGTGTTTGCCTATGTGTACATGGATATGTTTAAGACTATCATTAGGAAGATCTTGTGAATGATATTTGTAATTTTTTTTTTGGAATCTTATAATTCGTATGATCGATAATAGTATGACTTGAGGTGCATTACTATTAAATTGATAATTGTAGCTTATGAACATTGTGTTTTGTTCTCCTTCAGGAACTACCATATGTTTTAATAAGGTCACTCACTCACGTGAGCTGTAAATCGCAATAGAGATTTGAAAAGTACTCTTAGTCTTTTATTCATGCATGACTTAAATGCCATGATCAATGTTGATTAGTAACATTATAAGCTATGAACGGGAGGTGCTTTCGTCCTCTAATAATTGTAAACTAAAATTTAGAGGCTTGATTATGTTGTCTATCTCAACGTTATTTGCTTTTAAGTCGAGGGTCCATAGAAGAATGGAGATTTGGTATATCTGACTAGAGTAGAGTACCAAAAAAGAAGAATAAAGAATGTCAAGGATATTCGAGACATCCTAGGAGATTTAATAGGATTACAAAAATACTGTAAGATCACGGTTTCTTTTCAAAAAATGCTTGTAATATTTTTATTAGGTGTCTTAGACTGGATGAGGACTTTTGCCATTGGCAAAACTGCCTATAAAAGACAAAGAACAATTTTTTTCCTTTTTAGTTAGCCGATTTGGGTCGTTTACATTTGATCGGAGGATCCACTCCACAGTTGGAAGATCCAACTGCCTAGAGTTTCTACATTTTCGACAATTTGAGACTTTATGATTCATATTGGGCAAACTCAAGAGGAGACCAACAAGATCCTTATTTTTAGCATACTCAACATTGTAACAGCGAGATTCGAACTTCCTTCTCCACCATTTGCGTCGCCACCGTGAACACAATTCATGCCAGCTGTAGAGCAATAAAGAAAAATCCTACTCCAAATGACTTCTATGCTTTTTCGCATACGGCATTTAAAGCCTCTAGTAAAACTCTCCGTAAAAGTAGTTACAAATTCAATATTGTCAATATTAAGATACTTCTTTTGATCACTCTCAGGATCCAATAAGAGGAGCTTACCAAACTCCTTTACTAGAAGGATACCATCCATTATGGAACCTAAACAGAACATAACAATTGAAAATGATAACTCATGTTCAACCTAAGATTCAATTACATCATACTCATTTATCACCATTGTAGATACCGTATTTTATCTGATCCAATATTTTAAAAATATAAATTTTATTTTTTGGCTCATATAATAGCTTAAGACTATGTGTTTGATTTGAAAAATAGTTCAATGCCTAAAAGTAAGAAGATTTGTCCAAGAACTAAAAAATACAAAAGGAATAAAAGAACTAAAAATAAAAAATGAAGTCTTAAGTTTGCTTATAAATAGAGGGAAGGTCTTCACTTGAAAGGAGATTTGGGAGAGTGAGAAAGAGAATGGATTTTAGAGAACGAAAGAGAGGTCTTGAGAAAATAATGAAAAAGAAAATGAATGAGAATTTTCATTTCTATTCATCTTCCATCTTTTCTTTTTTTTTTATTAAGGTAATTCAAATATCTTGTATTTTAGTTTACAATATATCTTGTTCATTCTTATTAATCATCTCTCTTCTTCATACTCATGTATTTGACATTTCTTTATTTCATTTTCCATATATAAGTTTGTTTGCTCATTTTTTATTATTTCTCCTACTCTTAATCTTAAGTTTTATTTTCATGTATTGTTTATTTCTCTACAATTAACTCAATGTAAATCAACCATTTAATGGGTTGGAAGCGTACATTTGATGAAAAGATCTCCTATGATAATTTCTCATACATAAAAATACATAAAATAGAAAGTAAAACCTCTATACAAGATTATGTAAATATTTCATCTTTGATTTTTTTATGTTCTTACAAGTCTTCTCTTCCATTCTTTTTATTTTTTGTCCATCATTTTTGTGACACTTGTTTGAACTTGTTACCATCCATCATCATTCCTAGCAATGAAGGAGGAAATGAAACATGGTAATTAGTGAACTAAGTGGTCCAAAATAAAAAATTGTATATTTATATCCCAAAACAAAAATTATTTTATTTTGAAAGTTTTATTGATTTTTTTAGTGACACTTGTTTAAACTAGTTACCATCCATGATCATTCCTAACAATGAATGAAGAAAGGAAAAATAGTAATTAGTGAACTAAGTAGTCCAAAATAAAAATATGGTATATTTATATTTCAAACAAAATTATTTATTTATTTTTAGTGACACTTGTTTAAATTAGTTATCATCCATGATTATTCTCTTGCTATTTGATTAGTATTGAGGGAAGAAATGAAAAATGAAAATTAATAGACTATATAATCAAAAATAACATGTTCATACTAATTATGTATGAAATTAATCAATTTTTTTCATAAATTAATTTATTTACACGTGACAAAATTTATTGTTAATTTATTTAGTAAATAACTATATATATATAAACGAAACTTAAAAAAGAGTGACAGAGGGTGATGTCACCCTCTGTCGATCATCCTCTGTCTTTTTTTCTTTTTTTCTTTTTTTTCTTCTGTATTTTAATTTTTTTGAGTTTTTTTATTTTTTTATTTTTGTTGTTTGAATTTTATTTTAATTTTTTTGTGTTTGTTTATTTTTCTATTTTTAGTAGATATTATTGGTTTGTTTTAATTTATTTTTATATATCTTTTTAATTATTTCATGTATTGTTTCATTATTTTCACTCTACATATTCGTTTTTTAAAATTTATCATACATATTTATCATCTCTAACATTACTTTCCATTATTCTTTCTTTTTTTTATAGTTGTTATCTCTTCTTATTTATTTATGTATTATTGTCATATGTCACGGTTGTATGTGATTATTACTTCATTCTTTTATCATCAGAATTGACGCTCGTAAATTAAAACCATAACAATTTGATTTAAATTTTGTTAATTTCTTTATTTAGTTTTCACTAAAAAAAATCCGGTGACGGATTTTAGAAGTTTTGGGATACCAAATTTCTCGAACTACCGATGTGAGAAGTTATTTTTAGAATACTGAGAGTAACTCCAATAACGCTTTGATTTAAGAAAAAAATATTAATGATCTTTGTACCACCCATTAAAAGTCATTTATTTGCTCATTTTTTATAATGCAAATGTACCAAATGAGACATTCAAAATTGAATTTCTATAACATTATTTTAAAAAATAATTTAGATAGTATTTAATTAAATTTGGTAACCATTTTTCATAATGGGTGTTGTGGGGTGCTAATACCTTCCCTACACGCAAATGACTCTCGAACCAACTTTAAATTTTCACAGACCAAAATATTTGATTTTAAAATTAGGTGTCAGTCACGCCCTAAAATGATTGGTGGCGACTCCAAATTTCTTTTTTTCAAAAATGATTTTTCAATCGCCACTCCACTTCGCATGCACGTTGCGACAGCTTGGCGACTCCACTGGGGACTAACAATTGGTCTAACCATTTTTAGATCGATAAAGAGTCAAGCCAAAATTTCATCATATGCTATCCTTTTGTTTGTTTATTTGATTCATTATTTTTTTCCTAATTCATGCTTGTAGTTGTATATAAGTTCTTTTTTTACCAAATATTTTTTTACATAATTTCTAACTTCGCACACATACACTAGCCCTGTACCCAGGCTTTCCCTTTAGGATTAACAAGAATGAGTAGTGGAATGCCTTCGTGGAACTGCGGTTCTTGTGCAGATTCATGAATGTTCTCACTTAGGTCGACTCTTTCGGGATACCGTTTAGGGGGCCATGTTACTCCGTTCGAATAATAGTGAGGACAACCTAAGAGCCTATTAAGAGATTTGAGAGCCCAACCACACATGCATTTTGTTCTTAGAGCCCATCTCATGACCAATGTTTGATAGAAATAGAGATTCTGCTTAATTATGATATCATGATTAATTTTGTTAATGTATATATGTCCTACGCTCTTTAAACATTTATTTTCTTTCCCATTGTTCACTTCTGACTTCGTCTTTCCTTTTTGCATACATGCATCATGTTGCGTAATAGGGATTGTAAAGAAGTATTCAATTCATTCATATTTTAGAGACCATGACTTCTACTCCGAGTGTGATAGAAGATCAAGTTACAGTAACCCAATGGTCAGAGGAAAAGCAGAAACAAAAAGGAGATTGTCTAAAAAAGGAGGATGTCGTTCTTCTACCATCAATCACTAAGATAGAGCTCTCACACACTGACTTGGAGAGGTTGAAGAAGATATGGGAAGATGAGCAGAAAAAATTATTTGTCGGCAAATATGGTCACATCGCTTATCTTCTGTATATTACAGCCAACGCTCCCGTTCTTAAGGCTTTAATGCATTTATGAGACCCTCTGTATAGATGTTTCACCTTTGGAACAATTGATTTTACTCCTATAATTGAAGAATATCAAGCCCTATTGAACGTCCCGCTGCAAAGCATGGATAAAGTTTATAATTACGACAAAAGGCTCACATTGAAGAGAGCTTTATCCAAGCTCTTGGTACTATCCATGCATCTGAGATTGAGAAAAGTTTGAAAGTTAAAGGGGGAATGAGTGTGTGTGCCGCTGGATTATCTCTTAGATCTCACCCAAAATGTCTTAAAGGAAGATAAGGTTGCGGCACTTTATGCTCTGTGTATATATGGCACCGTGTTGTTTCCAAAAATTCAAGGTTATGTGGATGATAAACTGATAAAAATGTTCCTGCAAGTTGAACATGGTGTCAACCCTGTTATCTCAATTCTAGCTGAGACTTTTCGTTCCTTAAATCACATACGAACGCTTGGAAAGGGGAAGTTCATCGGCTCTCCATCTTTTTTGTGTATTTGGATTCTTAGCCATCTAAGATGTCCACCAGATTTCAAATGTCCTCAATTTAAGTTTTCAAGTCCATAGATGAAGACGAGAATCCCTATTGCAGAATTTGAAATGGCCAAATGGAATCCGCTGTTTCCCACAAAAGGGGTGTGGCTCTCACACTTATCAAAGTTGAAAGATGAGAATGTTATCTGGAAAGCCCAATGGATGTCGTTGACATCGATGATCTACAAATGTGGTGACTATCAATAGGTCCCGCTCCCAGGATCATGGGGTTGTACTAGTTATGTTCCGCTAATGGTGCTCCGTCAACTATACATGAGACAGTTTATCCTTACCACGCACGCATTCAAGGACATTGAGATAAGTTATGATTCTCAAGATATTGAACAAAAATTACAGTAGCTAATTGGAGCTTGAAAAATAACGAGAAGGGTGCAAAATGAGAAGAATGACATGAATTGCACAAAAGAGTATGAAACGTGGCTTGAGAGCAGAGGCAAAGTAACTATTGCCTTACCAATTAAGGATTTACAATCACACAAGTTTCTAGAAGATTATCAGAAGATTGTTAAAACGAGGAGTGGGATGAGTTATATGAGAAGCTTCAAAAGAATTTAGCTCTCTTGGAAGAAAACAGACGTCTAAAAGTCGAGACGAATTTGTCTGACAAGCACAAGATCGAGTGGAAAAACAACTCAGAGATTTGAGGAATAAGGTTGAGGATCAAGAATATCTGAAGTGGAAAAACTTAGAGTTGGAAACTGACACTCGCAAACTGAACAACAAAATTAGAAGGATGGTAGAGGACAATGACAATTTGTGAATGGTACTCTATGAACATGAGGATCGAATCATGAAGCTAGAAAGGAAAAATAATCTTGTACAAGAGGTTTTATAAGAGGTTAAAGGGGTTGTTGATAAGAAGAATGCGTATATCGTTGAGTTAGAAAAATAATATGACTCACTAGGGCGAATCATTAATAATTTACAAATTGATTTAGAGAATAAAAAATTTAAGAAGATTGAGTCACCAAATGATAGTGAAGAACTATTGAAAGTCATTGCAAGTCTTGAGCACCAAGTTAGAGTGTATCAGAACGTGGAAGAGAAATTGGCAAGAAATAATGATGGTAATGTCGATGCACTGAGATATGATTACCAATTACTATAAAAAGAGTACGACTTGATTCGACAACGATCAGGGCAGGCTATAAATGGCTTAAAGGTGTGGCTGTGAGAGCGAACAATTTGGCGGAACAAGCATCATTTTTTAAAAGAGTGTTTTACCCATCTATCCTAATAGGGAGAACTTGTCTAAGTTTTTGAAAGAAATCAACAGAGATTTGGGTCATTTTGATCATTTTGTATAAACTCATATTACAGAGTAGTGTAGTTGACTTCTACCTACTCAAATGTAGTGGATGGCTCTACTAATTGAATGAAATTGAGTACTTTTAGACTTTCACTTTGCGCAATATCATTTCTCATGCATAAATTTACTTTCATTATTATTATTTATTCTTCTTCATTAGCAAAATCTATCATCTCATTGTTTTATTTTTATTTATTTAAAAAAACTTTTCAACGATAGCCCGTCAACTCCAACATCCCTATCGAACGCGAGAGGAAATGGAAGAAGAAATTAGGGAGCTGAAAGAGCAAATGGCAAGAGTCCTGCAACTCCTCGCCGCGAGTAAGGGAAAAGCATGTCTTGAAAATCCACAAGGGGCTCAATCATCACAAAATCAACTGTCAAACGATACTCCACCTTACCCTTCTGGGTTCACTCCAACCTATCAACGTCATCAGACCGACCACTTTCAGCATGCTTCACCACCAGTAAATATCCAGCACTATCCATTTCCAAGTGTTCATGAAATAATGTAGACAGGAAAAAGTGGGTACAACCCATCCACAACGGCACCTGGCCACAACCAAGCTTTCACTCCACAAGGCGAACTCACTAATGAGCCAATCATCATACCTGATGTTTACTAAACCAAGTGAAGACCCGCTATCGAAAGATAAGCTGAACTTTTTAGAGGAAAGATTGCGCGCCAATTATGTTTGGTCCCAGATGTTACCATCCCACACAAATTCAAACTACCTGAGTTTGAATATGATAGTAGTGCATGCCCGAGAAGTCACCTTATTATGTACTGCCGAAAGATGACTGTTTGTGCAAATGATGATAAGCTGCTGATTCATTTCTTTCAAGATAGCTTGACAGGGGTTGCATCTCGTTGGTATATCCAATTGGATAACCAACATATTCGGAGGTGGAAAGATTTAGCTGATGCTTTCTTAAGACAATACAAGTACAACAAAGATATGGCTCCTAATCGTTTGGATCTACAAAGGAGGGAGAAAAGGCCTACCGAAGGATTTAAAGAATATGCGCAAAGGTACACCCCCTTGTCAGAAAAGGAGATGGTTGCAGTGTTTATCAACACCATGTGATCTCCATTCTCCGATAGGATGATTGCAAATGCTTCAAACAACTTCTCTTACATTATAGTGATTTGTGAAGGGATTGAATATGGGGTAAAGAATGGAAGAATTTTGAAAGTCATATTTGATACATCATCCGTAAAAAAAGGGCCGCCGTTGAAGCGAAAAGAAGAGGATGTACAGACGATCAATTTCGGGTACCCATCACATGCTGCAAACCCGACGCTGGGATTTCCAATGTATAGTGAAGTGCCCAAATCTATGACATCATATGTGGCAAATACCTCACAAATTCCGTATAATTATCATTCTCAACAATCAGCATTTCAAAACAACCCGAGACCCGATTTTAGACCACTGAATCACCAGTAAAATGTTGGTCAGACTGATAAGCCTCTGAGGGGAAATAGAAATAAACAAAATTTTGTCCAATATGATACAATCAACATGTTATATACAGAACTCTTACCTCAATTGATAAGGAATAATCAATTGGTGTCAATTCCTTATGAACCTCTACGGCCACCATACTGAAGGTAGTATGATCCGACTGCTCGCTGTGATTATCATGCTGGGGCAGCGGGACATTCGACTGAGAATTGCACGGAATTAAAAAGAAAAGTACATGTATTGATCAAGGCTGGATTGCTGAATTTCAAAAAGGCTAATAGGAATCCAGATATCACCGCACCAAATTTTATCACTTTCACAGATGATGAAATCCCTGCCGATGGTACTGGACACACCAGAGCTCTACATATATCCGTGAAATGTAGGGATTATGTTGTTGCAAAAGTATTGATTGATAACGGATCATCTCTAAATGTAATGCCAAGATCCACACTAGCAAAGCTTCTTGTGGATGCAACACATATACGACCGAGCATGATGATAGTAAGAGCATTCGATGGTACCCGAAGAGAAGTAGTCAGAGAAATAGAGATACAAATTCGAATTGGGCCATGCCTATTCAATATTGTTTTTCAAGTGATGGACATAAATTCAGCATATAGTTTTCTTTTAGGTCGATCATGGATTCACTCTGCCGGGGCAGTACCGTCTTCCTTACATCAAAAGCTGAAATTTATAATGGATCATAAACTCATTTGTATATATGAGGAAGAAGATTTATTGGTATCTAAGTCGGCTACCATGCCATATGTTGAGGCGGCAGAAAAGCATTGGAGTGCTTATTTCGATCATTTGAGATAGCGAACACCATATTTGTCGTTAGTGGGAAACTCGCTCCAACATCAAGCCTATAAAAAACATCTCAGATAGCGGCAAAGTTGATGATAAAATAGGGATACAAGTCAGGCAAAGGACTCAGGGGTAAGTATCAAGGCATAAATAAGTTAATCGACTGGGACAAGAATGAACAAAGGTTTGGGCTTAGATATAGACCGGCCAAGGCTAATAGAAGGAGAGTGAAAACTCAAAAGAAAGAAAAGAGGATTGCTAGGCTCGAAAATAGGGAATTCGATCTGGAAATGGCGATCATACCCCATATTTGTGAATCCTTCAGAAGTGGGGGAATTTCATTCGAAAAACCGGTTATAGTAGAGAAGTACGACCTTGAAGATGATATTGCCCAGCTTTCAATATTCACAATCTTGAAAAAATCATCAGGTGTAAGTATAAGTATAGAGGACTTGGTTTCTCGATACGATTCAGATCATGAGCTTAACAATGGGGACGTCACCGAGCTACCAGTGCTTCTCGGGAATTTTCAAGAGTAATGTGTTCATGCCAAAATTCTAATGGTTCTACCCAATGCCTTAGAAATTTTGTTGTTATGAGCCTATGTTCTCGTCTATTTCATGTCATATCTTTGAATGAAAATCTAAAAACTTGTTTCGTCTCCTTTCGCTAATGATAATACAATTCCACTTCTTTTTGTTCTTCCTTTTATGTCTACTTGTTCTATTTATGAAATGTTGTTCATACTCATGCATTCTTTATTTTCTTTTCGAGCCTTCCTTTCATCCAATAATCTGATTTAGGTTTGAGAACGGTAATTTTGAAAACACGAGCATAAGCAATAATTTTGACAATCTCATTCTTAGCGTAGAGTCAAATGAAGGTGATGAGGATAATTTCGAACCATCTCGGGAAATGTTAACCATATCAAGAGTTAACGAAGGTGATAAATTTAGGATTGGAGGGAGAGACGAAAGAAGTTCAAATCGGCACTTCTATGACAAGCCAAAATCGCCAAGAATTAATTGACTTACTCAAAGAGTATATTGACATCTTTGCATGGTCTAGACACTGATATCGTGATTCATCATTTACCACTTATGCCCGAAAGTAAACCAGTGCGATAAAAATTACGAAAAATGAAACCAGACATGCTGGTACAGATCAAAGAAGAAGTTAAAAGGCAAGCAGATGCGAGTTTACTAGAATTAGCAAAATACCGTGAATGGATTGCTAACATAGTCCCATTGCTAAGGAAAAATGGGAAAGTAAGGGTGTGCGTCAATTATAGAGACTTAAATCGGGCAAGCCCCAAGGATAATTTTTCATTACCCCATATCGATGTCTTAGTAGATAACACTGCAAGACATTCAACCTTCTCTTTCATGGATGATTTTTCAACGTATAACCAAATCAAAATGGCTCCTGAAGACCGTGAAAAGACGATTTTTATAACTTTGTGGGGTACATTTTGTTATATGGTTATGTCATTTGGTCTAAAGAATGTAGGGGCGAATTACCAACGGGCAATGGTAACACTGTTTCATGATATGATACATAAAGAAATCGAATTGTATGTTGATGATATGATTGCCAAATCTCGTCAAGTGGAAGATAATCTTAATTATGTTGAATAATGTGGTACTAAGGACATATTTAAAGTAACTACAGAACATGTATGTTATTCGACTATGTATATCTCAAATGTGTTATTAGCACCTCATTATTCAACATATTTAGAGTACCTTTACACAAATTTTAGGTACCTCGGTAACATACCTTTCTGGTAGTGTAGACTTTCCATAGTTTGAATTTTTATAATCTCTTCTACCCTCCGTGTGAGTTGATGACTATCCATAGCTATTAACTTGACACCTAAGAGGAGTTCGACCCAATCATTTATTTTTGTCTTAGTGGATCATGATTGGACATTTGAAGCATACTGATTATGTTCAACAACCAAATATTTCGTTTGTAAATACTGCATATCTCATTAATCCATAAATACGAGTTCTAGTCTCAATAAATTTTATTCAAACAGTTCATGTACATGCAAACATAACTATAATATTAGTAAATATGAAAAATATAGTTTTCATTTAATAATAAATAATCTATAGTCTCCACCTTTATCTTTATTATATTAAAATGAGTTTAAAGAGGAAATTTTTTGAATTTTGAATTTTATGATTTATAATTACCTAAAATATAGGTAATTCATTTTTTTCTCATTTAATTTTTATATGAAAAGCTTGATGCTTTGCGGCCCAGGGAGGGTGAGTGGGCTCGCACTGAGAACCGCGCAGTTCTTCTTTGCTGCTGCTTCAATTGGAGTAATGGTATCTGCTCGTGGCTTCTTCAACTCCACTGCTTTTCGGTAATGCAAATCCTTGTTTCTCTCATTCCACCCTTTTTTCCTTTTGTGTTTGAACATGTGCTTTACTGTGGTTACTTCTTTCACAAAAAGTAATTGTGGGTTTTGACCAACATATTGCTTGCTCACACTTGCGGAACATATCTTGTGTTCTATTTTTCCATTTCATGTGTTTAATCGACAGAGCTTGCATCCTGCAAGTTCATTTCGGGTTGTGGCCATGGCTTCCTTTAACACCAAAGAATGCTACTTGAGTAGAGTATATTACTTGGATCTCTTTGCCAAACTCTAATATGGACTGATATACCTTATTCTGAGCAACCTAGAACATTGAAACTTAGATTGGACCAAGAATGGAGAAGTATAGTCTCCAATGACATCTTAAATTAACCAAAAGTAATACAGTAAGAATGATCGGGTATACAGATATCGCTGTCTCATCCAGCATTATCTGTCATTCCTATGTAGTTGAACAATTGGGCATTCTTTCATCAAGCAGTTTATATTTGTTATCATTCTTTCATCAAGCATTCCTTCATCAAGCATTCTTTCATCAAGCATTTTCATCAAGCACTTTTGGTAGTCTGATGTTTTTCTATTTTCTTTATTTTACTTATATCTGCTAGCTTTACAAAGATATGCAGATGAAATCAGAAATCCTTGTGCAACTTGGTGCATGCTTGTGGAAAATTATGTTTACTCTGATGGTTTATGCTACTCTTATCATTCTTCACTTAACCTCTCAATTTATCTTATGTTATATTAACCACAGTTCTTGCTGTTTGGCTTATCAACTCTTTGTGCCGTAAATTTTGTGGTTCTCATCTAATGTTGGAATTTTTATTGGTTCAGTTATTTGATTGCTTCAATGGGACTTCAAGTTATTTGGAGTCTTGGACTAGCATGCCTTGAAATAAAAGAGAAGTTTGCAGAATTCTGTTATATTGAGCCTGTTCGTTGTTGGTGATTGGGCAAGTTTCCCTGCACTTCATTGAGTTGTATTTGGTAAACATGGATGCACAAAGTATATTATATTGGAGTCAAGTGCAAACAAGAAAGCTGTGAATCTAATTAATTTATGGTTATTTTAACATTTTGAGCTTTAAATGTTTATTGAATTACAATGTTGCATCACCCAAAACGAAAATTGAGAATCCTGATACCTGATACCTCGACACGCATCTGAAAGGGAGAAAATTTTGTGAATGATTAAGAGTACAAATCTAGAGGCTTATGCTTTTTATGAAGGTTCCTCCGTAATAGACAGTAATCCTTAGCATGTTACTTTGAGATGAAATTTGTTTGCAGGACATAAACATGATCATGATATTGGTTTAAGGAGTCTGTATCATCATAGTTTGCATTAATCCAAACTCCCATACAAGTTCTCTAAAAGATTCATTTTCAAGAGATTACATCTAAATGTAATATTTAATCCTTATGAGGTGATTAATTCTTTGTATGGAAAGTTAAAAATAATGTATAAATGCAGGTGACGGCTCTTCTATCACTAGCAGCTGCATCGTCTTCTACTGTGGTGATGATTCTGTACTCAAGAGATTTGGACTACTGCAGGTTGTTAAGCATAGTTAGTTTTGGTTAGTTTAGTTTGGTTGTTAGTTAAAAGATTGTTTTGTCTTTTTGCCCTAACAGCCTTTGGCTATTCCTTTCCCTTAAGTACTCTCGTTATTCTATAATTTTATTTTAATGACAATTTACTTTCTTCAACCTTTTCTCTCTCGCACCTTTCTCTCTTCTTCTCTCTGTTTCTTCTCTTCCATTTTTCTTCATATGGTATTAGAGCCACTCTGACTCACGTCGATGCTATGGCTGATCCGTCTGAAAGTTTGCCTTTAAAAACTCAAGAAATTGCTCAAGAACAAATTGGTTCACAGACCAATGTCCAAGCCCTAAATCAACAAATTTCTCAGTCAAATCCTTCCTCTTCAAACGCTATTCAAGAAATCTCAAATATTATCCAAGAAAATCAAAATTCCCAACTCACCAAGAATGTCTCTCCTTCGTCTAGGGCAGATATCGCAGATTCAATTTCTCCTCCCTCTTCCCACTCTCCCATCTTCATTCTATCAAACATATGTAACCTCATTTCAATCAGGTTAACATTCAACAAATTTTATCCTTTGGAAGTACCAAATTACTTCTATTCTGAAAGCTCACATGGTATTTGGGTACATCAATGGCACAATCAAATACCCAGCAAGATTTCTCAAGAACTCAAATGGAGAGGACACACTCGACAATAATCCCAGGTAGGAACAATGGTTGTCTCAAGACCAAGCCCTAATAACTTTGATAAATGTCATTCTTTCGCCTATGGCTTTATCTTATGTTGTTGGTTGTAAAACATCAAAGGAGGTAGAATTCTTTAGAGAGGATATTTTCTTCTATATCCCGTACCAGTATTATGCAACTAAAGTCATATTTACAATATGTTTCTAAGAAAGCTACTGAGACATAGATGGTTAGATTCAAAGAATCAAGGAAATTAAGGATAAGCTCTCTGTCATATCTGTGAATGTTGAAGACGAAGATGTTTTAATATAAACTCTTAATGTTTTGCCCAATGATTACAATACCATTCGGACGTAAATTCGTACAAGGGCAGAACCTCTGAGCCTAGAAGAACTTCATGTTCTTCTAAAATCTGAAGAACACTTCTTGGGAACATAACACAAGCAGCAAGAATCTCCGGTACAGAACACTGCCTTTCTTGCTAACTTTACTGCCAACAGAGGAGGAAATTGTGGTCGTGTCTTCAGGAATTCTCGTGGAAACAAAAGAAATTGGGGTAGATCAAACAATGGACGAGGCGGTAAGCCCCAAAACTGGAATTCAGCATCTCTTCCCTCTGTTCTTGGAGCATCTCCAACACAAAATACATCTCAATTCGAAGGGTCATTCAACAGTAGTCAAGATAATTTTTCCATACTTCAATACAATAGAATACAATGCCAAATTTGTCAAAAAGATGGGACACGGTGCTACTGATTGTTTGCACCGTATGCACTTTTCCTACCAAGGGAGGAATCCTTCTTCGAATTCTGCTGCCATGACTATCCTGAATCAAGCATTACACACTAACCCTCAGGTATGGCTCATGGATACTAGGTGTAACACCCATCTCAACACTGATTTGCACAGTTTACATAATGCCTATGAATTTACTGGTGAAGATGGAGTCTTTGTTGGTAATGGCCAAATCTTGCCAATAATTCATACAAGTTTGAGTTCTTTAAATATTTCTTCCAAAACTTTTCCTTTGTCCAATATCTATTATGTTCCTCAATTATCTGCTAAATTGTTATCTGTGTATCAATTTTATCTTGAGCATAATTGTAGGTTCGGTTTTGATGCCTTTTGATTCTAGATTCAGGACAGGGAAATGGGAACTCTTTTATATCAAGGATCCTGCATTAATGGACTCTATCATATACCTACCAATTTGCCTTCATCTAAAGTTGCCCTTTTTAGCTCTAAACAACATGATTCTTTTTGGCACTTTCTTTTAGGCCATCCTAATGAAAAAATTGTTAAGCAAATTCTCAATAAAACTAACACTCCTTGTACAGATTCTGCTGTAAATAGTTGTATTTGTATTGGATGTGTTTCTAATAAAAGGACAAGGCTCCATTTTGGCAATTCTGAATCTTTTTCTACTATTCCTTTAGCTCTTGTTCATTTTCATGCCTGGGGCCCTTCCCCCATTACTTCTATTTTAGGGCATAGTTACTATGTTCTTTTTATTAATGATATGACTTGGTTCACATGGTTCTTTCCTATTAAGAATAAATATGAGGTTTTATCTATTTTTAAAAGATTTCAACACCTTGTTGAGAATTTTTTCTCCACTAAAATTCAATCTTTAAGGACTGATGGAGGCGGTGAGTATTCTAGTCTCTCTTTTCAATCATATCTTATTGAGAATGGTATTATACATCAAAAGACTTTCCCTTATACACCTCAGCAAAATGGAATTACTTAGCGAAAATATAGACATTTAATTGAGAAAGGTCTTACCCTTCTTCATCATTCTTCTGTTCCTTCATAATTTTGGAATTTTCCTTTTGTTACTGTCTCTTACTTAATTAATAGAATGCCTGGTTTAACTCTTAAAAATAAATCTCCTTTTGAAATGTTATTTGGGAAACTTCCTGATTATATTAGACTTAGAGTTTTTAGATGTGCATGTTATCTAAATCTTTGACCTTGTAAGCAACATAAATTTCAACCTAAAAGCTTGCAATGTGTTTTTCTTGGGTATGCTCTTAATCAGAAAGATTATCTTTGTATTGATAAGTCTACCACACATTAATATTTCTCTAGAGATGTTGTATTTGATGAAAAACAGTTTCCTTTTTCTGCCTCATTACAATTATCCTCTTCCAACATTGGTTCTCATGCTTCTGCTACTTCACGTACCAACTTTTTTTTCTTCTTCTCCCTTACTTAGCACTATGCTTAATTCTAAGTTGTTATCTATGCCTAATGCTAGTCATCGTAATGCTCTTAATTCTGAAGCTATTAATGACATTCATACTAGTTTACTTGAGGTGTATTCTGGTAGAACTTTGCATACGATTTTTAATTATGATTCGAACAATACTCATTCTGCTATTGATTTGCCTTCTGCTACTCATGCTAGAAATTCTGGAAATGATGGAAAATCTTCTTTACCTTCTACTTTTCTATCTGAATTACATTTTGAAAATTCTGAGCATATTGACCATACGATTTTGCCTTCTGTTACTCATGTTGATTTGCATTCTGAACACACTGAATTGCATTCTGGACACTCTGAAAATTATCAAAATAATTTAAATCTGAATTCTAGCATTTCTAGTGTGCATTCTAGTACTATGCCTCCTATTTCTGCTTGTCATTAGCACTAGGAACACTTCCACACATCCCATGTAGACTCAGTCAATGTCTGGTATATCCAAGAAGAAAGGCTTTGCTACTTCCTGCCCTATTGATAAATATTATGAACCTCATTTTTTCACTAGTGCCTCTAAGTGCCCATAATGGGTTCAAGCTATGAATTCTGAGTATGCTGCCCTTCTTTCTCAAGACACTTGGACCCTTATGCCTTTACCTCCCAACAAAAACCTTGTTGGTTATAAATGGGTGTACAAAATTAAGTACAACCCTGATGGGACCATAGTCACATATAAAGCCAGGCTTGTAGTTAAAAGATATCATCAACAACCTGCTCTTGACTATGGTGAAACATTTAGTCCAGTTATCAAAAAGTCCACTATTAGAATCTTATTTTCTTTAGCTGCTATCTATGGTTGGACCTTGAGCCGCTTAATGTTAAAAATGTTTTCCCACATGGTTCTTTAATTGAAGAAGCTATATGTGTCAACCACCTGGGTTTGTTGACAAACGTTGTCCTGTTTATGTGTGTAAGCTCAATAAGTCTTTGTATGGTCTCAAACAAGCTCCTCGAACTTGGTTTGAAAAGTTTACTAGTCATCTTCTATCTCTTGACTTTGTTGGTTCTCATCCTGACACATCTTTATTTGTTCAAGCCTCTTTTAAATATCTCACTTAGATTTTGCTCTATGTTGATGATATTGTGATTAGTGGGACGGATTTTGCATATATTGATCATCTTCTTCACTCTTTAAAACAGGATTTTGATATGTCTAACTTAAGTGACTTACGATGCTTCTTAGGTCTTGAAATTAGTAGAACATCATATGGTATTTTTGTAAATCAACATAAATATGCTAGAGATTTACTTCTTAAAGCTAGAATGATTCAAGCTAAACCATGTCATTCCCTTTGTTCTACTAAGACACCTTTCTCTAGTCACACTGGTTCACCTTTGTCTGATGTTACTTTATATCATAGTATTATTGGCTCCCTTCAATATCTTACCTTTACTAGACCATATATAAACTTTGTTGTCAATAGAGTGTGTCAATTCATGCACTCTCCTACTACTACTCACTTTGCTGCTTTCAAACGTATCCTAAATATGTGGTAGGTACTATTGATCATGGTATTTGTTTTAAATCGGGTTCCATTAATTTACAAGCCTTCAGTGATGCTGACTGGGCTGGAGATCCTGCTGGCTGTAGATCCACCTCAGGCTTTGAAATTTTCTTGGGCAGAATATTATCTCATGGGGTGCAAAGAAACAAGCAATAGTTGCCAGATCTTCAACTGAAGATGAATACAAAGCGCTGGCTAACACTGTTGTAGAGTTGACTTGGCTTAGACAGATTCTTCGAGATATGCATGTCTACCAAATCCAAGCTCTTGTTTTATATTGCGATAACACTTCTGCTTTATCCTTGGCCTCAAATCCGGTTTTCCATGCAAGAACAAAGCACGTGGAAATCGATTTTCATTTTGTTAGATAACATGTGAGGAGGAAAGACTTGATCGTTAAGCATGTGTCTTCTCAACAACAACTTGTCGATCTATTTATCAAACCATTGTCAACACCTCAGTTTACTTTTCTTCGTGACAAACTCATCCACTCGTCTGGGATGAGTTTGCGCGGGGGGGGGGGGGGTGTTAAGCATAGTTAGTTTTGGTTAGTTTAGTCTGGTTGTTAGTTAAGGGATCATTTTATCTTTTTTCCCTAACTAGTCTTTGGCTATTCCTTTCCCTTAAGCTCTGGTTGTTCTCTGGTTTTATTTTAATGACAATTTACTTTCTTCAACCTCTTCTCTATCACACGTTTCTCTCTTCTTCTCTCTGTTTCTTCTCTTCCATTTTTCTCCACAGAGGTCACCACCTCATCTTCCATGTGAAAGGTTCCAAATTTTGTGGCTTTTTCTTTTCATCATGGTTCTTCCTTGCTTTATCCTCAATTGTCATGTTTTGGCTATTGGCCTCCGTATGAGAGTGTAACCAGCGGTAACTTCACATTCACAATATATATATATATATTACTTATTTTAAAAGAGCCAATAGTCGAACTTTCTATCATGCCCTTAATTATGAAAAGCCCTTACATGAGTTGACTCATAACATATGTAGTTTCTTATACCCCTATCATAGGTTAAACTCCCTGGACTTTCCAATGAAGCAAGCAATGAATTGAGTGTTGGAATATGTCCATAAAATAGAGTGTAATAACTATTTATTTATATTTAGTTATTTCTCACATATTAGTATTATAGAATTCTTATGAATAAATTGAAAGTTTTATTTTAAATTAAAATGTGTTTATAAATTACTCAAGTGTTGAAACTTTCATCAACGAATGAAAAGTGAAGACAGAGGCATCTACAGACGAGCTCTTCTAAGAAAATTCAGAATGATATTCGCAGTTTTAAGATTGATTGGGTAATCGAATCCGATTACAACTGTTAGGTTGGATCAATAGATGCTAGTCCTGGGGCATGGGAGTGAAGACTCAAATGGTTAACCTAGACATATTATGAACATGTTGAATAGACCAGTAAAAAATTAGTTTAGAGCCCAAAATCGTTTACCAAACTCTAAATCTAATAGTTACACCTTAAGGATATTTTTGTAATTACGTTAATCTTGAGGTGAATACGTAGCTTGACTTAGTAAGTTACAATCTTGTGTTTCACATAGATAAAAGTTCGTGGTTCGATTGTGAAAGAAACAATATCATTTTATGCTTTATTAATGGGTATGTGAATAAATTAACCTAACCAGGTATTGAATGAATCGAGTCATTGATTAAGACTTCTGAATTATACGAGACAATTCACTATTTTGTGTTTCTTATTCACAGTCAATAAAGAAGTTATGGAAGTAATAACGAGAGAGGTAAAACGGTAATTTTATATTTCACTCTTGTTACTGATATTCACGATGGGTATTATGTTAAAATATTTTGTGGACCGTGAAAATAAAAAGGTTTGTTTCTACCAACAGAAAAACATAGCGTGCATGAATCCAGAGTTGATTCGGCATCGAACCTATAGTCAAGTCATACGATGTCATGATTAAATAGGTCAAGAATTGATGGGTCCATTCGGTCTCAGAAATAGCTCATGAGAATAGAAATAGAGAAACGAAGTGAATTGGATCAAAATGTGTTTTGGTGCCAAGGCATATTTCCTAAACGTATATATGATGGGTGATGTCACTTAATTAGTTAAGTGTTATTATATGTATTGAAATAATTAGTTTATTATTTTATAATTATTGGACAATTAGTTTATCAATTGAATTGATAAATCTCGATACAATTCAAACTTTAGTGAATATTGCAATTTTCGGCAATTGTGAATATATGTGGTGCATTTTCATAAATTTAAAAATATATGAGTAAATTTGTAAATATCAAAAATTATGCTTTATCAATATCTAATAGCAATCTGATGGTAGATAGATCTTGGATAAGATACAGTTGCTAGTTAACAAAGTAAAATGAGTAAAACATTTTTCTCTCCCTCTCTGTTGCCGCCAAAAATTATATTGAAGTAGAAAATCTTATATTTTTCTTCTTCAATTGTTTTGAGAGCTCACACCCAAATTCCTACACAAAATTCCGATGAGGTATATTTTTGAAATTAATGAGTGGTTGTTGGTGGCCGAAACTCACAAGTCATTTTTGGAGTTCAAGTGCGTGATTCAGATTATGAAGCTTGAAGAACAAGAAGAATGCTTGAAAGAATTCCGCTAGTTCAGAAATTCTCCGATACGAAGTATAAGTGAAAATTTTTTTTGAACTTTATCTTCTCGTTTAATGTCGTAAATGCGTAATCGCACGTTATTTGATTTTAAGTTATTTAATTTGATATTCTGTCCATGAACCGTTCGTGGTTCAAACTTATTTTTAATTAATTTAAAACCAGTCGATCCAATCAATTTGTATCAAAGCGAGGTTCTTGATTATGTATATTGATATTTGAAACGAACGTATCGTGAATTTTGTGGATATTGGCATATGATTTTGTATGGTAAATTCAAAACTATTTTGAATGTGTTATGTGATTGGATCCCTAACTATTGACTCTAGGCATTTTTGTTTCAATTTAGAATTGATGTACGCTAGATTTGAGGCATAGGATTTTATGTAATTTATTTTGTTGCAAAAGTTGTAATTTTATAAATTTGATGTAAAATCATCGTCACCTCGATACCGTCGCCGGAAATCGCTCGAAACCGCCACCGAGAGGACTCTGGATACCCATCGAGAAATTCACCGACACACATTGTTCACGCGAAAATATTGTTCACGCTAGGATACTATTCACGTCAAAATTATTGTTCACGTCGGAATTACTGTTCTGGTGCCCGTCGTCGTTGTCTGCTCCTATGCCCTGCATGATAACTAGAGTTTGTGAAACCCTAAGCGATAAATATTAGGATTAATGAAACCCTGTGATGTTTCGCGATAACATTTATCCTATTTTTTTCTTTTTCTTTTTCTTTTGAATTTTAAACGGATAAATGATAATTTTAAATTCAAAGATAATTACCTATTTTATCTTGTTATCTTTTTAATTTTGAATTCAAAAGATAATTATCAATGTTATCTTTTTATCTTTTGTTTTGTTTTAAGAGAAAAAAAAGGAGGATAATTAATTAGATTATTTAATTAGGAAAACAGTTTTCTGTAATTAAAGGGTTTTAATCAAAATTTATATTTTGAGGACTCTTATTGATGGCTTGGAAATTCATATTTATTGTAGTAACTTTGTAATAAATTCTAAAGATTAAAGCTAGAGGTTGGGTGCCTTCTAGGATTTGGTAACCATTAGTTTAGAACTTTTTCCAATTGATTCACAATAATGTTACAATTTATTTTTTAAAGGTTTACAAGCCCTCACCAATTGGGGTTTCCTTTCCCCAAATACTTTCTTTTTCAATAAAATACAATTTCTACTTCAATTTCTGTATAATTAAACTGTTCACTGCCTATTATGGCCGGTTATTGCTTTTATTATTGCTTACATGAATAATTGCTTTTGCATAATCTCACTCTCCGTTCAAGTGGATGGTTATTCTTACAATTGATTATTTCTCTGTATTATTTACTTATCTAATCTGTGAATCTGTTTTATCAGAGGCTGACGTATCAGCTTCTATTTGGTTAGCTTCAGTTACCTCAATAAGACATAAATCCTGAGGGTAGGGTGATTGTAGAGGCAGGTTGGAGAAGAGCGACCTAATAAGAGGTTGTAGAAGTCACCACATCAGATTAGTAACCAAAATACAGTATGAAATTTTCGATCGTAAGAACAATTTAGTTATTTGAGCCAAAAGTAGATTATTTAGAAGTAATTCTTCTAGTAGCATTGGGTCTACAATATCTTCAATATCCGACATAATAGATGAAAAACATTTTGAATCAGCAGATGATCAAGTAGATCATAAATATTTTGAATACATTCCAAATGATCATGAAGATCATTGTGAATACTTTGCATATGATCAAGTAGATCATGAGGTATGAAATATACCCAAAATCTCTAATAAAAATATTAAATTTAAATCATCTTCTAGATTATCTATTAATAATGATCAAGATATTTAGATTCGAATAGACCAAGAATTAGAAAAATTAAAAGTCTAAAACCAAAATAAATAAGTTCCCAAGGAAGTCAGACAAACCTTAATAATAAACCAGATTGGGAAGCTATAACCTAATACAATGATGACACAGCAAAACTAGATAGGCTTAATAGGTTTAGAGATTCATATAATATGGATCAAAGAAAAATCATACTTGCTGAAGGGAAGACATTCATGCAAACATACAAATTTGATATGTTTTTCTTTGATTATATCAAGGATATTTATGAGAAAAATATTAAAGTAATTTCTAAACCTAAATAGGTCAAGGAAGACTCTAGTGTGGTGACTGTCAGTCATCCACCACCTGAAAAAATCCTAATTAATCATAAAAAATTTCAACCTAAAAAAGAATTCATTGAACCCTTCCAGATTCATTATAAGAAAACTCTTGATGAAGAAATACTTAAAAAAATAAAAAATTTGAGAAACAATATCTCAAAATCAGATACACAGGTTAGAATCCACTTATAAGCCATCTACAATTTATGAATCTTCAAAAAATATTGAGCAACCATCCAAAAATTTAGAAATTAAATCGTTTGTTAAGGTTATTAACCAAGACAATATCTTTGAATTAGATAACCATAGGTTAGAATCTACCTATGAATCTTCCACAATCAATGAACCTTCAAATATTAGTAAATTAAAGAAACCTTAAAGAATTTAAAAACTAATGACTCATCTTATTTTGGTATGATTGTTAACCAAAACAATTGTCAAATTTTGAAAAACTTACTAATGATAAACTTCAAGAATTCAAGGACAGTAGTTCAAATTTAGAAAGCCATAGGTTAGAATCAACCTATAAATCTCTTCACAATTGATGAATCATTAAACGTTAACAAAATTGAAGAAAGATTAAAAAATTTAGAAACTAATAAATCATCCTCCGTTAAGGACAATAACCATAAAAATTCATTAATCAATGCTTTTCCTTTCAAGATTTTAAAGGTAGAAACCTAATAAAAAAAAGTAGTTGAACAACTCACAAATCAAGGTCTAATTACAACAGGTAAACAATTAGACAAAATTAAGAATAAGGTCGATGATCTTCATGAACTTGAATCTAGTGAAACTCTGGAAGAAAAACTTTTAATAAATCTTTCAGACAAAACCACTCTGACTATTATTTCCCTTAATAAACATATTGATAAAGTATTTCAGGAATTAAAGGTAATCAATCTAGACAATAGTTCAGATTCAAAAAGTCATAGATCAGAGTCCACCTATGAGTCGTCCACATTAAATGAATCTTCAAATATTGATAATATTGAATATTCATTTAAAAATTTAGAATCATCTGAAATCAATTCTGAAAAGATTATTGATAATATATCTCAAGAATTGAAGGTAATTAATCAACACAATAATTTAGATTCAGAAAATCATAGATCAGAATCCACTTATGAATCACCACAATAAGTGAATCTTCAAACAATAAAAATATTGAAGAATTACTTAGACATTCATAATTTATTAAATTAGAAAGGAAATGGCCTAAAAGCCTATTCCTCCTTATATTCAAATTTCTGAATATTCTTTAGTTAATCAATTTTATGTGTCTGCAGAGAAATTGTACGAATGGAATATTAATGGACTTTCTAAGCAGGAAGTTCTCAACAAATTACAACATATGAAAATGGTAGTCAACAACTACATCACCACTCACAATCTACCCCATATTGAGGTAATCAATCTTTTAGTCACGGGAATACTTCATTCCTGATAGGAAAAATATCTCATAAAAGAATCCAAAAATATCACCCTTCCAACAGTTAAGTTTAACGCTGAAAATACCCAAATGATTGGACAAGAACAGAAAATAGTACATGATACAACCAATATAATTCTCTACACAATAATTAAACACTTCATTAGAACGCCAAGAAATAATACTTCGCGTGTCCATAATCAATTGACCAATTTTAGGTGTCTAAACCTAAATGATTTCCACTGGTATAAAAATATATTTTTATCTAGAGTAATGATAAGAGATGATAGTAATCGTCCCTTTTGGAAAGAAAGATTCATTGACAAATTACCCAATTTATTCACACACAAAATAAGAATAGTCATTAGTAATAACCTAGGTAATATAGACTATAATAGTCTCACCTTCGGTAAAATAGTACATAAGGAAAGTCTAAAAATGTGCATTGACAATCAATAAACAAATTAAAAAGAAAAAAAAACTAAAAAATATAAATTAGGTAAATTTAGTAAGTAGTATGATTTATCCATTATTGCTCCTTCCCAGAAAAATAGATAGAATTCTCATTCAAACCCAAGAAGGAATCATAGGCCTTATAGGACACAATACCACAAAAATAAGCATAGAAATTTGACAAACATTTCTCTAAAAATAAAAATTATTCTAGAGAAAATTTAATAAAAAATTTATTAATAAATTTAAGTGTTTTAAATATGGCCAGAAGGTCATTTTTCACATACTTGTCAACTTAAAAATGAAATTAACCACTAAAAATCTCTAAAGAAGGTAAACAAGAATTGTTTAGAATCCTAAAAACAATAGATTATTATGAGAGTGATAGTGAAGATTTAGGAGAATTCGAATCACCTGAATTCTCTGAATATAACTCTTCAAGTTTGACAATAATTCTCCTAACATCACTATGGGGTGTAAAGATAGTTGTTACCAAAAAATTAATGTCTTAAACAAAAATGAGGAATAAGAAAACTTCTTGTTAGACTTAATTAGTAAAATTTAGAATCTAGAATTAAAACAAGAATATCTGGAGAGACGTAAGAAAGTAATACTAAAGGAAGAAAATACTAAGTGATAATAACAATACTTCAGGCCTTTGACAAACCCTTGAAAAATTCAATAAGATTAAAGGAAAGGAAAAATAAGTTACCTTACAAGAACTTCAAAAAATAATTAAAAATATTAAAGTTGAAATAAAAGAATTAAAATATTCTAACACAAAAATAACCAAAGAATTAAACTTTTTAAAAATAGAGAGTTTAATTAGGAATCATGAACTAGGAGAACGTAGTAATTTTCCAATTCCTGATAATGAGGTTAAAAACATATTATCAATCAAGATGATGATAACTTCATCCAAATACTTAATCACATCAAAATTAAGAAGTGACACATAACGGTCAAAATAATTATTTTAGATTTTGATTTCACGACAATGACTCTTGTTGATTCAGGAGCAGATTTAAATTATATACAAGACGGAGAAGTTCCTACCAATTACTTTAAGAAGACAAGAGAATCTATGTCCTCTGCCAATGGTACTCGTATGCATATCAATTATGAAATATCCAAAGTTCATATTTACAAAGACAGTGTATCATTTGTCTCACTAAAAAATATGACTAATAAAACTATTTTACGTTTATCATTCATTTCTTTGTTATATCTTTTTATAATAGAGCATGATGGGATTATTACTTATCTCATGAATAAACCTGTTAAATTCAATTTTCTTTCTTTTTATTGCAATGAGAAATTAAAACTTTAAAACAAAATCATGTTTTCAAATCCTTCAATTTAATTTCTTGTAAGGAAAAATAATTGTGATTTTTACAAGGAAAAAAAATTTGGAAGTATTGAAGAACAACCTCAAAATTCTGCTCTTCAAAGTCAAATCTTTGAACAAGGAGGTCCTTGTTTAGTAATTAATTGTAAGTCTCTCAAAGAGATTTTGGAATGGATAAAATATATAATACTAAACAAAAAGGACTTAATCAATAAATTTAGAGATACTGTTGTGTTTTCTGAGTTTGACACAAAAATTGGATTTTGGCAAATCCAGATAAATACAAAATTATATGTAATTATTATAAATGAAAAATAATGTCATTTGATCTTAAATTTGCTTCAAGTAAATTTCAGAATATAATGATTGAATTCTTTAATCAATTCTTAATTGACTACATAATTAGTATACAATACTGAATATATTTCTTGATTGTTTACATTGGCAATATTTCATTTAAATGTGACAAACAATACTGAAAATATTTTGAATTATTTGCCAAAATAATAAAACAAAATATTTTAGTTATCTTTACAAAAAGAATCAAATTGTTTCAATTCAAAATTAGATTTCCAGAATTTGAAATTTATTTCATTATTAAGGCAACTAATCAAATCATACAATTAACCTTATTAAATAAAAAATTGTCTTAACTAATTATGAATTTTCAAAACACGTTTCGATATTCCTTCCAAACAAAGTTTTATTAAGTAACAATCTATCTTTAGCAATTTTAATTTAAATATTTAATTTATCTAATGTATTAATAATTAAATTCTTGACCCCTTACTTGTAATCTTTTGTAGGAATTTATACCAGGATTTTGCAATGGGGCAAATTGACAAACTTGGCCTACCAAAATACGGAAAGGTAGAGCTTATAATACTCAACCAAAATCCTTTTCAAGTCAAGAAACGCAATGGCAGGACAACTATTTTTTCAAAACTCCCATTCATTAATTATGGTCATGATAGATTTGAATAATTAAAAAATGACTGGATTAATGAATTAGATAAATTTTAGAAGAAGTTGCATTAAGGCATGATTTCAGTACAACCTTAATTCAATGGTATGAAAAAATGGAAAAATAAGTTTTCACAGAGATAATGAAATTTGTTATGATAACAGAAAAATTTCAACTGTGAACTTTTTAAGACTAGAAATTTTTAAATTTGAATTCTCAACAATCAAAGATTTTTTCGTACTAAAAGGAACTTTCTTTAGATTTCAAAAATGCCATAGGCATGTTGTCGGATCCTTAATAAAAAATCAATAACACTTTAAGAAATCATGTGAAGACTGGTTCAATAATAGAAGAGTCTGTGACTCAACAGTTGGCCCTTAAGGCCCAAATTAAAGAGGAGTCTTCTACTCCTAACCAAGCCCAATCAACAATACTTGGGTCCATCATGTCCGATTGCCAATTAACCCTGGTCAAACAATTTGACCTCTTCTCAAATACTCCATCATTTAATGCTCAATCACTTGACTAACCAATTTATCATAATCTCTTTCATAATAAGCTTTCATATGCTCATCTGAAGCATCCGGCACAAATTGCTAAAGCCCATTTCATTCTCAAAATCCATTATGTCCCTAGATACAATAACAAAAATCTTAGTTTCTACAGAAATATCCTCTTAGAAATAAAATCCATAAAAATTAGCTCAATAAAAAATTCTGAGGAAAGAATCATTTATCATTCTTTCTCTATCCTCAAGATCATAGCTATGAATGTTCGAAAAATCAATCCTTCAAGTTTCAAAATATTTTTAAATAAAAATAATAGTTATTTTGACTATGTTGATGCATGGCACGAGATTTTCTTACAACAAAGTAGTGACTTTTCTCACTTTTAGTTTTTAAATTTTGATAACAATTTCAAAATAGATTTTCCAAATCGGTTCTCAAAATGGTGGTTCAGTCATGGTCTAACCTTAGAATTTTTTTTCAATTGGTTTATAACAATATTCCAATTTGTTTTTAAAAGTTTACAAGTCCTCACCAATTGAGGCCTCTTTTCCCCCAAATACTTTACTTTTCAAACAAATACAAAACACTTTGGATTTTAAAATGACAATACTTGGATAAAAATGGAGTTTTCACCATAGAATACTATGTCTAGTGGTGGGATAAATTGAAAACCCAGAAAATTATTGCATCCATTAATTATTTTGTCAGTGTTCATCCCAATATGAGACGAGCAAATCTTTTTACCCAAGCTCCATTAAAAATTAATGAGCCAATTAACCTAGCTCCATAAATAAACTTGTCAAGTTTGAATTTCTCCAAACCCAAATCAAAACCTGAGTCTGAAACCTCTTCAAATGGTAAATCAAATGTCATCAAGCCTAAATCCAAATTGGACAAAGAATTAATGCAAGAAATGCTTCTCCTTTTGGAGAACAAAGACAAATCTGACTCTAAACCATCCATAGAGTCAAGTTACCAATCATCCAGAAAAGTTACTCCTTGTCAATTGAAAGGCCCATTCAATAATATCAATCTCAGTGATAATGAACGAATTCAGATCAATTAGTAAATGAATAGTTGTCCTTCGTAAAATGCCAGTGTTTGAATAATTAAAATCAGACAATCAAGTAATTTTGAAGATGTATCATAACACCTCAGCATAATGCAACGATCATAATGATCTTCAATGGCTTCTCCACATCCAAGGAATTACCGAGAGAAACTTTGTAATTTGTCATTTTCTATAATAATTGTACTAGTTGTCAAAGAATTAGGCAACTATTCATGTTTTTTTAATGTTCTTAGTAAAAAGTAGGCAAAAGTAGAAATGTAGAATGTTTTACTTTTGTAGAATTGAATAGTTTAGGTAAGTGATGGGTTTCCGGTGAACTCCACTTCCCTTGGCTATAAATAGATAGCTCTCTCTCATTTGCTCCTCAAAACTAGTTTTCAACTCTTAACTATTTGAGAGCTAAAACTTGTTTATTGAAACAAAAATTTCTTCTTCTTCTCCCTCTTTTGTAAATCTTTCTTCTTCTTTTTTCCTTCAACATTAATTAGTGAGCGGGAGTATTAATTAATCGTTACCAATAAACTCTGTTTGTGTAAGTTTTAATCTTACACATTAATGCAGTTTTATTATTTTGTGTTTAATTCTTGTACCTTCATACCCCATGTATAAATCTCTTAAATTATACGTCAATTTCACATCTTTTAGTGTCAAAGCCAAACCTGGTGGGGATAATTATTGTTTTTACTTCAATTTCTACATAATTAAACATGAGAGTGAGATTAAATATAAGCAATTATTCATGTAAGCAATGAAGCAACAATAAAAGCAATAACCAGCTATAATAGGCAGTGAACAGTTTAATTAAGCAGAATTTGAAGTATAAGCAAAAAATATTCCCACCAGGTTTGGCTCTGATACCAAAAGATGCGGAATTAGCGTATAATTGAAAGAAATTAAATAGGGGATATTACTATGCAAGAATTAAAATAGTAAAACTGTTAAACTGTATTATGGTGTAATATTAAAAACTTACACAAAAAGAGTTTATTGGCAACGATTAATTTGTGCTCCCGCTCACTAATTAATGTTGAAGAAAAAAAGAAGAAGAAAGATTTACAGAAGAGGGAGAAGAAGAAAAAAACTTTGTTTCACAAAACAAGTTTTAGCTCTCAAATAGTTAAGAGTTGAAAACCAGTTCTGAGGAACAAATGGGAGAATGCTACTTATTTATAGCCAAGAAAAGTGGAGTTCACCGGGAACCCATCACTTACCCGAACTATTCTATATACAAAAGTAAAAATATTTTGCATTTCTACTTTTGCCTACTTTTGAGTAGGAACAGTATAAATAGTTGCCTAATTATTCAACAACTAGTACAATCATTACAAAATGACAAATTACAAAGATTCCTTGATAATTGTAGTCTTGGATTCTTGAGTCTTCATCATTGTGTCCTGAAAAGATTCATTGTGACTGTATACTGGGGTCATTGATAATTACTATCTTGGGATTCTTGTGCTTTGGTTGTTGATTTTGGCAAAATCATAATTTCAGTCTTCAAAATTGCTTTGATTCTTTGACTTTGTTCAGTTGCTTTGATTCTTTGACTTCGTTCAATTGCTTTGATTTATTCACTGATTGATATGAATTTATTCGTCATCGCTTAAATTGACATTGTCAAATGGGCCTTACGAATCTTGAAATGCATCACAAGCCCATTGTGGTAAGACGTGCCCTTTATTCTTATCTGTCAATTGCTGAGGAAACGTTTTGGAGGATTGTCCTCTCTGGTTTTTCAGCTTCATTGGGAGATCTGACTCAAAAGAGGATTCAGAATTAGAATTATCATTATCTTCTAGCAGGAGAAGCAATTGTTTGATTAATTTCTGCTTTGATTTGGATTTTGGCCCTGTGGCTTTGGATTTACCCTTTGAGGAAGGTCTTGATTTGGTTTTTTATTTGGGTTTGGATTCTTTAGATGAACTTGATGATTGTGGTTCTAGGCTAATGCGCGTATCAAGTTTTAATGGAGCCTGGGTAAATGGATTGGCCAATTTTAGGCTATGGTGGTTTTTTGAAAACTCTTGATTGATAGATGTATTTATTTTCTGAGTATTGAACTTATCCCAACATTTAACATAATATTGTCTGATGAAAATTTCATCTTTGATTGAGTATTGCCATTTGCAGATCCATGGTAATTTATATTTATTTATAAAGAAAAGTAATTGGGGGAAGGAAGCCTCAATTGGTGAGGGCTTATGAATTTTTAAGAATAAATTAAAACTCTATTGTAAATCGATTGGGAAAGGTTATAAGAGAGGATTGTGAATGGACTACCATCTTAAGAACCATTTTGGAAAGTCAGCTTTAAAATTCTTATCGAAATTTTAAAACCAAGAGTGAGAAAAAATTACTATCTTGATGTAGAAAAATTGTGTGCCAGACATCAATGTAGTCAAAATAATTGTATTATTTTTTACTAAAAAGATTTTTCAGACCTGAAGGGTGGACTTTCCATTTCTCTAATGTTAGAATTTTGAGAAGGTAAAAGGAATGATAGATGATCTTTCCCTTCTCCATTCTTGATTGGGCTGATATTTACAGATTTAATTTCTAAGAGAATGCATCTATAGGAACTGAGATTTATGTCTCTATGACCAGCGACAAAGTGGAAATCAGGAAGAAAATGTGCTTTTACTATTTTAGCATGGTTTTTCATATGAGAGAATGAGAGCTCAATATTAAAAAGATTCTTACTTGGCATTTCGCGAAGATAAGGAGTCGATTTTTTGTATTTTGTAATTGGTTGATTTACTAATTGTTCATCAAAGGGCTGAGGGATGGCAAATAGGTCAAATTGGTTGACCATGGCTGATTGATAGTTGGGTCTAATGGACCCAAGTATTGTCATTTGGTTAGGAGTGGGGACTCCTCTTTAATTCAGGCCTTGAGCGCCAATTGTGTGACCAAAGGTTCCCCTTTGAATCCATGTTTTAAGGCATGAGGCCTAGATCCCATCTTATCTTCCCTACAAGAATTTACGGGTAAGGAAGTCAGGAACTGAATTATTAACACCTTTAATGAATTCAATATCAAAATCAAAGATGTTAAGAATAGACTGTCATCTAGCAAAAATCTGTTTGGAAGCTATATTTTTAAAATCCTTTTCTAGAACATACTTAGCAGATTTACAGTCAATTTTTAATAGAAATTTCTGATTTAATAAATCATCCTGAAATTTTTTTATTGTACTATAATTTATTTGTGATTGTGTCCAGGTCACAGATGTAAATTTAACAATTTGTTCTAAAGAATCTGGGGGAACTTTTTGTAACAGGATACCTCCATACCCAATTTCAGAGGCATCTGTTTGAACAATTTTGAAAGAATTATTGGTAGGAATGCCAAGACAAGGAAGTGTCTTAACATGGTTCCTCATTCTTTTGATTAAATTGGTATGGACAGGTGTCTATGGAGGAGGATTCTTTTTAAGCCGGTCAAAGAGGGATTTACAATCAATTCTTAATTTATTGTAAAAGTCATATATGTAATTTAAATATCCTCAAAACCTTTGTAATTATGTTTTTGTCAAGGATTTGACCAGGAAATTTGTCAGCAAATTGTATGACCCTATCAATTGGTTTAATAGTAGAATGATGTATCTCAAACCCTAGAAATCAAATTTTGGATTGAAATAATTTAATTTTACTTGCAGAGATAACTAAACCATTTTATTTTATTATCTTAGCAACTGATTTTATGTGCCTCCAATGTTGTTTTATCATTTTAGAGAAAATAAGAACATCATCAACATAGACAATTGAGAAATCAGTAAATTGATTAAAGATTTTATTCATTATATTCTGAAATTCACTAAGAGCATTCTTAAGTCCAAAGGGCATTACATTTCATTCGTAATGTCCGAATAGAGTTATAAATGTAGTTTTATACTTATCATTTTCATTTATCTGGATTTGCCAGAATCCAGATTTCATGTCAAACATAGAGAACATAGTAGCATCCTCAAGCATGTTGATTAAATCCCTTTTGTTGGGTATTGGATATCTTATCCCAAAACATTGTTCAGGGGTTTATAATTAATCACTAAATGAGTAACTCCTCGTTCAATTTTGTTGGCCTTCTGGACATAAAAAGTCGAGCAGGACCAAGGGGATTTACTCCTTCTAATAATATTCTTACTGAGAAGTTCCGTAATTTATTTTTTGCAGAACTCGAGCATTTCTGAATTCAATTGGATTGGGCGAGCCTTGGTAGGGATATTCTTTTCATCAAATCCAATAATATAAGGCAGCCTGACTATCTGTTATTTCATGTGCCAGCATTAGGAATGTCAGAACATAATTTCTTTGCAATTTTTTTGTTCGAAGATTTTTATTTGTCTTTGAAGAGTAGGATCTTGTAGTTGTTTCTCAATTATTTTAAATTTTAATTCATCCTGCAGAAAACACAATTATTTTTCTTTGCAAGAAATGAGGTTTATGGAAATAGAAATAGATCTTTAAAGCTTTTAAATTTTTATTATGAGGAAAAGAAAGAAATTTGAATTTTATAGATTTATCCATGAGATAGGTAATTATTCCACCATATTCCGTTTTCAACGGATATAACATAGCAATAAATGGTAAACCTAAAATAATTTTGTTAGACATATTTTTTACAAATGATGTTTTGAAACATACATTGTCTTGGCAAATATGGACTGTGGGTATTTCATAATTGATATGTATACGAGTACCACTGACAAAGGACAAAGATTCTTTTATCTTCTTAAAGTACTTGGTTGGAACTAGTCCTTTCTTCATACAATTTGCTCCCTAATCAACAAGAGTCATTGTCGTGAAATCAAAATCTTTAATAATTATTCTGATCATTATGTGACATTTTTTTATTTTTATGTGATTAAGTATTTAAATGAAGTTATCATCGCCTTAATTGTTAATAATAGGTTCTTCAACCTCATTATCAGAAATTAGTAATTTACTAGGTTCACTACATTATTGTTTATTAATTAAATTCTCTATTTTTAAAAGATTTAATTCTTCTTTTATTTTCATGTTTGAATTTTTGGATTTTTTTTATTTCAAGTTTAATATTTTTAATTTGTTTTTGAAGTTTCTGTACGGTAACTTTTTTTTTCCTTTCCTTTAACCTTATTGAATTTTTCAAAGGTTTGTGAAAGGCTTGAAGTATTGTTATAATCAGACTTGGTATTTTCTTTCCTTAATATGACTTTCCAAAGTCTCTCCAGATGTTCTTGTTTTAATTCTGGATTCTCAATTTCAATAATTAAGTCTAACAAGAGGTTTTCTTATTCCTCATTTTTATTTAAGACATTAATTTTTTTACAACAACTATCATGACACCCCATAGTGATGTTAGGAGAATCACTGTCAGAACTGAAAGAGTTATATTCAGAGGATTCAGGAGATTCAAATTCTCCTAAATCTCCATTATCACTCTCATAATAATCTATTATTTCTGAGATTCTAAACAATTATTATTTATCTTCTTCAGAAATTAATTGATTAATGTAATTTTTAACTTGGCAAGTATTTGAAAAATCACCACTCCAGTCACATTTAAATTTACCTTTATCAGTAAAATTTTTAATAAATTTTATTTTAGAATTATTATTTTGAGAGAAGCGTTTGTCAATATTTTTATTCTTTGAGAAGTATTGATCAAAGTTTTTACTTTTGTTTTTGTGGTAGTTTTTCCTATAGGGCTTGTGAGACTCTTTAGGGCTTAAGTGAGATTTTTTTTCTGGGAAGGGGCAATAGAGGGTAAACTATATTGCTCATAGAAATTGCCTAATTCGTATTTGGCAGTTTTATTTTATTTTTTAATTTTTTTTATTGATTTTTATATCAACTCACATTTTTAAACATTCTTTTTGTATTATATTAATTATTGTTCCATTAGTGAGACTATCATAGTCTACATTTTCTAGATCATTACTAAGGACTATTCTTATTTTGCGTGCGAATAGATTAGGTAATCCATTAATGATTTTTTCTTTCCAAAATGGTTGATTACTATCATCCCTTAACATTACTCTGGATAAGAACATATTTTTATACCAATTGAAATCACTTAGGGTTGAACACCTGAGATTAGTTAATTGATCATGAATACGCGAAGTAATATTACTTGGCATACCAATTAAGTGTTCAATTATTGTATAGAGAAGTGTATTGATAACATCAGGTATTGTTTCTTGATTTTCTCCAATAATTGGGGTTTCTTCAGCATCAATTTTTACTGTTGAAAGAATGGTAATTTTGGATTCTTCTGTGAGATATTTTTCTCACCAGGAATGAAGCATTCCTGTGAATTCTATGACTAAGAATTGGATTACCTCACTTTGACACAGACTGTGTGTGATAATATAGTTGTTGGCCACCATTGCCATATATTGCAACTTATTAAGAACTTCCTATTCAGAAAGCTCATCAATATTCCACTCATACAATCTCTCTGCAGATACAGAAAATTGATTAACGAAATAAGATTCAGTAATTTGAATATCTGGTGGCATAGGCTTCTTATGCCATTTTCTTTCTAACTTATTAATTTCTAAATTTTTAAATGTTTCTTCAATATTATCAATGTTAGAAGACTCATGGACTGTAGATAACTCATAGGTGAATTCTGACTTATGGCTATCTGATTCAGAACTACTGTTTTCAATTCATGAAGCATTTTATCAATCTTTTTATTAATGGGAACAATATTCAAAGTGGTTTTTCTTGCAGTGCTCTGAAACCTTATTTTCAATTATCTAATTGTTTACCTATTGTAATTAGACTTCGGTTGGTGTAATTGAGTTGTTCAACTACATTTTTATTTGGTTCTTCTTCCTTTGCAACCTTGAAATGAGAAGCAGTGATTAAAGAATTTTTATGATTAATCATAATTTTCTCAAAAGGAGGATGACTGGCAGATACTACACTGGAGTCTTCCTTGACCCATTTATATTTTGAAATTCTTGCATGAATGCCTTCCATTCAACAAATATGATCCTTCTTTTGTCCATATTATATTTTTCTCTAAACCTATTGTGTCTATCAAGATTGGCTAGGTCATCATTGTGTTGGGTTATCTTTCCCAAACTGGTTTGTACTCTTGGCTTAAGGTACCTATATTTAGGACTAAGAGTTGAAGATTAACAAGATGAAGATTTTCTTGAAAATTCGATATAGTGGGTGCTTCAACTTCATCAGATTATTCAGATTTATTATCAAAGATTGGCTGACTAACTTGAGAGCTTATGGTTACGCCTTTAAGGCTTAGATTTTTAATTTTTAAACTTTTTAATTCTTGTTCTAATTTTTGAATCCTAAGATCATGATCATTATTAATGGATGATCCATAAAAAAATTTCTAGGGGTAATAGACTAGCTATACGCCCTAGTTTGTGGACTAGAACTAGAGGGTGATTGGAAGTCAATTTTAACAGTACCATCCACGTACTACTAGATGTAATCTACATCTTCTATTGGTTTTTGAATTGGAGTAGGTTGACTTTCATTGGTTCAAAGTCAATTTGAAAGTAAAGTAATATCAGACCTCCTAATTGTTTTAGAAACTCTAATATTGGCATTACTTTGGCTAGATTGGATGAAGAGGGTTTGATTCTTTGAACTCCTTTTGATGACTTAAAAATTCATATTTATTTTGATAACTTTGTAATGAATTCTAAATATTAAAGCTAGAGGTTGGGTGCCTTCTAGGACTTGCTAACCACTAGTTTTAATATTTAAAATTAATGATTTTAAAATATGAGGATCCGCTAAACTAACAGACAGATCAGGAAAATAATCAAAATGGATTGGACCATTACATAGTGAGGGTTTAAATAAAATTTGTAAATATTGCATCTAGCAAGGCTAATAAGACAGAAGTATTTAGGCATCTTCTTGTGAGTGGCTTAACTCCAATCTGGACTAAACAAAAATGAAGGAAATTATATCATTCCTCAATGTGATGTTTAATCACATTGGGTGAAAGTTTTTGACAAGTTTCATGCTATTTTCCTAGAGCATATATTTTTTCTATTGTTCTTACATGATGTTGAGACTTGAAGGAAGCAACAGACCATGTTGACTTATAAATAATTTTATTAGGAACTTTGGGTATATTTTATACCCCATGATCTACTTGATCATCTACTAATTCAAAATGTTCTTCATTTAATATGTCAGGTATCGAAGTTATTGTAGACTCATTACTACTAGAAGAATTACTTCTAAATAATCTACACATGACTCAAATAACTAAAATATTTTTATGATTGAAAATTTCATAATGTACTTTGATTACTAATTTGTTGTGATGACTTCTACAACCTCATATCAGGGCCGCTCTTCTCCAACCTGCCTCTAAAATCACCCTATCCTAAGTCTTTTTCAAACTTTCTTGTTTTAATTCTGGTTTTTCAATTTCACTAATTAAGTCTAACAAGAGGTTTTCTTGTTCCTCATTTTTGTTTAAGACATTAATTTTTTGGCAAAAACTATCATTGCACCCCATAGTGATGTTAGAAGAGTCACAGTGTTTTCACAAAGAAATGAAATTTGTTATGACAACAGAAAAATTTTAATTGTGAACATTTTAGGTCAAGTAATTTTTAAAATTGAATTTCCGAATAAAACAATAAAAGTGTTTCAGATACCAGAAGGGACTTTCTTCATTATGCCTGACGAACTACAAAAGGATCATAGGCATGTTGTGGAATCCTAAACAAAAAGAATTAGTATCACTTTCAAAAAAACATATGAGAATGATGAATGATTCAATAATAGAATAGTCTTTGACTCAACAATTGGCCCTTCAGGCACAAATCAAAGAGGAGTCTTCTACTCCTAACCAAGCTCAATCAATAATATTTACGTCCATCAGACCCAATCACCAATCAACAATGGTCAACCAATTTGACTTATTCTCAATATCCTTCGATGCCCAATCACTTTCAAAATACAAGAAGCCATCATTTGATTTTCAAATAATGCACAACGAAAATCTCTTTCACATTGAGCCTTCATTTACTCATTTGAAGGATGCTGCTAAAATTGCCAAGCCCATTTTATTCCTAAATTTCATTATGTCCCTGGTGACAATAACAAAAATCTCAGTTTCTGCAGAGACATTCTCTTAAAAATAATTCTTGTTTATTTTCTTCAGAGAGTTTTTAATTGATTAATTTTATTTTTAACTTGACAAGTATTTGAAAAATGACCACTCTAGCCTAATTTAAAACATTTAAGTTTACTTCTATCGGTAAAATTTTTATTGAATTTCCTGCTGGAATTATTATCTTTAGAGAAGTGTTTGTTAATATTTTTATTTTTGGAAAAATATTGATCAAAAATTTTATTCTTATTTTTGTGATAATTTTTCCTATAAGACTTGTGAGACCCTTTAGAGCTTAAGTGGGATTTTTTCCTATTTTTCTGGGAAGGGGCAATAGAAGGTAAACCATATTTCTCATAGAAATTACCTAATTCGTATTTAGTAGTTTTATTTTCTTTTTTAATTTGTTTATTGATTTTCATAACAATGCACATTTTTAAACCTTTCTTTTGTATTATAGTAATTATTGTTCCATAAGTGAGACTATCATAGTCTATATTACCTAGGTCATTATTAAGGAATGTCATTATTTTGTCTGTGGACAAATTGGGTAATCCATTAATAAATTTTTCTTTCCAAAAAAGTTGATTACTATCATCCCTTAACATTACTCTAGATAAGAATATATTTTTATACCAATTGAAATCACTTAGGGTTAGATACCTAAGATTAGTTAATTGATCATGAATACGTGAAATAATATTACTTGACGTTCAAATGAAGTGTTCAAATATTATATAGAAGAGTATATTGATAGCATCAGATATTGTTTCCTGATTTTCCCCAACAATTGAGGTTCCTTCAGCATCAATCTTTACTGCTAAAATAATGGTAAGTTTAGATTCTTCTGTGAGGTGTTTTTTTCATCAAGAATGAAACATTCATGTGAATCCTGTGACCAAGAGTTGGATTACCTCATTTTCAGGCAGACTATGTGTGGTAATGTAGTTGTTGGCCACCATTACCAAATGTTGCAATTATCGAGAATCTTCTACTCAGAAAGTCCATCAATATTCTATTCATACAATTTCTCTGTAGATACAAAAAAATTATTAACAAAATAAGATCCAGTAATTTGAATTTTAAATTTTAAATTTGATTTTAAAATGAGAATGGACTTTTGTAAAAAGGTATAAAGTGGTGGGACAACCTGAATGACAAATAGATAATCTGACGCCATGAAGATTTGTAAACTAATTTATTATTTATTATTTTTTGGGTTGTAATTAAAAATGAGCCAATATGGAGATTAACTTTAAATGTATGATTTAATTTTAATCATGCATCATCATATAACATGTCATATAGAACTAGGGATATGTCAATATCAAATTGTCATGCATCATTATAGATTAGTTATAATGGTTATAATTTAATTACAATGCAAAATTTATAATGGTTATGATTTTAAATTGGGATTTAAAATTAAATAAAGGATTTATAAATTTCATCATGTTTTTCAAATTAATAAAAGTTATGTTTTGAAAAACAACAAAAAAATCCAAAGTTTTTTTTTCAAAAACTAAGTGGGGGGTCGTTTGCGTTGATACGTTCTCAAAGTCTTCAACGTGAACTTGATCGTGCCATAGAACCGCCCATAGTGGTCATCTCTTCAATGGGAGAAACTTTAGAGTCGTGTCGCTTTGAGTCATCGAGTTGCTTGAGAAGCTAAGAATTCTAAAGGAAGTGGTGGGGCAAGATCGTCCCATAGACGGACTGTTAGTCCATAGCTACTCTTATGAGTCGATGTGTCAGTTAAACACTTAGACTGAAGCACATTGAAATCTCCACTTAGGGGATAGTCAATGGGGCCAAGGTGACCAAAATCATTGGTGATTGATTAAGCTAGATGTGGAGATATTTGAGCGTTAACCAAACGAGAAGAGTCTCGATGCAATAAGAGATAGTTTGGACTTCATCCCTCGATGAGACAAGTTATCATTTTTTATTGTAGCATCATGGAGGAAATGTTTTTAATAGATTTTTAAACATTTGAGTATTTTCATCATGCATCATACTTTCCTAAACGATTGAGTATTTATTTACACCACTTTATTTATTCTTTTTCATAAAGTAGAGTGTAATAACTATATATTTGTATTTAGTTATTTCTCAGACATTAGTATTATTGAACTCTTATAAATAAATTGAAAGTTTTATTTTAAATTAAAGTGTGTTTATAAATTACTCATAAATTGAAGTCTTCTGAGAAAATTCAGAACGATATTTGCAGTCTTAGAATCGACTAGGCAATCGAATCTGATTACAACTGTTTGGTTAGATCATTGGATGTGAGTCTTGGGGCATAAGAGTGGAGACTCAAATAGTTAACCTAGACATGTTATGAACATGTTGAATAGACTGGTAACAAATTAGTTTAGAGCTCAAAACCGTTTACCAAGCTCTAAATCTAATTGTTACATCTTAAGGGTATTTTCATAATTACCTTAATCTTGGGGTGAATACATAACTTAACTTAGTTAGTTACATTCTTTGATATTTCAAATGAGTGAGTTCAAATTGGTGGGCAATACATCGGCTGTTGGGATTGTAACTCAATTAAGTTGGAGTTACATGATTCGCATATATGGAAGTTCGTGGTTCGATTGCGAAAGCCACAATATAATCTTATGTGTTATTGATGGGTGTGTGAATAAATTAACCTGGCTAGGTATTCAATGAATTGAGTCATTGATTACGATTTCTGAATTGTACGAGACAATTCACTATTATATTTTTCTTATTCACAGTCAATAAAGAAGTTAAGGAAATAATAACAAGAGTGGTAAAATGATAATTTTATATTCCACTCTTGTTACTGATATTCACGACGGGTATTGTGTTAAAATATCCTATGGACCGTATAAATAAAATGATTTATTTACACTCACAGAAAACATAGTGCGCATGAATCAAGAGTTTACTCATTATCGAACCTATAGTGGAGTCGTACGATATCATGATTAAATAGGTCAAAAATTTATGGGGATGAATTCACCGGGTATTTGAATCCTTAACTTTGTTCATGTGGGCCCATTCAATCTCAGAAATAGCTTATGAGGACAGGAATAGAGAAACGAAGTGTATTGAATCAAAATGTGTTTTGGTGCCAATGCATATTTCGTACACATATATGTTATGTGTGAAATCACTTGTTTTAGTTAAGTTTGATTATATGTATTGAAATTAATTAGCTTATTGTATTCTAATTATTAGATAATTAGTAAATAAAAAATTAATTAATTGATGATGTTCAATTAATTTATCAATTGGATTGATGAATCTCGATGCAACTCAAACTCTAGAGAATATTACAATTTTTGACAATTATGAATATTTGGGGTGAATTTTCAAAAATTTAAAAATATATGGGTATACTTATAAATATAAAAAATTACACTTTATCAATTAGAAATATATGGGTATATTTCTAATAGCAATCTCATTGCAGATAGATCTTGTATAAGATACAGTTGCTAATTAACAAAGTAAAAATGAAAAAAAAAAATCGTTTTCCTCTCCCTCCCTGTTGCCGCCGAAAATTATATGAATGAGAAAATTTTTTATTTTTCTTCTTCAATCGTTTTGAGAGCTTACACTCAAATTCCTACACAAAATTTTTGTGAGATATATTTCTAAAATTAACGAGTGGTTGTTGGTAGATGAAATTTACAAATCATTTTTGGAGTTCAAGTACGTGATTTGGATCATGAAACTTGAATAACACGAAGAACGCTCGAAAGAATTCTGCTAGTTCGGAAATTTTCTGATACAAAGTATAGGTAAAAATTGTCTCTAATTTTATCTTCTCGTTTAATGTCGTATATGCATAATCGCACGTTGTTAGGTTTAGAGTTATTTAATTTGATTAAATAAGTTAATTGAAAAAAAATTAATATTCCCTCTACGAACCGTTCGTAATTCAAATTTGATTTTAATTAATTTTAAAATCAACAGGTCTCATCACAGGGACTCCAATTAAAATGCGCAACTTTTTTATTTGCATTGATTACGAAGGAAGCTATCCAAGTTATAAAACATCTATGGAAAAAAGAATTTAAACTTGTGTTTTTACTTCGTGAAGCGGGCATTCCCCACCTCAAGCGGTTTGGAGTTGAAAGCCATTACAATATCATGGTCATCGACCTTCTTGGATCGAGTTTGGAAGATCTATTCAACTGGTGCAATAGGAAGCTGACATTGAAGACAGTTTTGATGCTTGCAGATCAATTAGTGGGTAAGCTTTACTTATTTTCATCAGGATATGTGTAATAGCCTAGATATCTTTTGTTCACTGTTGTTTTTCAGATTAACAGAGTTGAATACATGCATGCAAGAGGTTTTCTTCATCGTGGTATAAAGCCTGGCAACTTTTTAATGGGCCTAGGGCGTAAAGCTAATCAGGTATCATTCTTATGTAGCTTTTCCTGCATTTTTGCTGCATCATATTTTCTGCCATCAGATGCCAGGTGCAGCAAGTTGACGCTATTAATGTGTAGTTGAACAATCTCTTGCTAAGGGATTTGATCTCTTTTAGTAGTCTAATAATATAGCTCCCAAATACTGGTTGTCAATCATCATTTCCTTTCTATTCTTGTTGCTTAGACTTGATTATGCTACTACTGCTTATAATTATTCTTTATTTCCCAAATACTGGTTTAGTTTCTTGATATATCATAGGTATATTTTGTCGTTAGATATTTATCTGAAGAACCATTCCACCAGAATTTATTCAGCGGATGCAAAGATCATCAATAAGAGAAAAATGTAACTTGAAACAAGACATGGCATAGATAGGGATATCTTGTCCAACAACTTTAATCATAATTTCCCTCCCTAAAGCAGATAACCACTTTTCAGACCACCCTTCAATACAGTTAATGACTCTCTTTGATTTCGTTAAAACGAACCCGCTTAGCTAAGCCAAAATTAGTTTTCAGCCCAAGATATTTACCTAGATTACTGCTAGTATCCATGTTCAACACTCCTGCTAGACACTTTTGCTCAGAATTATGGATATTTGAACTTAAAATAATGTAACTTTTCTAATAATTAACAACTTGGCCGGTAGCCGCACCATACTCCTTAAGAATGAAATCCACCCGTCTCAATTCGTCTTCTGAAGCACAACAGAAAATAAGGCTATCATCAGCAAAAAGGAGATGGGAGATAGACGGACCAGATCTCGAGGCTTTGAATCCATGAATTAAGCCGGACCTATCAGAATTCTCCATGATAGCAGAGAAAGCTTTAGAGAAAATGATAAAGAGAAAAGGGGGAAGTGGATCCCCTTGTCTAAGGCCTCTCTCAGAGTAGAAAGTATCTAAAGTATCGTCATTTATCAGCACACTGAAAGAAACTATGGATAAGCAAAGATAAATCCATTTACACCACTCTTCAGGAAAACTCATTTTTTTCCATAACAACAATTACAAAGTCTCATTCAACTCTATCATAGGCTTTCGACATCGAGCTTGATCGTTGCTTCTTTCAGACCTCTCCTGCCCCGAATTCTTAAGGAGTGAAGAATTTCATGGGCAATGATAACATTATCACCGATACATCTCCCCGTGATAAAAGTACTTTGGGACCCATTAATTAAATTGTCAATGACCTGGCGAAGCCAATTAGTGAGAATTTTTGAAATAATCTTACAAGATACATTGCAAAGACTAATAGGTCTCATATCATAGATAAACTGATGGCTCTTCTTATTCGGAATTAAAGTGATAAAAGTTTGGTTAAGACCCTTCGGGAAAAGGAAATTCCATAAAAAATCGCCAACCAAAGCGTAAATATTATCTCTCAGCAAATCATAAAATTAACAGTAGAAACTTATAGGAAAACCATCTGGCCCAGGGAACTTTGTGCCACCAACATCTTTAACAGCCCAATCGCACGTGTATTCAACGTATTCATTAGCTTCCAATAATGAGTTCATCATTTTCTTAAATTCATACAAAGATTCACTTCGACTATAACTGATAGACTCTAATTTTTTTGTAAATTCACTAATTCATTTTTTTAATAGTTCTATATTAAAATGATAAGAATTTTAGAAAGTCTATTTTTTAAATGGAGATGCATAAAAATGCTAATTACAAACATTTAAAAAAAGGTGTTTTCACCCAAAAAAAAAATGAATTCCAGTGTCCAAATTGAAGGTGATTGGGGGCATTGGATACCAAGTAAATAAATTCAATTGGACATCGTTGGCCCATCTCTCACATGATATATCTGACACCTCCACTTCACCTCAATATGACATTATATGTTTGTTTATTCACAAACTACTAATAACTTTGTCAAATTGCATATTCAATCAAATCATGGACCCATTTTGAAGGTGAATTTGTAGCTAATCTTTAGCGAGTACCACCACTCTTTCAAATTTTCTTTTCTTTTTTTCCAGCTCATATAACCATATCACCAAATCTTCTTCATTATGAAAGAGGGTATGGTTGGGTATATATAGTCAGATCAAAATCACGTATTTATGATGGTAAGACTGACTAATCAAACATTTGCTTGTCCCGCTCATCAGTATTATACACTCCATTCTCTCAATTATTTATAAAGATTATAAAGCATCCAAATCAGTCGCAGCCATCCAATCAGTTGGAACTTTTTCTTTCTTGTATTATTAGCAAATTACTGACGTCAGACAGAGTCGATAGCTCCCTGCATTGTTTCTCTATGCAAATTTTAGAAGGTTAAATTAAGAATCGAGCAAACAATTGAAAATTTATTGATAAATTAATTCACTATGTACATATAATATTACATTTCAGATCAGTGATTGTATGAGTGTCATTCATAACAAAAATCACTCTCACTAACATGAAAATGAAGACGAAATTTTACACTGTAAATGGGGGAAATGAGAGCGGAAGAACAAACAAAATGCATCTCAACCACAATAACTTAATAGTCCCCAGAAAACAATTTACCAATTTAAGAACCATGTGTTTCACATGACTATTTCTGGCTTCAAAATACTAGACTTTATTTCTTTGTGAGGTAACACTACACCCCCGTTGCTGTAAACTTCATCACTCACATGAACATCTTCTCCGAGGATAGTCATGTTTTCTACTCGTGCCCACTGTCCCACGGTCGAATGCCAGCCAATGATGCTGCTGGATATACATGCATGCTTCTTGATTCGGACTCCACGCATTACAGTACAGCAAGAGAGCCTAACTCCTGACTCAACGACACAACCTGGACCAATTGCAACATCAGGCCCAATCAGACATCCCTCACCAATTTTGGCAGTCTCGTCCACCAGAACATTTCCCACAATGTGTGGTCCTGAAGCTAACTTTGATGAAGACTTCTTCTTTAACGAGTCTAGGTAGAGTCTTAAGCCTGTAATGTAATCCCTTGGTTGTCCAATATCCATCCAAAACCCAGGGAGAACCATTGCAAATAGCTTTTTCTCTGCAGCAATTTCAGGGAAAACCTCTTTCTCGATTGATGTAGGCCTTAGTTCGATTCGATCTAGAACGGAGGGGTTCAACAGGTAAATTCCAGCATTGATTTTGTTACCAACAAATAATTTTGGTTTCTCTACAAACTTCTCCACTTTTCCTGTAGATTCTTCCATAACAACCACTCCATACTTGGATGGTTCATCCACCTGGAAAAAGATAACTGTCAATTATTTATCTTGAAGTTCTGCAGCATATCAAACTTACAAGCAACGGTTGAAGAATGTATTTACTTCGGTATTACCTTTGTCACCATGATTGAGGCTTCGCCTCCATGGGATTTGTGGAATTCAATCATCTCTTTAAGTGGATATTCGCTGATAACATCACTGTTTAGGACGAAAAATGGCTCACCAGAATCATCTATAAGTTTGTCCCTTGCGAGAGCCAGAGGACCAGCAGTGCCCAGCGGCTCAGTCTCCTGTGAGCAAGTGATCTTGATTCCAAGCTTTGCTTCAAAATCCTTCAAGAAGTTCAACATCACCTGCAGAAATTAGCATTTTGTAGATTAATTTCTTTAAGCATCAAGAAATTTTTTCAGGCAAAGGTGACTTGCTTCTTTACCTCTGGTTGATAGTTAATAGCCAAAACCACTTCAATCACACCAATAGCTTTGAGAGCCTCTATCTGGAAAAAGGGAATAAGAAACATAACAATGTATCAGAGAATAGCTTACATGCACTCCCCAGTCAGAAATAGTTAACATTCACTCGCAAGCATGGTGCCCGTATTACAAGGTTAAATGATATACAAATACATCTTTTTCAACATACAAGTTGGTTTAATCAACTTTCAATATATTTGAAGTGAAACAAGAGCTTGAGAATCTAGAGCCACTCAAATTAAAGTGGAAAACTGAAAAAGAAAAAGAAGTGATAAAAGTCAAGTATCATTATATTTGAAGTGGAAAAGGCTAAGTTTCATTATATTTGAAATTTTCTTAGCACCTGACTTTACATATTTGCTACAACTTGATACTTCTCAACTATAAATCTACACAACAGTAAAAAAAACTATAGATCTCGCACATGGAAATCAAATGAGATTTGTGAAGTAAAGGATAAGGAAAACTCAATTTGTTCTTAAATGATTGGTTTGATCAAATCGAACAGAAAAATGACGATTGATATTAGCTTCCTAACATGTTTAACTGAAAGAAAAGAAAATGAAAGATCAGAGAACTATACCTGGTGCAGGATCATAGGTTTATTAGCAAAATCAACCAGTGGCTTAGGGACACTGAGAGTTAATGGCCTCAACCGTGTTCCAAATCCTCCCACAAGAATAAGGGCCTTCATTATGATCTCGTTCTGTTCCCTCCCTGCTGATAAAAGAAATGTTAGAATCCTAGGAAATATAATACTAAGTAATTGAGAACTGAATCCCATAATTCAGATCAAAATCAACTACGGGCTCCAACTTTATTATACACACAGAATAGTCGTGTTACAAGATGCTACTTTCTGTAAGACATGGAATCGAAAGCAGAATCTAGTCACATGATAAATACTATTTCAGGTCTTCTGGAAATTCACAGGCTCAGTAAACAAATTCTTCAAAACACAAAAACTTAACCATTGGTTACAAGAATCAGTAAAACCTAAATTGCAAAATCCACTTAAATTGCAAACAAACCAAATTAACTAAAATCAGCAGGGTTACAGAATCAGTAAAAAAAAGAACCCTAACAATCTCTAAAACTAAAAAAATTAAGTCAATATATCGGTGAAATTAACGCCCTAAAATCAAAACACAAACCGTGGCTTAGATCTACTCAGATCTGCCCATATCTACGCCTATCTGCTCGAGTGTCGAAGCTTGAACACCGATCTGCTAGAGTGTCGAAGCTTGAACGCCGATCTCCTAGAGTGTCGAAGCTGGAACGCCGCGCGAGGCAGAGAACGAGACAGTCGCTGCGAGGGAGAGTCGCTGAGAAGAGAGGGAAGCAGAGGGGTGGAGCGAAGATGAGAGAGGGAAGGAGAGAGAATAGAGAACAGAGAGGGAAGAAGAGGGTGGGCAAAGAGAAGAGAGAAGGAGAGAGAGTTCAGAGTAGAGAGAGGGAAGGAAAGAGGCTTCGAACAGAGGGAGGGAGGCAGCAAAGAGGGTTTGAAGAGAAGATGGCAGCGTGGGATGGAGGATGATGCTATTCTTTTTGGGTTTTTTTGCAGAAGCATGACCCTGGGAAAAACATTTTATAAAATTATAAGACTAATTTTTACTTGCTCTAACCCTTATCTGACATCTCTTCACTTTTTATTTTTTCTTTTCCTTCGTTGCCATTCTTACCAAACTCATGGTCTCTTCATCCTCCATTTTAACTTTTTCACTAAAATCTCCTTCAACATAATCAATAATATAGAATCTAAGGGCTAAATCTCTATATATTCTATTGAAAAATAATAAAATTCACATAAAACAAAATAAAAATGATAGATTAAGATAGAACGTAGAGAGAGAATGAGTTTTGTTAATTTTATTAGATTTTATTAATTTTTTTTAATTTTAATGGATTTTATTAATTTTTATAGGTTTGTTAATTTTAATGGGGTTTGTTAATTTTTAGAGAGAACGTAGAGAGAGACAAAATGTAGAGCGTAGAGAGAGACAAAACGTAGAGCTTAGAGAGAGAACGTTGAGAATGAGAAAGAACGCCGTGAGAGGGGGAGTACACGATGCTCGTGTACCTATCATGAGTCTACACAATGACTTTCCCCTCAATACATTTCTTACATAAAATCAAATCAAATGTCAAATCATTCTTCTTCAACATTCTACATCCATATTTATTAATATTTAAATAAATATATAAAACTAAATATATTACATGTGTAATCTTGCGACCATCATGTACACAACAAGATGCGTACACGACGATCGTGTGTCAATCGTGTACACTACACGATGCGTACACGACGATCGTGTATTCATCTTGTACACTACACGATAACTATACGACGATCGTGTAGACTACACGATGGGAGGAATCGTGTGCCCATCATGTGGACTACACGATGGGTACGCGGGCATCATGTATCCCTCTCTCTCGACATTCTCTCTCTTACTCAACATTTTCTCTCTCTTTGTATATGCTCTACGTTCTGTCTTTCTCTCTCTACGTTCTCTCTCAAAATTAACAAAATAAAAATTAACCTCTTTTTACTGAGATTACTAGGTAACCAGGCACCTGCTTCGCACATGCTGAGTTTTAGAAGAGTTTGATGATATTTTTTTAAACACACCTCTTTTTTTATAAGATATATACATATGGTTATCTCATATTAAATTTCAGAGAAAATAACTTATAAAATAGTCACTCAATATATTTTGTATGAAATGGTTAATTACATAATGAGTAAATATGAGTTTTAGGATTTTCTTGCTATATTTAGTTACGTTTAAAGTCATAACAGAACAATACAGAAAAAAACTACTTTGTTTTATAATATTGTATTTATATCTTTAATACAAGAGAAAATAATGCTTCTGTTTTATTTGAATCAATAAAACACACCACATCGTTATTTAGAAAAAAAAAATCATTGCTGAGAGAAAAATTCTGCATTGTTATCAAAAATCCTTTTTGAATTCAAAAATATAGAATACAATAACGCTTAATCTTGTATCGAGAATTGAAAAATAGAATTGATTACATGATAAAAATATGGCAACAAATCAAAAGGTTTGATCAAAGTGTATAACATAAATTAAAACTTACAAGTAAATAAGAAAACAAACACAAAATATAAAATAAAACTAAAAAGAAGAACTCAGAAGATAACATGGAAGAAAACAGGGAAAGAATGCGACAACTTTCAATGAAGAACATTAGTTTAAACAAAAAAATCAACGGATCAGACTGAAAATACATATACGAATAAGATTCAGCCTTACGATTAATAGATAAACATAATAAAATATAATTTTTTGCAGATCTCCGTGTGGCTGTAGATGAAGAAGAAACGCTTAAGGAAAACTTAGAGAAAAGCTTAAGAAAAACTAAGTCTAAGACGAACGGCTCACAAAAAAACATGCCATAAAGCAACGGCCCAAATCAGACACTTGGAACGGCTACGATGATGTATCACTTTCATAATCAAAGCAATCCACTGGTCCTTTTAGCTAACGTTTTAGACCACTGAAGTAACAAAAATAACCCCCCATGAACTCAAAATTACAGCCCACACTTCACTATAAGGTATAACCCTACAGCCGAAAGGTAATAAAGGCCAAATGACATGGACAGTTCTGACATAAAAAATGTGGAAAACTTTCTCTTTTATTATTTATAGAGTAAGATATATTGTCATTTAAATTTTTAACGGAGTCATTTATTTTAATTTATACGGTTCAGATCAAAAATAAATAAATAAAATAAACAAAATTTATTATTTCAGCTCATTTTTATCTTAGTCATTTAAATCAAATGTGCAATCCAGATAATAGTAATCGAATTTAAATAGAGATTATAATGCTCTCCTCAAATGATGTTGGAATCACAGTATAATCTCAGTTGTTAAATAAATAATTTTATATATGTACATTAGTTGAAACTTTTTCTGTAAATTAATTTCTAAAATATATCATATACAAAGAAGTTGTTATCTACTATTTATTCGTATAAAATAAATACCATGTATTTATATTTTTTATTATGAACAATATTTTTTTTACCTCGCTCACATGCAATATGAATAAATAAATGTTACATTACATATTTTATATAATGTGCATCTAGTAGTGATGACATAGCATATTCCATAAAAAAAAGTCCAGAAGCTTTCGATTTTGTCTTAATTGCTGCATTAATAGAAATAAAATCATTTAGAAAATAATATAAAAATGAAACGAGGTTCATGCTCATTTTGTCATTAATTTGAATATACAATTTTATCTAGAAACACTTTAATACATTCAAAAGTACCACTTCAAATCACATGTATCTAATAAATATTGTTGCTTGAAATATATTTTGACATGTAGAAGTAATTCTATAAAAAAAAAATGCATGTATGGTCTTTCCTAAAATATTTTACATGCATATAAATATACTTTAAAATATTTGCAAGGGTATACATCGATTGATGAGTTGTCATTAATAAAAAAAATGCAACTAACGAACAGGGGAACAGGGGAGCGGCACTTGGAATCCAGTGGCACACAAGACTAGTTGTAATGATGAGATGACGTGGCGGTCAAAGTAACAAAAGGAGATTTGAATTCAGTCAAAGTTGTTATTCTAACGGTCGTGTTATTATTTCAATAGGATAAGTATGTTTAAATGTATACTTTATTATGTAAAACTGCTAGTACAGAAGGGTATGTATAAAATACAACCAAGTGTACTGATCAAAAGACATAAAATACAATACACTCTACTTTGAAAATTGTATCTACTTTATTTCATTCTTCATTTTATACAAACCTGCTCTCTTAGAAAAATACTGTGTGATAAAACTATGAACTAAAATATTATTATTTCAATGTATAAAGGTACTTCTAGTCATAAACAATAACAAACACACACTAAGTTACAATTGATCAAGTAATGTGTCAAACATTTATAAGTTATTTTGTCAAACTTTTTTCATGAGTAATAAAACGTCAATATATAAATGATTAGCACATTACTTTGACAATTTAAACTTGGCATATAACTTCATCAATTTTAAAACTTACTCTACAACTTAATCAATCTAGAAATATACCCATCAAAATATCAAGACATTTGTTACTTTTTTTTATTTCCTCTTGACGATCTTTTGAGTTATTAAGAAACATTTTAACTTGGTATTTTGCTCATTTGAGATGAATAATAAATGTTCTTCACGTACAAGGGTTTATGAGAAAAAGGGTCATAAGACTGGCCGTTGATAGATTTATGTTTGTGCATATGAAATTAGCTATTTGTTGACATGTAAAATTATCTTATTGATCAATCAAGTGATGTCCTGTAAGTCCTAGAGCATTTGGGTGTTTTACTTTATTTATGATAGTTTACAGAGTGATATGTAAAATTTTAAATTATTCTTGGAATTTGTCATTATTAAATCATCGAAAATATTTTATATTATACAGTTTTCAAGTGCATTTCATTTTTTATACTTTATTCTTGGTTTTAACGTGATTATAGTCTCTTATATTTACATCATATTTTTCAAAGAAAATGTTCTTATTTAAACATGAATATTATTTTCATATGCTATGTATATTTTAAATTGATAAAATACGTGCGAAGTACGTGGCTACTAATCATATGAAATTTTTTTAATAAATTAATTCTGAGAGAGGGAGTAAGGGGCAGATCTACTATAGACTCGGAGACTATATTGAGAGCTACGAACTACATGACATATTCATCGAGTAGGATTAAATGAGAATTTGATTGCCCTATGTATAAGAAGAAAGATAATGGGTTAGATAGGAATTTAAGGAGGGTTAATATGAATTTAAATGAGGTTGGATAAGACGAGGAATGAGATCGTTAATGGAATGGAGATTCTTCGATCATGGGTGAGGAATACATATTATTAGAGTATTAAAATTACTTACTTGCCTGCACAGACATGGGTAAATAGCTTAGTGATAACACTAATATTTGGAGTAAGACTAATCCTGTTCGGCTTAAAAGTTAGGTATGAGATCTATTTTCAGTGAAAGTTGAACTCTTGGAATTATTATCCCACTGTTTTTAAAATCAAAGTAACTGAGGGATCTTCGACAAGATTTATTAATGTTGGTTAAGGTTTTATTCATCCTTAAATATTCTGATTCCCTAATTCCAAAATTGTCGGATAATCAATGGAAGATCCCTCACTACTCATCCTTTCTAAACGGAGAATTCGACGAGAGAGAGGAATAAAACATCTTTCTTCACGTTGAACAAGAAACTTCTTGTACCTCTATACTTTCTTTTGATTTTACTGATGAGGAATTTCAGATGTATACATTGCCTCAGTTGTCTTGGTTTCGAAATGATGTAGATGTAACTTATTATATTTTGGACTCTCCAGTGGTATTGAACAGATCACTCGATGTGGTTGCTCGTATTATAATTATAGCAGCTCTGTGGTTGGATTTTCTAATTAATGGTGATGAAGGAGTATGGTGTAATTAAGTCTTATGTTGAACAGGATTTTTCCATTTTGGGAAAACAGCAGGAAAATGCAGGCTTCGGGGTGGAGATGCAAAAATGGTTGAAAATTTTTTATTTGCAAAAAATGATCAAAATTTTTTTTATTTAGCCGAAATATAACCATGGTAAATAATTTATTTACCCTAATAAACAGTGGTGAATAATATATTTACCATATTTCGGCCGTTTTTGCAATAAAAAATTTCTAGATATTTTTGCAACTTGAGCTTGAAAAATGGTCATTTTTACGGTTCTCCCTTTCATTTTCCATTGTTATGTTCTGCTTAGGTTCCACATTGGATGGTTTGCTTCTAATAAATGAGTTACGTAAGCTCCTCTTATTGGATCGTGAGAAATAAAAAAAATATATTGATATTGACAACGTTGAATTTGCAACTATTTTTAAAGATAGTCTTGTTTTGATCCGTGTTTCTTTTCTTCTACATGCATATATTACGTGTGAAGATCCCAATGGTTATGAAAAATCAAATCGAACTACGTAGATAGTAGGTATCGTTTCAACATATTTTAACTAGATTTAGATTTTTTGTCGTTGCTTAATAACGATAAAGAAGTAATTAAATCTGATTCATTCAGTTAGAATTAAATAGATCGTATCCACTAAAAAATAAATTTAAAAATTAATATTTTTATAAAAAAAATAGTCGGGCCAAATATGATATGTTCAGATATGATTGAACGGCCAGATGGATACAAATCCCTTATGTTGTGGTCCCAATACAAGGGTTATGTTCTTTAAATAACAACGGTTTGTGTTGAGCGATCACCATGTACAAGCCCTTTTTTGCTTTTAACTTTTTTGTCTTAAATCAAATTTGGTCTATCCAACAGATTAGACATAAAAATATCACCCTCACTATTGAGGATCTAAGTCCGAGTTTTTTCTAATAGTTTTCAATATTTCTTTTCTAATTCTCAAGCTTAAAATATAAGAATCTATGCATATTTTGAATAAAAAGAAGTAGATTCTTAAAAATCTATACTATATTAAAAGGGGCTTAATTAATAGGAAGAAACATTTGATTATACATTTTACCTTTTAAGCCAAAATAGTATAGATTAGTTCTTTTGGTTACTTAAGTCATTTAAAATCTATTATCATAATTATTTTTATTAATACTTTATTAAATTTAATATTTAGTATTATTATGTCATTAAAAATGTGGTAGATCATGTAAATTATTTTAAATATTTTTATATCATGAACATTATTTTGTCAACAATCATGTGTTACTGTCTATATGTACAAGATTTTTTGTTGTTATTAAGTTTTATTAATTTTATAATAAGTGTAATAATTTTTCAATGTCCGTTGCCTATGGTAAAATTATTCGTTAGATGTAATTTTCTTTTGTAAAATAATTCTAAGCTTCTTTTTATCTCATTTACGATATTAAATTTGTTAAGATTTTACTTTTCAATCTAAAAAATCTTGTGTTCAATTTATCATCTTAAGATGATGCACGCGTTATTCAAATTTTCTTCTATGTGCAATAATTATATTATAAATATATCATCTCCAATGATGCATGACATGTTCGAATTTCCTTTTATCTGCAATAGTTTAGTAGTAAATATGAGAAAATTATCATTTTTGTTTTTTCGTTGTTTTAGATTTCTAATGTTTTGAAAGCTAATGTATTTAAAATTCAACGTTAATAATAATTTTAAAATTTATTATATAATTTTAAAATTCTTCAATACGTGCGAGGTATATGTTTTTCTACTAGTTAAAATAAATATGTACATCACATAAAATACATAATATGAAAAAAATTTCTCCAATAGATTTATAGACTGTCTACGCACAACTCATATGGGCCTACATAAGTTCATAACTTGGTCGAACCTTATACAAGACATATTAAGGTCAAAATATGACTGAACCTAGTATGGGAGACATGAGGTCATAATTTGGCCAAACTTTATACAAGACGAAATAATGTCATGATTTGGCAGAATCTCATACAAGATGACATAAGGCCGAATCAACAAAAGGATGTATCACCTACTCAGACTTAACAAAAAAGACAAACAATGATAATATCGGATAACATAAAGTAGTGTCTAAGATCAAAGCAATCACAAGTAAGAAGAGAAGATACAAAGTCTTTTTCTAAGATGAAAATGACACTTAGATTCAATAAATAAGAAATTCATTCATATTCCTCAATTAATAAAAGACTACTCATTTTTTCGTAATTTATGTGGAGCCTTTTCATATTCGGACATTGATATGGAGTTATCTATATAAAAAGGCGGACCATTCTTAGATGAGATGTGACATTTGAAACACATGAACTCTCAATATTTTACTCTTCCTTCACTTCATTGACTTAAGCGTCGGAGTGTATGAGGTTAGGCACCACACTGATGTCAAGCTAATATTTTTACGTTCATTTTCCCCTTTGTATTCATCAGGCGATACTCAAGTAACTCGTGGCAATATCATTGATAGTGGATTTCTAACATCTACAAGCAGGTTTTTTTCAAATTATGAGTAAATAACGTATTTTTATTATCACATCATCACTAATTATTGATGAATTTATAGTTAACGATTTAAAACTTTGATTTATAGATTTCATAATCAGATTTGGTTGGGTCCTTGCATTTAATTAAATATTTTAGAATTTATTATCTTTTAAATTAAATGTTTTTTTATTTCTAAGTAAATTATATGATAGTCAATGATTGATTCTAGTTTGATTTTGTTTGCTAATTCTGATATGAAAACATTCTAGTTTCAATGATTGATTCTAATTCTGATAAAGTAAATAGCAGAGTTGTAGTATCACGTCATCAACCAGCTGTTGATGAATTTTGATAAGGTCAACTTTAAATATCTAATATTTTATATATAGATGGAGGTCAATTTAGTCTAAAACTATTGACTAATTAGGAATCTATTAAAAACCTGATATTTTTTAAAGCATCACCCTTAAAATTGTCTATTATGAAATATATTTAAAAAAAAAATGTAACGTGGCACCACAATTCTCATATTTACCTTGACATGACAATGCGATTTGACCACACGTAATGTGTAAAATACAAACTACTAATAATAATTGAAAATACTTTTTTAAATAATGTTGTGAATATGTAGTCTTATTTTATATGTCCCATCACATCATAGTAGTGTTGAACATCTTTAAATTACTTATCCTTACAGTTTAGTTTTTTGATCTATATGTTAGTTGGGTCACATTCCAATGCCGGGGGTTTTTCGTGGCATTGATGCCGACAATTTTTTTTGTTCACCAAATACATATTAGAGTTCACTAAATACTTACTATGGTTCACCAAATATGTATTGGGGTTCACCAAATACGTACAATTTAATGAATCTTAGAGGGGTTCACCAAATACGTACTGATGTTCACCAAATACATAAAAATTAATAAATATTCGAGGAGTTCACCAAATACGTACTGGTGTTCACCAAACACGTACAAGGTTTCACCAAATACGTAATGTGTTTACTAAATATGTACAAATTGATAAATCTTAGCGGGGTTCATCAAATACGTACTAGTGTTCACCAAATACGTACATGGGTTCATCAGATACATACTAGTGTTCACCAAATATGTACATAGGTTCACCAAATACATAATATAGTTCATAAAATATGTATAAATTAATAAATCTTGGAAGAGTTCATCAAATACGTAGTGGAGTTCACCAAATATATAGTGAGGTTCACCAATTACGTACTAAGGTTCACCAAATATGTACAAAGTTATTTTTGGTGAACAACTCCAAGAATTATTAATTTTATATATATTTGGTGAACTACAGTACATATTTGGTGAACCCCTTCAAGAATTATTAATTTGTATGTATTTGACGAGCCTCATTACATATTTGGTGAACCTCGCTACGTATTTGTTAAATTTCACTCGTATTTGGTAAACCGCTAAAAAAAGAATTTTTATTTTTTGGTGAACCTCTCAATATTCTTTTTGTACCCCACTACGAAATTGTCATTTTTACATTAATATGTATTTATAATTTTTGGTGAACCCCACAAAATTTATCATTTTACACATTATTATGTCTCACATTTATCGATTCATATGTGACATATTAATATGTATGTCACATGATCATATATGGATTATTCAAATTTATGAAATATGTTGGTGTGCTTTTATAATTTTATGAAATTTATGAAAGTATTAAAAGAAACGGATTTTTACCATGTATAATTATAGGTCTTGATTTAGTCGGTAAATCTCATTTACGGTTTGACGAACACATATAACCTCCAATGTTAGTTTAACCTTTTATTTTATAATTACGACCATAACAATGTATCATTGATTATGTTATCGTGATTTTATGACAAATATCGAGTAAAATATTTTTTTAATATTTATATATTACATCCAGACCAAACGTCATCACCACTTGGTGACACATCATCACCACATGGTGACACACCATCACCGCATGGCGAAAAGTCATGTGTTGATGGTGTTTAGAGCCTGCTGATGGTGTTTGGGGTCTTAAACGCCATTTTTTATGACTTATATCGGCGGTTTCACGTCAATAGCGGTGATTTTTACAACATATATGAACGGCTTATGCCCCAATATCGACGATTTCTGCCTATTTTTCTAATTTTTTTTTGCATCAATACAATGATTTTCGGACCTTTACACAGTGGCTTTTCAACAGATTTGATTTTCTAAAATTGAAGAGGGTATTCTCGATGAATCATGCACAAGGTTGTCGAGATTCTCAAATTTTCAATACGAATATTAAGTACCTTCATTTATATTTTAAATTAGATTTGAATTAAGTAATTAATTTTTAAAATAATTGAACACTTATTCATAAACACATAAAAACATATTCTCAATTATGTTGTTGTGATTTTATTGAATTAAATAAAGATTCCAAAAGCAATTGAACACTTATTCATAAACTTGTTAAAAGTTATCATTGATAATGTTGTTGTACTTTTGTGACAAATATCGAGCGAGCGTATTTTCATCATATATAATTATAGGTTGTGATGTTTGATGACCGATAAATCCTATTTATCGGTTTTACCTTTTAATTTATAAGCATATAAATAGATTTTGTTAAGTCTTAGCCAAACGTCATTCATGAATGTCGAATCACCATTATAAACACTAAAACTGCCTCAATTGACACTAAAATCGCCACTATTGACACAGAAAATGACACTATTGACATGAAAACCGCCAGTATAGGTAATAAAAAATGACTTTGAGACCCCAAATGCCATCAGCAGGCTCTAAATGCCATCACCACATGGCGTTTCTCCCTGCGATGGTGGCGTTTCACCATATGGTGATGGCGTTTCACCATGTGGTGATGGCATTTTACCATGTGGTGATGGTGTTTCACCTAGATGCAATATACAAATATGGAGAATATTTTTTTTAATTTGGTAAATGTTTGCATTTAGAGAACGAGTCTTCTAAAGGTATTCACCTCCAACCATAGGGGTTATACATGTTTGTTAAATAATGAAAAATTATTTGAGGGGTCTACCAAAATATTATTTTACTAAGTGACAAAACATGGGGTACATAAAAACTGATAAATAGGATTTATCGGTCATCATAAAATCACGACCTATAATTATACATGATAAAAACACATCTCACTCGATACTTGTCACAAAAGTACAACAACATTATCAATGACAACTTTTAACGAGTTTATGAATTAGTGTTTAATTGCTTCAGAAATCTGTACTTAATCCAATAAAATCACAACAACATAATCAATAATATGTTCTTATGCGTTTATGAGTAAGTGTTCAATTATTTTAACAATTAATTACTTAATTCAAATCTAATTAAAAATATAAGTGAAATTACTTAATGTTCACATTGAAAAATCGAGAATCTTAATAATTTTGTTTGCGATTCATCAAGTATACCATGATCAATTTTAGAAAACCAAATTTGTTGAAAAATCGCTGTAAAAAGGTCTGAAAAACCATTGTATTAATGCAAAGCAACTGAAAAATAACAAAACCGCCGCAAGTTGGAAAAATCGCCAGAAACTGCCCGTATAGGGGCATAAAACTCCGATATTGGTTACAAAAACCGCCACTATAGGTTAGAAAACCGTCGGCATTGGTTAAAGAAATTACCCGTACAAAGAGAATCTTGAGGGGGTTCACCAAAATTAAAAAAAAAAAAAATTAGAAAGGTTCACCAAATATGTACTGGGATTCATCAAATACGTAGTGGGATTCAACAAATACGTACGAGGTTCACTGAATATGTATAAATTAATAATTCATGGAGGGGTTCATCAAATATATACTGGGGTTCATCAAATACGCATGAGGTTCACAAATACGTATAAAATTAATAATTCTTGGTAGGGTTCACCAAAAATGACTTTGTACAAATTTGGTGAACCCAATACGCAATTGGTGAACCCAATACGCAATTGGTGAACCCCAATACTTATTTGATGAACCCCTCTAAGAATTATTAATTTATACATTTTTTGTGATCTCTATTACGTATTCGGTGAACGCTACTACGTATTTGGTGAATCTCATTACACATTTGGTGAACCCCTCCAAGATTTATTAGTTTATATGTATTTAGTGAATCCCTTTATATATTTGGTGAAATCCTGTACATATTTGGTGAACACCAGTACGTATTTGGTGAACCCTACAAGATTTATTAATTTATACGTATTTGGTGAACCCTATTACGTATTTGGTGAACTCCTAATACATATTTAGTGAATCTCTAACATGAATTTGGTGAAAAAAATTGCGTACATCCGTGCCGAGAAAAACCCCGCCATTGTAAAATTTGAATGTTAAGTTATATCTTACTCTATAATAAAAGAGAGAGTTCTGATAGAGTGTGTGAATTTTTTGCTTCCCAAATTGTCCATGTAATTTGCTTTTATTAATTTTTTGGGTTGTATGTTAGTGTGTCATTTTGGGTTTTATAAGGGTTGTATTCATCATTTCGATCTTGTAAAATTATTGACTTATTCACAACCTTTGGATTAGTGTGGTTTTGATCTCAACCATATATTGTCTTATGTCTTACTCTTTTACTACCCAATTTGTCCCTGTAATTTGCCTTCATTCATGTCTTGACTTGTGTGTTAGCGTGTCATTTTGGGCTGCATTAGGGTTGTATTAGTCATTTCAATCTTGTAAAATTGTTGTATTCTTAGCCTTTAGATTAATGTGTTTGATCTTAATTGTTGGTTGTTGAGTATTTAAGGCTCTTATTTGTTTAGTTTTATGTTTTTTTTTTCATTTTTCTTCTTTCTTCTTCTTCGGCGACTTCTTGGTAGCATTGAGAGTTTTCGTAATTTTTTCCTTTTTCTTCTCTGATTCTCTGGCGTCTTCTTCCAGGTATTTTCTTATGATTTATTTTTTTAGTTTCAATTTTCGTATTTGTTAATTGCTTGACTTGGTTATTCGACGACATCTTCTTGCTATTTTCTTAGGGTTATGTGTTTCTTTGTCTTTCTTTTCTTCTTTTTCGTTGATTTTTTGTCTTATTCTTCATCTTCTTCCAGCTATTTTGCCATGATTTTTTTTTCATTTTTCTTCTTAATCAGTGTCTAATCTAGGGTGTTTTTTCCAAGCTTTTTATTTTTCTGTTTTTTTTTTCATTCTCCTTCTCAGTCGATGTCTAATCTAGGGGTTTTTCAAGTTTTTAGAATCAAATCTTTATTTATCTATTTTGTTTTTGTGTATTTGAGAGTTGCGTTTCTGTTTTGTTTTTATTATTAATTTTCTAAATTAGATGCATGTTATTCGTGTCTAATATCGATCGAATTACAGATGTTTGTCTACTATTATTCGGTTTAGCGATATTTTTGGTTAAGAGTGTTGCTAGCGTGTTGTTGTGAGGTGTCATAGGTATGCGATGGTGTTTTTTCTGTGGTTAATTCTCTGGACATATATTCGGTGAGTGACAGATGTGAGGGTAGGGTTGAAATTTTATTTTTATTTTTGTTCTATTTTAGGATAGATTTGGATTGCGTTATGGTGTTTTTTTCCTTTCATGACTTGTTTTATTTTATTTGGCATCTACTATTGATGTGTGTAGTTTTGGACTGTTTTTGTGGGTGTACCATTCTTGTTAATCGGTGTAGCGGTGGCTTTTAGGATGTTTCTTCAGCCCATTTTATAGGATGATGTGGGCGTTGTCTTTTTTTTTGCTTTAAGATAGACTTGGACTGCATTGTAAGGATATATTTTGACTGTTCGGTAATTTTTGGTTATGTAAAAAATCAGTGCATTTTGTTTCTTTGCCATTTCTACTATTATAAATTAAACAATCAGTTGTTACAGAAAATTAAATTTGCTTTTAGTTGCTTTCGTACTTGTCTGAGGTAAGATTGTCTTCGTTTGTTGGAAAATTAATTATTATGTTTATGCTTCTATGTTTGTTTGTCTATTTTCTGGGTTCGTGTTGAAAAGTCGATTATTTTTTATGCTTCTGAGTTTGTTTGTCTATGTTTCTAAAGGTGATTTAATTTTTTTGGGTAATAGGTCGATTTCCTAAATTGAATTTTTATCTTGTTATTAGTTGTTTTATTTACTTTGTTAAGTTGGAAATACTACGAGACTCTGCAATTCACTGATTATATTTGGTAAATATCGATTGTAGGTCTCATTTCTTCTTGGAATTTTACCTGTGATCATAGGTTGGTTTTATTCGGAGTTCTTGGAATACAAGAGGAAAAACCTTCTCAAATCTCAAATCTGTAAGTTGAAACAAACTGGTTATGTTGGTCAGTTGTATGGGCTGTAGTTCTCGTTTAGTTCAATGATATGTGAGTTATTTCTTGTGTTATGTTGGTTGTGGTTTATTAACAATTTTTCTTTTACAAATTGGTGTTAATCACTACAACCTCAAATTCATTTATGAAGATTCTTTGTTAGCTTAAGGTCATCTTTTTTCTAGTTCTGATTGATGTTATGACCAAAACATTTAGTTTGTCTTGACACTCAGTTATTTATATCCTCTTCTTTGTAAGTAAAGGATTTGAGATGGAGTTATTCAGTGATTTTGTCGTCAATCTTTAGAAACTTCAGTCCATGCGATGGTTTTTGTCTTCTTTCCTTTCTATATATGTAAATCAATTTATATTGTTATTAGAAATTTCAGTCTAGGTGGTGGTTTTTGTCTCATTTCCTCTCTGTATATATAAATCAATTTATATTATTATTGGTGAGGACGAGTTTAAATCTTATTTTTATTTTCCTCTGTTTTATATTTGGATTGTTTTTTATAGTCAATCTTCTGTTTTAATTGCTGCGTGTCAGCAAAGGTAATCTTTGTTCGGGTTATTGCAGGTCTATCTTTTTAACGATTGGAGTTTTTTTCTATCTATGTCGGTGCGGTTTGTTTGCTTTCTATTTGTACCTCTATAAATTAGACATTCACATGTTATCAAGCTCCCAATTTTCCTTCTGTTACATTTTTGTGATTGACTCTTCGTTGTAATTTTTTCTGTTAGATTGAGGGCACATTAACTTATGTTGTTGTTGCATTACTTAATCTTATTGTGTGAGGTAAGGTAATGTCATTATTTCTTGGTCTTTGCACACCCATATAGTATACCTTTATTTAATGTCTTTGTTTGTTGATCTTCTTCTCTGTATCTCTTTTACATGTGTGGCTATTTTTCTGCTCCTTTGGATTTGATGGAGCTAAGTTTGCACCGATTAACATGTATAACTTAATTGTTAACTGATGATAGGTTCTGTGGTTGAATTTCAGTCGATGTGGTGCTCTTGTTTGTTTACTCTTTTTTTCCCTCTATAAATTGATTTCCTTTGTTATTGAAAATGAACTATTTCTTTTATGCTTCAGTATTTGGGATTTCTTTGTTTGCAACAGTGGATTTAAACTTTGTGGTTGTTCAGTTCTAGATTAAATTTTTTTTGCTGGTCATTCAGTCAATTCTTCTTCCTAGATGTGTACTAATGTTTTACATTTTTTTTCTTGAATATCTAGATATATTTGGCTTTAAATTTGTGTTGGATTTTGGTTTGGACTTTTGGTCCTTCTTTTTCATGTGCAGCTCTTTGTTAGATTTCATGTACTGATTGTTTAGTTTGATTTGTTCTGAATGTATATGTTATGCTTTACAATTTTCTTGAAGTTGGAGACATTTTTTGTCTTGGATATGTGTTAGATCCGTCTTCATATCCTTTTTCGTTCATGATGATTGTTCAATCGGTGACGGGCAAAACCTGGTAGTCTTAAATTGCTGAAAACATTAACAGAGAACTATTAAATATGATATTATTAGAATACCTGAAAGTTTTGACAATATCTCTTCACGTGAAGCTTCAAAAGGAAAGGTGAATCGTCGGGTCTTCAGGATCGTGATAGCATGTCTACAGACCATTATGAAGAAATATTAGTAGTAAATATTTTTTTATCATAGAGATATGTTGTATTTTTTAGAGTCTGTAGTTTTTAGTTTGGATACAAATATATAATGTTCTCGTAATATAAATAAGATACAATTGCTTATGTGAATATTATCGATTGTTGTTTCCTTTTGGTTATTTTTGAATGAAATTTAGGTTGCATTATATTTTTTTAGAGTTTTTGTTTGTTGTTGTATGCATCACTTCTTGAGCATGATTGCCTTTTCTCCAGGATGTTTGAGCGTCCGTTGCCTTTCTATATCCAAGATGTTCGTCATGAGGTAAATTGGGTGAATAATTATTTGACTAAAATATGTTTTCCTGCATGCAGGTTGTAACATAGAGCTTATATTTATTGTGCTTTCACTTGCTTTCTTCCTTCCCTGAGGTTTATTGGTTTTGCACATAGTATACCTTATTTTAATGTCATTGTTTGTTGGTATTAAGTTTAATAAGATATTTACGTTTTGAGTAACTTAATTATCTTTTTTTGTTGCTTAGAAATTGGAAGTCATGAAAGTAAAAGGAACCTCTTTTTGAGTGGTTGTTCGTAGTTACTTTGGTAAATTGTAAATGATTAGCTCAATGGTTAGTTATCGACTGTCTGTTTTATTTTTGTTTGATTTACAGGTTGGGAAGGATTTATCGCGTGTTTGATTTGTTTGTATTTCTATGTATTTTGAATCAGTATATACTAAGCCTCACATTTATTCACAATTTATTTCATTGTTACCAGTTGTAGTAGTACGAAAATAATATTATTAATACCAGTCTATTTTTGGTTAATAAGATATTAATTTTTTTATTTAAACTTGTTAGACATAATAAGAGAGAGATTTAGTAAGTAGCAAATATTATATAATTTAAAAATTTTAATGTGTTGATGATAAGTTGGCTAAAAAAATAACATAAAAGATCGCATGATAAACATTTGTGCTTTTATATTTAATCATTTTGTTTGTACACATATTTTTTATTACCACTCTCCTTAATTTTAGAAAAATGATTTATTTAATTAAATTGAAAAAAAATGAATGGCACAAGAGCATCAAATTAGATGACAGACGAGCCATTATTGTATCATTTTTCAAATGATTTTGAGTTTCTATCGTTGAGGACTTTTTAGTGCACTGTTAAAATACATGTGTTTTTTATTGGTCAACTTCAAGAGACTATTGGCAACAAGAATGAGTTCCTAATTAAGAGTGTCATGCTAGGAACATCGTCTATATTATGGAGCAAATTCAGAAACTGTCCTGATCACCCTTTCATGCAATCTCGGTGGATCCTCTATTGGAGGAGGAACAGATTGAGGAGATTAAGACAGCTTTCTCCTTATTCGAGTGTACTGACCAACAAAAAATTTCTTGCGCCACTTTTTTACCTGATGAGTCTTCTATATCAACAACTCCAACAAATATCTCTACCATTAATGTATAGAGAGGTTAATTGTCATCATTTGAAGGACCGTAATAACTATGTTTGAAGTTTGTTATGAATAAATATAAGAATGTTTTGTAACATAAGATTAACTTAATTGTTTGTATGTTTTTGTAATTTTCGAATATAAATATAAATAAATAATGTGTGCATAATATAAATAAGATAGAAGTCAATGCATTCATAAGTTTGTTATTGTATAATATATGTAAGTATTATGAAATACATAGTATATCTTTACGTAACTTATTTAGAACTATGGTGATAATCTATCTCAACTCTCATTATGTATGTGTTATTAACAATGTCGAAACATACTATTACAATCGAGCACATGCGAAGCACGTGCCGGGTAACTAGTAATTAAACAGAAAAATGTCAGGAAAAAGGTAAGTCATCTTTGGCTCGCAAGTTTTTAAGTAGCTAATGAAGTAAAACCACGCCTGCATTCAAACTTTCAACATAGTTTGCGTTGGCCCGAGCCAGAATAGAGGAATAGATAAATGCAAGCCAACCTCGGAGTTCTGTTAATAATCCATTTGCTTACATGCATCTCTTTCTTCCATCTTGACTAATGAGGGATATGGATGCTCTGCCGTGATCAATCACAGTTATCCATAGACATTTGGACCGTTGTGATCAAAAGTAAAAAAAAATTACTTTATCCCTAAGTAAAGTTATACATGATTTGGACCGTTCAGATCTGATCAGATGACCATCAATTGAGGATCTGCCGTCTTGCCTTTGGTATCTAACGATAGATAATCCTAATTCGATTAATAAGCCCCTTTCTCTCGAAAAAAGTTTTGGTACTTCCAAATATTCAGTACTGTTTCACATAATTTTAAACACGTGTACACCTTTTATAACTTCTAAGAATTTATTTATTCTCTATCCATAAAATTTAAATAAAATATTATAGTTTTAGACACGTGACAATTAATAATATAAATAAATACTGATTTTTTAATACTTCAGGTGTATCGAATATTTTCTCGTTTGGCTACGCATACTTGGACAAGATTGGGCCAGATTTCAATGTCAAAACAGATGGTTCACCTTCTATTGTAAGCCAATGGCCGGAGAGGAACTACTTTTACGTTATTTTTGCAATACACAAATACATTTTTAATGAACGAGGCAGATGCAACATATATAACGATATGATTTGGCTATGGCTGACCCTTTTATTGCTCCTACAAGCAATATATTAATATTAATTAATTGAAAAATGTATTTGTATATCTCTTAGATTTATCTAAAAAGACTCGGATACTCCATGCTGGTTAAGAAAAGATAAGTCTTTTATACATAGTTTAGTTTAAAAATTGAAGTGACCAACATAATATTTGATCTAGACCCATATAAGTAATATTAACCTATACCCAAGAAAACCTTCGAAATAAGAAATTAAGTTATTTCTCTCATAACACAAGAAAACCCTTCAGACATGAAAAATTGGGCTCTACCTAGTAAACAATATGGAAAAATAAGGGTGTTCTTGATATTTTGAGAAACTTTGATGTTGTTAGTACAATAAATAACGTTTTTGATTTTTTCTATCGTAGGACATAACTTTTGACATTGGTGGAATCACATGACCTGTAAGATATTAAATCGAAACTTATTCAGAGACCTAATGTGAGATAGGATTTACCGATCAATTTCGATTTGATTCGGAAAAATTTTAAATACTCCTACTAATCACAGTATTTGCTCCTCAAGATTTGGGCTATTGAAAAAGGTAGAGGAAGGGTACTATTGATGCGTTATGTACCTCAATTTAGTGCTGCATTAATGATACACAGCTCGTGAGTAGTGTTATATGATACATGTTTTCCAATAGAAGCCATGCGTTCTACTTTTTCTTAAACAAACGAAAAGGTCCAAAATTTGAACTTCAAATTGGGAACCCAACTTGTTGCAGTGCTAAATCCTCTGACATACCCACATTTTCTGATTTCTTTTCTTTCTTTTTTTTTGGTTTTATAAGACTCATAAAGTTTCTGTTGATGTGAAAAATATACTAGTATCGACTGTCTAGAGATCCATTATGTGTCATTCGATAATTCATCTATGAATCTGTAAAAATCAAGAACGATCGTGAAAGTAGTAGGCAGGGCACCAGGGGTGCCCCGCCTAATGCACTCCGACAATCAAGTTAGTAGAGTGTTTAGAGAAAAGTAGCAGTGTGGAGAATTGCTTACTGTTTAATGATGATCATCATATATTAATAATGATTTTTTGTATCATTCAAACGTCGTCCATGTTCAATGTATCTCTCTTACTTATTCTGATAAGGAATGTAAGATATTCATAGAGAATATTCTTTGATAAAAAAATTTGGGTTATGATCTTATCCTTTTTAACAACCATTGAGATTGCTTGATAGATTTGATGTGTTCCTATCATTTTCTTGTATGACTGATTATCATATATTATTGTGACATGAAAATGATATTGACTATCTCTAGTGGCCACGATCCTAGGTATGATATTACATCGTCATTCGTGTGACCTCAGTAGTGTAACTATAGGTAGGGTCATGTCCATCGATCTGGTCATGGAGGGTGCCCCGGTCATGATAGTGACTTCGGTCACGGAGGAGTCCTCAGTTTGGACTTAATATGGGTCCTACCTGAGAAATATGAGTATTGGGCTTTGTTCAAAAATATTATTGAGTGCGTTTTAACTCGCGTGTGTTTTCTCCCTTACAGTTTATCCCCACTTCTTGAGTCTGGAGCATTACCCAAGACTCTGTCTTTGCACTTAATCGAGTGTTAAGTATGTGTTGGCGTTAAAATCGTCAAACAGTGACGTTTGTGTCTAAATATCTAAGTATTTGTTACTCGTTCATGATGGCGTCTCAGAGCATCTTGTGACTGAGACGAGCTTTTTACATATTTGTCAATTGACTTTTGGTAATTCACATTCTCGTGTTGATCCATGCTTGGCCATATATCCAGTACATTACTTTGGCAACTCATGTCTCATGGAAGATGATAGAGTTATTACACTCAATGACGTGCTTCCCAAGGGTTCTTCTTTCTATTCAGAGTTACTTTGGAAACTAAGTCGTGGCTGAGAACCGAAGGTTTTGATGTTTTAGTTGTTGACTCTTTCTCGTAACTCAATGTATGAGTTTATTGGTCTGTCCAAGTCACGTAGTGATTCAACTGTCTAAATCATCTGTTTCTTTGTCTGAAATTTATAGTGATTTTATAGCGTAGCTTAGCATAACGAGCGTCTTTGAGCTGGCCTTAAAGAAAATCGAGCGGTTCTTCATGACTTTTGAGTGTTTATTAAGTGATGCCCCCATCATCGTTCCCTGAGTTGGACATTATTCTTAAGTTATTGAAGGTCCTTAGCTTCTATGCCCCCAGAATATCGACCAAATGTATCTCATCGAGCAGTTGGCTTGTATTTAGTCTTATTGACATTCTTTATTTGAAATGAATTGCTTGCTCTACTGAGCTTGTCGTTGCATCTCTCCATGCTTATATGTTTGCTCATGCAATTCATCAATGCTTTCTTATTCTAGCAGAAGGTTTTGGAGCCCTCTTTGCCTCATTTGCTCAAATCGTGTTTGACGAGTCCTTGATGGTGAGGTCCTTTGGAGTCATCTTCGGTAGATTACCAAGATCCTTTGTGATTTGTAAGATTTTAGCTAATCTCAATATCATAGTCATAAGTGTGACTTGTGTATTATTTTCATAATTATGATTCTAGGTACCATAGTTATCTAGGTAACTTCTGGTACCTTAATCATATATGTGACGTATAGTAATATAGTCATCTGGGCGACTTAGGGTGCTTGGTCATCTGTATGACTAGGGGTACTTAGCCATCTGTGTGACTTGGAGTCCAATAGTTATTTGGGTGACGTTGGGTGTTATAATCATCTGCTTGTCTTCGGATCCAATATAGTAATCTGTGTGACTTTGTGTACCTTAGTCATCTGTGTGACTTGGAGTATCATAGTCATTTGTGTAATTTTGAGTGTATAGTCATTTATGTGACCATCGTAGTCATCTGGTGACTTCAAGTACCATGGAATATTACATTGGTCCTTTTACCTTATGTAAGGTCTTTTCTCTTATTCGTCTTAGGTAAGTTATGAGGTCTTGGCGATTGTGACCATTATCAAAATATTTCGTTCCAGCATCTCATGTACGTAGGTGCCATAAAATATTACCGTGGTTTTTTGCCCTAGGTAGGGTCTTTTTCCAGTCATCTTATGTGATAATGATGTCTCAGATTAGGTCTTGTTGCCCTTCAAAGGGTCTTGTTCCAAATCATCTTATGTGATAAGAATACCTCGTTAGGTTGTCGCCCTAGGTGAGGTATTTCTCCGAGGGTTCTTTGACCTCGGGTGCCACGAGATACTTTTGTGGTCCTTTTGCCCTATATAGGATCTTTCTCTTGATTATCCTTAGTGATTAGGAGGCCTCGTTGGGCCGTCACCTTAGTTGAGGTCTTTCGTCTGAGGGTTCTTTGACCTCGGGTGCCACGGAATACTTCTTTGGTTCTTTTGCCCTATGTAGGGTCTTTCTTTGGATCATCCTTATTGATCAAAAGACCTCATTAAGCCGTTGCCTTGGCTGAGGTATTTTGTCTGATCATCTTATGTGCTCGGGTGCCACGAGATACTTTCATGGTCCTTTTGCCCCTATGTAGGGTCTTTCTCTGGTTCATCCTTAGTTTAGTGATCGGGTGGCCTCGTCAGGGCGTCGCCTTGGTTGAGGTCTTTTGTGCGATCATCTCGTGTGCTCGGGTGCCACGAGATACTTTCGTGGTCTTTTTCCCTATATATGGTCTTTTCTTCTAGTCGTCTCTGGTGAGTAGGGGGCCTCGACAATCGTGGCCTTTATCGAGGTCTTTCATCCAAACATCACGTATGATCGGGATAGCTGCTCTACAGAGCAGTCTTGAATCATTCCTTCAATTTTAGAACTTTGCTATGATTTGCTCTCATTCTTGTGTCTAGCTTGAGAATCTCCGTTGACATGCGAGCAAGCTTCATATTCGGCTTCATTTTTTGATTTCCTGAACGCAAAGCGCATCACCCTTTTCAGTTATGGTCTTTCTATGATATTTTGTGTATCAGTCTGGCTTTGCTTCTGTATGTATTTGCAGAGCCATCCACGATGATAAGTGGTTCATGTGTTCTTTAGCCTGAACGACATGACATTGTAACAATAAGTCCTCATCTCAATCACAAAGGTCGTCTTCTTTGGGTTTGATGGATGCTTAAATATCTGATTGTACTTGGAGAAGGCATCCATGAGACTGAGCATCTCGTGCCCCATTGTTCGTCCATCGATTGATTAATTTTTGGAGAAGGGAAGTTGTCCTTGGGGTATGCTTTATTCGGGTCATTGAACCCTATACCGGACATCTACTTTCTGTTCTTCATCTTTTCCTTTACCGTGTTGGCCAAGCAGTCTGGGTAGTGGACCTCTCAGGTTTTGATAATTATACTTGCTATGTCATGAGAGCGTGTGTGTAATCTATGAGCTCTTGGGTCTTGTTTGAGGTTTCTCACAGGAGCATTTGTGTAATTGTGACCTCTTGAGTTTTGATAATTATACATGCTCTCTCATAGGAGTATTTTCATAACTTGTGATCTTTCGGATCTTGATAATCACGTTTGATATCTTCCAGAGCATTTGTGTAATCTTTGGTCTCTCGGATCTTGATAATTGTGTTTGCTCTTTTGTGGGAGCACTTGCCACATCTCAGATCATGATAATTAAGATTGTTCTCTCAGGAGAGCATTTGCGTTCGTGACCTCTCGAGTCTTGGTAATTATGCTTACTCACTCATGCGAGCACTTGCGTAATCTGTGACATCTCGGGGCTTTGATAATTATGCTTGCTCTCTTGTGGGAGCTTTTACGCAATCCATGAGCTCTTGGGTCTTGACAATCATGCTTGCACTCTCGTGAGAGCATTTTCATAATTTGTGACCTCTCGGGTCTTTGCAATCATACTTGCTCTCTCGTGGGAGTATTTTTCCTATTTAACTGCAATTATATATTTCTAGAGGATTTGCATCGCACTTTTATTTCTAGTTTATTATCCCTTATCAAGCGTGCCAAAACGATTTATAGACCTCGTGTTGAGATATCATGATGATATAATTAAAAGATTAGGGGACTTTATTTTGTCATAGGATCTCGTTACTTATAATGGCTCCATGCTTGATATCACACTACATTAAAGTGCTTTAAAAATATTCTTTAAAAAATAGTAAATTTGAGCATAAAAAATAAATAACGTACCTAAAAAATATAATGGCGATCATCGAGGTGATTCTTCATTTTGAGAGAATAAAAATCCAAAATAATGCAAGTCTGAACTTTGTAGTCTGCGTCCGAATCTTGAAACTTGCTCTTATCTAATGTTTTATTAAATAATATTGATTCAAATAATTACATTATTCTTCTAAAAGTTTTAATGGAGATCATCGATGCAACTCTTCATTTTGAGAGAATAAAAATTTAAAATAATGTAAATCCGAGTTTTGGGGTTTACATACGAATCTTTAAACTTGCTCTTGTCCAATAATATTGAATAATATTGATGTAAATAATTATATTATTCTCCTAACATTAATAGCACATCAAATAGTATAAATTAATTAAAGAAAATTTTGCAATTTAATCCCATAAAAATAAATAATAAGCAAATAAATTGCTTAATAATAAAATAAATAATAACTATTATTATACATAAATAAATCTTCCATTGAATTTATATTTATTGCATATTTGCTCCGTCATTTTTTATTCATTCACAACTTATAAAAATATTTGCTTTGAGGAGGTGATGCAGGCCATCTAGAAAAGAGAACATGTGTTGAGCTGCCTTTGTGGGCTTCATGAGGCGCAAAGGCCATGGAGGAAAGGGCCCAGCGCCAGCCCTCGGGTCAGGCCTACTCGCGGGTAGCATCTGGGCGCATGTTGTGCCTGGACGCGGGTCATTCAGATCACACATAGGCTTGGGCTGGAGTTCTCATGGGCTCCTTCCGTGGGCCTGGCATAAGATTTTTTCTCTTCTCCATGGGCCATTGCAGCAATCCTTCTTGGACTCCCTTTCATGGATCAACGGGTTATGTACCGGGTAGATTGACCTGGTAATCTGAAAGTGGGTAAGGATGGAGGACTGCTGCGGAGGAGGCGTGTGCTGCGCGTGATACCGCTTCCGGCAGCCGTTGCGACCGGAAAAATATTTAAAATGCCATAAACATTCGTCTGAACCTTTATATGGATACCTTTAAGTATGCAATTTTATCATTCTTTGTAGATCTAATGTTCAATATTTGGCAGCCGAGGAGTCATTCATGTTAAATTCGACGGTCGTGGTCGGGGCCGATGTTCTTCCCTAGAGAACATCTGACGTCGTGAAGGGCATCTTCACCGGGGTTGATTGTCGTCGGCTGTGCTCCACGACAGCCACATCTCGTGTTGGTTTCGTGCACTGTGCTTGATTTTTTTGAACGAGTTACAACAGCGTTTCCGCTGCATTGAAACCCACCGTCGCGCGGCTGCTTCTCGCGATTGATGATGATGGTGACGACCAGTATAACAAATCTCCAACTTCAATCGCCGATCAATTGCAATGATTTTTTTAAGGATTCTTCAAATTGTTCTGGATCGTTTCACCATTGCAGCGTGGATCGTTTCACCATTGCAGCGTGGATCGTTTCACCATTGCAGCGACGGTCAAGACAGACAAATAGAATTTTGGGATCAATTTTTTAATATGAGATATCTAAATATGTAAACATCGATTGTCCAGGGTCCACTAAGTGTCATTTGATGATTCATCTAAAGTTTTATAAAAACATAAAAACAATTGTGAAAGTAGTAGTTGGGATATTAGAGGTGCTCTATCTAATACACTCCCATTATCAAATCAGTAGAGTGTTTAGAGAAAAATAACAGTGTGGAGAATTGTTTATTATTTAATGGGGATCATCAAACATTAATAATGATTTTTTGTATCAATCAAAAGTCGTCCATATTTAGTGTATCTTCTTACTTTTTTCTGATAAGGAATTGAGATATTACTGGAGAACATTATCTGATAAGGATATTTTGGATATCATTTTATACTCTTAAAAAATTATTGAGATTGCCTGATAGATTTGATGTGTGCATATTATTTCATTATATGTTTGATTATCATATCTTATTGTGACAGGAAAATGATATCGGCTATCTCTAGTAGCCACCATCCTAGGTATGAGATTATTATATCATCCGTGTGACCTCGGTAGTGTAAGTATAGGTGAGGTCGTGTCCATTGACCTGGTCGTAAATGGTGTTTCGGTCATCATGATGACTTCGGCCACTGAAAAATCCTCAGTTTGAACTTAATATGGACCCTACCTGAAAAGTGAGAGTTTTGTTCAGAAATATTATTCAATAGCCACTTACCTTAAAAGAGGATATTACCAAAATCTTGTACTACAGTACATACATAAAACGTATGTTAAAAGTGAAGAAAAATAAAACTTATTATGCAATATGGTTTAACATCACAATTTTATGACAAATTAATTAGTTTTGAATTTTAAAAATCAAAATTAAAAAAATATTTTTTTGACTCTTTTTAGCATGTTCAGTGTATCTTTTTAGCATACTCAAACGATTAGATCTAACTGTCCATAACCAACTTTCACATCTATCATTTATGTACACTTATAACATGGCTGTATTACAACAAGCTCTCTTGTAATTTGTCTATAGATACCTCCTTAATTTTGATGATTATACTAAACTACCTTTCTCTTACTCACATGTAATTCTTTTTTCAAGCACACAAAGTTATAACTTATAAGAAAAAAAATGAAAAATTTAGAATAAATGGCAAGTTAGAAAAAAATTAGACCAAAATATACTGTAGACTTCTGCTTTTTTAAATGAAACTATGGTGACGGTTGTATTAAAATATAACTAAAATTTAAGAGGGCATAAGTGCATAAAATCAATGTTTAGATGGTGTCGGTTAAATTAAGATTAATGAAGTTTTGATGGGTACATTTCTAGACTGATTAGGTTGTAGAGTAAATTTTAAAATTGATAAAGTTATAGATCAAATTTAAATTGACAAAGTGATGTGGTAATTATTTATATATTAATGCTTTATTATTCATGAAAAATGTTTGATAAATTAACTAATAAATGATTGACACATTACTTGATCAATTGTGATTTATGATGTGTTTATTATTGTTTATGACTAGAAATACTTTTATACATTAAAATAATAATATTTTAGTTCATAGTTTTATCCCAGGTATTTTTCTAAGAGAACAAGTTTGTATAAAATGAAGATTAAAATAAAGTAGAATCAATTTTCAAAGTAGAATATTTATATCTTATGTCTTTTGATTAGTACACTTGATTGTATTTTATATACCCTTCTTTACTAGTGGTTTTACAGAATAGAGTATAAATTTAAACATACTTATTCTATTGATAACAGAAACACGGCAGTTAGAATAATAATTTTGACTGAATTCAAATTTTTTTCTGTTATTTGGACCGCCGCGTCGTTTCAGCGCTACAAATAGTCTTGCGTGACACTGGGTTCCAGGTGCCACTCCCATGTTCGTCAGTTACCGCATGTTTGTTTAATTGATGACAACTTATCAATCGATATACATCCTTACATATATTTTAAAACATATTTATATGTTTGTAAAAATATTTTAGGAAAAACCAGACATTATTTTTTTTATAGAATTACTTCTAAATATCAAAATGTGTTTCAAACAATAATATTTATTAGATAATATGATTTGAAGTAACACTTTTTAATATAGTAAAGTGTTTCTAGATAAAATCGTTACCAAACCCATCCTTAATTTATATCTTAACCGGTCTAAATTGCATATTCAAATTAATGACAAAAATGAGCATGAACCTCGTTTCATTTTTATATCTTTTTTCTAAAAGATTTCGTTCTATATTAATGCAGCGATTAAGACAAAATAAAAAAATTCTGGAATTTTTTTTTATGGAATATGCTATGTCATTACTATTAGATGCACATTATATAAAATAAGTAATGTAACATTTATTTATGCATATTACACGTGGAGGGGATAAAAAATATTGTTCATAATAAAAAATCTAAACACATGGTATTTATTTATACGAATAAATAGTAGATAACAACTTCTTTGTATATGACATATTTAGAAATTAATTTACAAAAGAGTTCCAACTAATGTACATATATAAAATTATTTATTTAACAACTTAGGTTATAGATCCCAACATCATTTGAGGAGAGCGTTACAAATCTTTATTTAAATCCAATTATGTTTACCTAGATTGTACATTTGATTTAAATGACCAAGATACGAATAAGCTGAAATAATAAGTTTTGTTTATTTTTTATGTATTTACTTTTGATTTGAACCATATAAATTAAAATAGATGACGCCATCAAAATTTAACTGACGGCAACGATCCGATATATCTTACTCTATAATAAAAGAGAGCACTGTTCTTGCGGTTAGTGAGTTTTGTTTTCTGAGTTTTTTTTTCTTATTAGGTGTTTTTTCTTCATCTGCTTACTGAATTTTTTTCTTCACATATATTAATTTCTGACTACATAATATTATAAAACTATTTAGTTCTAGAGATAACTTAAAAATAAATTGTCATTAAATAAAAAATATAATTTCATATATGAATTAAATGAGAAAAAGGTGAATTATCCAAATTGTACTATATTTTAGGTGATTATAAATGATAAAATAAGAAATAAAAAATTTCTTTGCTTTAAGACATTTTTAATATAGTAAAGATAAAGATAAAAATAGAGATTATAAATAATAGATAGGTTTCTATTGTTAGATTTTATTTGATTGTACTTATTTGTTACTAAATGAAAAGTATATTTTTCATATTTACTAATATTATATTTATGTTCGCATGCACATGAACTGCTTGAATAAAAGTTATTGAGTCTAGAACTCATATTTATGGTTGAATCAAATATGCAATATTTACAAACAAAATATTTAGTTATTGGAAAAAAATCAATATACTTTAAATATCGAATCAACATCCATTAAGATAAAAATAAAGCATTGGGTCAAACTCTTCTTAAGTGTTAAATTAATAGTTATGTATAGTCATCAAATTTCGGGAAATGGTAGAAGAGACTATAAAAATTCAAACTATGGAAAGTCTACAGTACCAGACCGGTGTACTAGTGAAGTCCCTCAAATTTGTGTAAAGATACTCTAAATGTGTTGAATAATGAGGTTACACAACACATTTAAGATACTCATAATAGGATACCATATATGTGTTATAAGTACTTAAAATATATTCTTACTACCCCATCATCCAACATAATTAAGGTTATGTAGCATCCCTTTAAACTAATTCTTACTTATCACCTTAACTTTGATGTTGTCAAGTAAGCTGTTCATGGTGTTTTCCATTATTTCGTTTTTAGTGTAGTCTGCCACTTTAATTATTTTTGTTTACGTATCTTAATTTAAGTTTTTAATTTGTTTCCATATTTTTAATTTTATTCTTGATTTATTTCGTAATTTTATACGACCTTAATTTTTAATTTTGGTTTTTCCTGATATTTAGGTCAGTGTCAATGACTTTTCAATGCTCATTTGTTTTCTTTGTTAACAAGAGATACATCAACTTCAACAATCGAGCTATGTTATTTTCTTTCAATAGTTTTCTTACAATTATCTAGTAAAAGTTTTTTATTTGATTCTCATTCAAGCTGTTATATAATAAAATTTTGGGATTCGTTTCATTTGATACATTAAACATGTTGATTCGGATTCTATATATTTATTACATTATTACATAAATAATGGCAGAGCAAACTCAAAATTTAGTGCATTTCCTTCAAAACATTCTATTGGATGACGCATGAATTTCATATAGTTCAGGATTTAAACTTTAACGTTTTAAAGTCACTATAAGAAATATGACTTCTAGCGATGAAATTTTTCGTTGCTAAAGGTATTAACTTTGGTTGGTAAAAGTTTTCCCGACAAAAAAAATTTTGTCGCGAGGGTCACTGCCAAAAGTGTGTGGCAGTAGCCTTTCTCGACAAATATCATATTTCATCGGGAAAATGTTTGGTGACAAAAGATTTTTCGTCGCTATAGGTTTACTGATGGAAGTTTTGTTTGTCGTTGTTGTCGACGGTGACAAAAATCTTTTTGTCACGAAAAGTGCGATGACGAATTTATTTTATTTGTTGTTGAATCTTATTTGTCTCTTTTGTCTAGGGTGACAAATATTATTTTTGTCGCTAAAAGTATTTGCAACAAAATAAGTTTTCCTCGCTGTAGTTTCTAGAGAAGAATATGCTTTTGGTCACTAAAAATCATAAATTAATTTAATTATTTTTTATATTTTCCTATATTTTGGTCAGTGAAAATCTTAAATTAATTTAATTAGAACTTTGGTCACAATTTTTCAAGACCAAGTTTTAGAAAAAAGAAACAAGAAAAGAATAACATACATAGATAATAAATAAGTACATATTATCATTATCATGTTTGGATTGTGCATAAACTTCACATTAGTTAACCAAAAAAGCTTTTAAACATAAAAAACTTTCAAGAATCATAATTGTTTGAGTAGAGGAGTAAAACCGTTACTAAGAGCCCAATACTCCAATAAGTTGTCTAGTGTGCTCCGAATTGTGGACACTTCTGCTTGTAAATTTTTCTCTTTACTTTCCGAATGTTTTGAGGATGATGATGTAGGTGGTGCTTTATGTCTAAGACCCATATTTCTCCCAAGGACCTCCTCCGCTACTTCTTCAACATCGCAAGGTTGGGTACCCTCAACGACATGCTCATCCCGTAACGAACACATACGCTCCTCTAAAAATATTATATGTACATTGTGTAAACTAAATCTTGCAAAGCATCGGAAGAGAGAAAAAAGACCCACAACATGTATGTCAAAAATATGAAAAGCCCAATTTCCAACTCCTTCATTTTCTTCCGGCTCATCCATTAAATAAAAACTCTTATCATCCATAACTTCTAGCTAAGCATAATTATTTCATTCTATAGCAGTGAAAGAAGAAAATATTTTCAAATTAATAACACCACACAATTCTCATATTAAAACAAGGGAACACATATCAGAAGCAATATTTCCATATGAAACAAACTAAGATGGTGATAAGATTAAATCAAATAGACTTCGGAAATATCTTCACTGGAATGAGTCTATAATCATACTTGGAAAGGGTGGACAATTAGCTAGAGCAGCAGGTGCTGTAGCGAAACTGATTGCAAAAGAGGGGAAATCGTCCACATTAACTTTTTGGGGAGGTCTGCTTGATATCCAAAAATTACTCAGCAACAGTTGGACATGTGGGGAAAGCTAGGGTGAACCAGAAAAGTTTGGGTAGAGTCATATCTAAATGTTGACTAGGTAAATGTCATGTAGTAAGAGGAGTAGTTATGAACCCTGTAGACCATCCCCATGGGGGTGGTGAAGGGAGGGCCCCAATTGGTAAAAAAAAAAACCCACAACCCCTTGGGGTTATCCTGCACTTGGAAGAAGAAGTAGAAAAAAGAATAAATATAGTGATAATTTGATTCTTCGTCGTCGTAGTAAATAGAAGGTAAAATAGAATTTGTTTCTTCATGTTTACAAAAAAAAGGAATGAAATTCATTGTGACGCGTTCACTAACAAAAATTATTTTGTAGCAAATCATTTATTAAAAAAATAAATAAGCTTAACAAAAAGGCACAAAAAGAAATTATAGAAACTTGGTCACGAGCATCTACCATTATACGCACAATGATCGGACATACTATTGCTATTCATAATGGAGGGAGCATTTGCCTATTTATATAAGAGATCGTATGCTAGGTCATAAATTGGGAGAATTTGTGCCTACTCAAAATTTCTGGGGACATGCGAAAAATGATAATAGATCTCGTCGTTAATAATTAATATTATTTAAAAGAAGAAAATAAAGTGAATAGATATGGAATAAAGATGCTTATCGTTCATTAATGAGGGGTGAACCTTATGATAAAGAAGATAAAAAAGAATCGATATACAGAAGTATACGCTTTAGGTCAACATATTTGTATGTCCGCTCACAAAGCGCGAAGAGTAATTGATCAGATTCGAGTAGACACAAATTCTCCCAATTTATGACCTACCATTCGTGGACGTTCTTATGTTATCCCATTTTTAAATTGGTTTATTCTGCAGCAGCAAATTCTAGTCACAATATGGATGTACTTATGGTGGAACAGGCCGATATGGTCTTTCACAATAAAATGATAGATGGAACTGCCATTAAACGACTTATTAGCTTATTAATAGACCACTTCAGAATGGCATATACATCACACATCCTGGATCAAATAAAGACTCTGGGGTTCCAGCAAGCCACTGCTACATCTATTTCATCAGGAATTGATGATCTTTTAACAATACCTTCTAAGGGATGGCTAGTCCAAGATGCTGGACAACAAAGTTTGATTTTGGAAAAACAGCATCATTATGGAAATGTACACGCAGTAGAAAAATTACGCCAGTCCATTGAGATATGGTATGCTACAAGTGAATATTTGCGACAAGAAATGAGTCCTAATTTTAGGATGACTGATCCTTTTAATCCAGTCCATATAATGTCATTTTCGGGAGCTCGAGGAAATGCATCTCAAGTACACCAATTAGTAGGTATGAGAGGATTAATATCGGATCCATAAGGACAAATGATTGATTTACCCATTCAAAGCAATTTATGTGAAGGGTTGTCCTTAATAGAATATATCATTTATTGCTATAGAGCCCGTAAAGGAGTTATGGATACTGCTGTACGAACATCAGATGCTGGATATCTTACACGCAGACTTGTTGAAGTAGTTCAACACATTGTTGTACGTAAAACCGAACTGAGGGATTTCTGTGACGCCTTGAAATGGGATGATGTCGGAAAGAATTTTTATCCAAACATTAATTGGTCGTGTATTAGCAGACGATATATATATGAGCCCGTGATGTATTGGCATTCGAAATCAAGATATTGGTATTGGACTTGTCAATCGATTCATAGCCTTTCAAACATAACCAATATCTATTCAGAGCCCCTTTACTTGTAGGAGTACATCATGGATCTACCGATTTTGTTATGGACAAAGTCCTACTCATGGTGACCTGGTCGAATTGGGAGAAGCTGTAGGTATTATTGCGGGTCAATCTATTAGAGAACCGGACACTCAACTAACATTAAGAACTTTTCATACTGGAGGAGTATTCACATGGGGTACTGCAGAACATATACGAGCTCCTTCTAATGGAAAAATTAAATTCAATGAGGATTTGATTCATCCCACATGTATACGTCATGGACATCCTGCTTTGTTTTGTTATGTAGACTTGTATGTAACTATTGAGAGTGAGGATATTATCCATAACGTGACTATTCCACCGAAAAGTCTTTGTTTAGTTCAAAATGATCAATATGTAGAATCAGAACAAGTGATTGCTGAGATTCACGCGGGAACATACACTTTCAATTTTAAAGAGAGGGTTCGAATACATATTTATTCCGACTCAGAGGCAAAAATGCATTGGAGTACCGATGTGTATCATGCACATGAATTTACATATAGTAATGTCATTTCTTACAAAAAAATAAGTCATTTATGGGTATTATCAGGAGGCTCGTGCAGATCCAGTGTAGTTCATTTTTCACTCTACAAGGATCAATATCAAATTAACGTTCATTCTATTTCGACAGAAATTTGTGAAGTCAGTGAGAATCTTTGTGAAAGGGTGCACAATTAGCTAGAAAATTCACCCAATTAGGTATTGGGGGGGACCACTTCAAGGAAACTCACCAGAAAACCCACAAATTCAGTTTATTAAGAGAAAAAAAGAGTATCTATATAAAAAAGTTATAATAACATAATCAAATATTAAATTATCTTTTCTAAATAGGAAAAAAATCTATTATTGATCCAATCCAAGTAACCAAGTAAATAGACGAGATTTTCCTCACTAACAAGGGACTTTATTCACGTAATAACCATATCATAAAATGTTATTCGCGTAGCAACCTCAGCGTAAAATGTTACGTAATTTATAGATATATATATTCTATGGCATATAATAATATACTGTGTTATGCATATTTACCGCAGTATATTTTAATATACTATCAATATATCATAGTATATATGTAGTATATTTTTACATACCATTAATATATCGTAGTAAATCAGTATATACTATTAGTATTTTTTTATATACCATCTGATACCATACCCATTCCCACACCCAAGCCCGACCCCTCCTTCTTCTTCCTAATCCCTCTCACTTGAAAACAAGAAACGGAGGGAGGATGATAATTGTTTTATAAAAAAGGAAGATTAATATACTTGATTTTAATTGTTGATCAATTCTGTATAAACTTCTATAGATGATGAAGATAAATTTACAAAGTTCACCCAAAAACCAAAAATTAAATTTGAATTATCCGTTTGAATTAGTGCGCTACCTTCTCCCCAAGGCCTCCTCGGTCTTCTTGGACATGGTTTATGTCTGATTCCACCTGAACTGCTAATGTAGGGTTTTTTGGGGAAATGGCACCGGGACACTTTTCATATAAATAAGTTCTCTTTCGTCTTTCGATAGTTCTGACCTGCAAAGTGAGCTCCGAAAACTGGTAACCTATGACCAAAAAGCTAAAAATTAGGCATAGTAGCTATGACCAAAATTCTTCAATGTTTTGGTTTGAAATAATTACCAATGCTAAGCTTTTAATTGATAATTCTCGGATGATCAACAACACTGGGACTGAGAAGGAGAGGCCAACCACAAAGGCTTTTATTTGAGGTATTTTTTTTTAGAATGGAGTCCAAAGGGGGGAAAGTCAAGGCCAAAAAATAAAAGAGAAATAAGGGTTGCACAAGACGAAAAACCAGAGGCAGCGCTAAGGTGCGAGGGGAATGTGAAAACAACAAGAGTTCCACACGAAGGTTCTTATATGGAATAGAAGAAGGATCGGTAAAGTCGAGAAGTAGAGAGAGGCAAAAGATTATATAAGAGCGCAAGAAGCAGATTTGATTGGCTTGGTGGGAAACCAAAGTGAGGAGTAGAAAGGCGGCCAGAATTAGTAGATGCTTGAGAAAGTCTTTTAGTAAAGCAATGACTGTGGAGAATGCAGTCGAGAACGGTAGAATTTTGCCGATCCGGAATATATGATTGAAGCAAGCATTCCAGCGAAACGATCATTTGACAAGGGGCTCTGCCCAACACTGTGAATGACTGACTTTATACCGAGTGAGCAAAAGCAACAATCCAAGCAAGCATTCCAGCGAAACGATCCTTTGAAAATGGGCTCTGCCCAACACTAGGACTGACTGACTTTATACCGAGAGAGGAAAAGCAGCAATCTAAGCAAGCATTACAGCGAAATGATCCTTTGATAATGGGCTCTGCCCAACATGGGACTGACTGACTGACTTTATACCGAGAGAAGAAAAGCAGCAATCCAAGCTCTTTTTGAATCAGATATTGGATAGACTAAGCTAGGTGTAGCTCACTTTCTCTACGGTTTTGCTGAACTTGTCAAGCCCTTTGGGGAATTTTTGAGAATGATAGATTATGGGAGAACACTTTCTAAGGCTGAAAGGGATGACATGGGTTAAACATCTGACTCTGGACGTTCGAGCTCAAGTTATTTAAGAAGGGTCTTCCCCTACTAATGAATTGGGGGTCAAAAGACGGTGCATGAGCAATGTGAGATCCTTTTTTTTTTTCATCCCATCGACAATATTCTTTGGTTTTGGTACAAAATAACTTGCATAAGCAAAGTAGAATATTTGTTACAAATCTAGATCCTGCACTCCCAAGTCTCTAGCTATCATATGTAGTAGTAATAAAGCTATATCTTGTACTTTCTTAGGCCTAACTAAGAAAAGAGGACAAGAGAAGAAAGGCACAAACGAGCAGTTACTAAGAAAAAGATGGAACCCATAAATACTATTCAAAATAGTGAAGGGTGCTTGATAATATCCCATTCCTTGAAAGCCAGTGAATACTAGAGCCAGTGAAACGATAGCTACTAAAGCATAAACTGATCATTTTTTCTTCCCCGCGAGTATAGCATGATGAGCCCAAGTTACGGCAGCTCCGGATGAAAGGAGAATAGGGGTATTAAGAAAAGGGATTGCCTGGTAGGGCCGATAGTAGCACACTGTGTGGGATGGAGTAGTAAGGGACCTTCTCACCTCCTACGAGTCATCCAATGGAAAAGACTTTCTGCGAGTACTACACGAGCTCGTAAGTCAAGTACGGAAGGAGCCTTGTCTACGAAGCAGTGCAACCTCATCTTGCTTGCTTTTGGCGAAGCTTCTAGCATTAGATAATGGACATTATTGTATGGTAGGAATAATACTTTATAGGCTGACCACTACATAGGAGCGATAGCAAAGCCAAGCCGTATAAAGGCGAGAAACCCTTATAGCAATAGCAAACGGCCTACTTATAGCCCTCTTTTCCCCTTTATTCGGGGACTTGAATGGGCTTTACAAGCTCATAAAATGGAAATGATTCACGTTTTCCTCGGACATAAAAGAATGAACATAAAAGGATGAACCTGGTCTGTCTATTTGTATGCATCAACTTAACTCACTCCTAACCGCCCTAGACACTAAAAAGAACACATAATGAAAACCACAATGATTCTATGCTGCCCCGACTCAAAACTTGATGTTTTTTAACAAACGGGACATTCCCAAACTAACTCTTATTTATAAAATTCCTTTCTCGTTCCCATCCCATCAATGAATTTCCATCTTTACTACTCTCGGCTTCTGAGTACCTTTCAATATGGATGATGGCGAAGAGATGATGAGATAATTTATTTCCTGGGTTTCAAGAAGGAAGAGTGAAGAAGCATAAGCCCTTGAATGGACTCTAGCCCTATAAAGGCGACTTGGCTTCCTTTCTTTTTTCTTTGTTCTCTGAGTGAGGTACCTTAAGGACCTAGCGTAACTTCCTTGCCTTGCCTGCAAGCTCCTATAAGGTCTCTATCTAGAAAGAGAAGCACACGGGTTCGAAGGAGATTGCTCTTTCTTTTGAAGTTTATAGAAGCTAAGGAAAGAAAAGACTAGATTAGGTTGCTGCTGTTGTTCCTCATAGCTAGATGTGACTACGGTAGGTTCTGAAATGAGATACCATAGGGATGTCTAAACCTGTTGTTTTAGAACTAGATAGAATGCATAATAAGAAAGAAGATGTATGGTTTACTATAAAAGAGGGCTTTGATGAGTGACACTTTACTTGGGATTTGAGAACACTCTTACTGAGTGGACCAAGGCAAGCAGGGATTGTATTGTATACCATTTACCAGAACAATCATTCGATTAGATTTTTACATAGCTTGCTTCAAGACTAGAAGGGGCAGACATCTAGTTCATTAGCAAAACCAACCGTAGACTATCTTTCAGCTGGGTTGCTTGTAGTGATCGAGGCAACGAGAGAATGATCTAGGGTCATTTTTTCTTAGTGTTTTAAGCGAAATGTTCATTATGATGATAAGTAGTTGATTCGGAGAACTACTATGTCACTACAGGGTATACTCTTCCTCATCTTTCATTATTCATATTTTATGTCTTGGGACATAGATATTATAGATACCCATTATGAATCGCCAAAGTCTTCCTACTTCTCCATTGTTCCAATCAGATCCGAAAAATGATTACCTCTTACTAATGGGGAAAGATTTTCATTAGGGTTTGATGCTCCTCAATGGAGATCCCTATAATAATAGCTTGCTTGTGGAACCCTTTGTTTAGTATTTTAATGGGGGTCTTCTTGTACAGCTTGGCCTTTTCCCTGGCGCAGTGCCATCGAATCTACTAGTCTTCCTCAAAGCCAATGGGATAGAATTCCTTGCGAATTCTAGTTTTAAACTTTTTCCGTGACAACCCAGAAATGTCATCGCTGAAGTTTAAGGAAAATAGACCATAGAAAATATGTCCTGAACTCCAGAACGAAGGGTATAAATTGAATACTAAAATCGTCTTTAACTACTGAAAGACTGAAATTAGCCTACCGAATAGAACTCTTTATGAGGATGTGACTATAGTAAATAATTCATAAATAAAACATTCACAAGTTGGTAGGGTTTATAGCAAGACTTGGGAGGAGCATCTGAAACACGTAGAGACTATTCTAGAAGCTCTAAGTGAGCACCAGCTGAAAGCTGATACGGGGTTGCAGAATTTCAACCAGATTAGAGGATGACTGTGAGCCTTCAAATCAGATCGATTCAGCTTTTGCAGGCTTTCCAGCCCATCTCTAAATGTTCATTTTGATTCAACGCATGCTAATTTCGAATGTCGGAAGATTATCCACTGGATAATAATGCTCAAATTTAAACTCTCAACAACCCTTCCAAATTCCAGACGAATGCAAGCAGAAAATGATCAAACATTATAAGAAGCTCTTTTGGCTCCTGACATCCTTTTATTTTTTAGAGATTAAGGTTTTCTATTTAGGTTTCTCCTTCCACAGAAGAGGCATGATCTCGAGGAAAGGGGAAGTGAAAGTAGAGGGGGAAATAGAATCCATAAACCAAAAGTAAAAAGAAATTAATTCACCCAAAGACTGAAGACTGAACCAACCTCATTCTTTTCTTCATTACTGCAACGCACCAACCGAAGCAGAAAGCAAAGCTCCTCCTTAATGCCTAAGTGGCTTTTTTTGGAGACTTAGCCCAATGGCTATCACCAGAAGTGTGCTAAGTTAGTCACAGGGAAACCCCTAAGTTCTTTCTAACTTCCTCGGCCTAGCCATTTGCTTACTCAAACTGTACACATTCAAAGAGGGTACAAGATAAATAAGCAAGCCATCCAAGTGTATAGAGTCAGAACCTAACGAAACAACTTAACCAAGCTACAAATTGAGCGCCTAGCGCCAAGCACCAACAAGTCGATGTACATACAAGTGAAAAACCTGACCAATGAACCAAAAGACCGTCTTTCCTGTGTGTGCGTGCTGTTGACTCCTCTACTTAATGGGCTATTTAATTTCGAAACCTACTTAGTTATCATTTCTATTTCGTCATTATTATTTGTATTGTTTGTAACTGGTCACTTTCTTTGGTTCATCATTAATTGTCTTATCTTTGTAGATGAATTACATATGCATTTTCCTCTTTTCCCATCTAAAATCAAAGAATTAGTCATACTTATTCTCTTTGTTATACCTACCAATTCTCTTAAGAGAGTCAAAATCATGACATGAAACCGGTTAAAAACTCCAAAAAAGTCCAATCCAAATCGAATGCACTAGTAAGTCACATGGATATAGGAACGACTTACTGAATTTTATTTGTGGACAAGCCAGAGTTTAAGAAATGAAGATCTTTGATAAGTTTCATTGTAAACATTGTCAAATAGGCTTTTTTCTTGGCCTAGTAAAGCACTCAACTGATAGATCAGGTGAGCTAGCCATGATCATGAAATGCGCCAAACCAGCATATGATAATGTTAATCATAGGTTTCTATATGCTTAAGGAAAATTAGATTAACAGAGTAGAGTACAGAAGTATATTTATAGACAATGGATAGAGTCATAGCCCCACAACTTGACTGAATCTAAAGCAGTGGAATTCCAGTCACGAGCAAGACTCGAACCTGCACTTTCAGATCAATTACATCCAGCTTTTCCCATTATTCAGATCGTGACATGAGTTGTTCTTTACAATAGGCTTTGAACCAATAATAAAGGAGATCTGGTTGAGGGAGGGATAAGTGAGGATACCTGTGCTTATTGGAGACTAGAAGGTCACCGGGTTATTCAAATAGTAGAAGACATTCAGCGAAGTGGTGTAATTAGAGCCTTATTCGGAACCAAGACCCTTTAGAGATATGGGCAAGGCACAATAAGATGTACTGGGCCAACCATGACCCTTTTCGAGCAGCTCTTTCAACTGCCGCCTAATCTCCCAACAAGTTGCTTAGTTTAGCTACTTTCGCCTTTCGAGAATAGGGCGTACTAGTTCTTGAGAGCGAAGACTAAAGAACCTACTATAAAGATAGAGTGTCGGGGACTTATTCTGACTGAAATAAGGCCAACTGTAACTCAATTGGAGGAAAGGGCTGTGAGGTTACCCACAAACTCCCAACTAGTTTGGGTTGGCACTTTTCATTCTTCAATTCATTCGAACGGGTAGGGGTTTCTTTATTTTTTTCTTTTCATTCCATCAAGGTGTTTTGAGAAAGAATAAATAAAGGAAGAGGTCTTTTTTTTGTTTTCAAAATGATCTCATGAGAAACCCGATCATGTTTGTTGAGCTATTTCGTCCATGTTAAAAAGCAAAGGGTATACTAATGAGAAAAATTCATTCAAGTTGGTGGGATTGGATTCCTCCTTGAATAAGCCCTAGGAGATCTCCGTCTTATATCGTCGGCCTCCCACAATGGACGAAGCAGATTTATATCTAGGAGACTTTAGATAACACTGGCATTTATGGTGCTGTCCGAGTCGTGCAAGAGTCTTACCATAGGGACACAAACATTTTTAAGGACCTTATGAGTAGTGGAGCTGGGTGACGAATAACCAACATTTGAAGAAAAAAACCTTATGGGACCTGAATAAAATAACCGGCCTTCCTATTTATGGCCAAGTTTACGACGAGTACACTCCCGAGAAATGGGAACATTTGATTTCTCTTACATTCTATGTTCCCCAAACGGATCCTATCAAATATTTCACATTTTATATGATCATCTCTATTTTCGGTATTCGGGGAATCCTCCTTAACAGACGAAATATTCCTATTATGTCAATGCCAATTGAATCAATGTTATTAGCTGTGAATTCAAACTTTTTGGTATTTTTCGTTTCTTCGGATGATATGATGGGTCAATCATTTGCTTCATTGGTTCCAACGGTGGCAGCTGCGGAATCTGCTATTGGGTTTTGTTAACTAAGCGAAACATTCCTAAACTAACTCTTTTTTATCAAACTCCTTTCAAAACAGCCCTTACCAAGCAGTTTCACAACCGGCTCGGTTCCAAAAGGTGAGCTCCTACTCCTCCTTCTTCATCGTCATTGGTCCTTCGTTCGTAGTGGTCATTGTATAATGAGAAAGTTCACCCCTGCCTTTAGGTCCCCTATGAATTAGTTCTAAGAAAGGAATGCGATAACCAGAGAGAGAAAGCACGGGTGAAGGGCCCCATACATCAGAATGAAAAAAGGCTAATGGAATTGAGACAATCAGAAGATTGGAATTCATAGATGTTGCCCGTGTTTGGCCAGCTGGCAGCTAAACCAAGAAGTGAATGAAGAACTAGCAAACGCAGAAAGAAATTAAATGTGTTCTAGTTTGTTCAATGCAGTCGAAGACCTAACAACCAACAAGAAGACCTCTATAAGCCGTTAGTTGCCAAAGATTAGGAAGCTCTTTGTTATGAAGAAGCAACAAAAAATAAGAGGAGAATGAAGGTCAAAAGCATATATGGTGGCTACGGGCGTCACCCTATAGCTATGACATTATGCGTGTGTAGATCCTTGACAACACAGAGGAAGTCAGAGTAAAGATGACATAGCTTTGGCGATCATCACAAAGTTGTCCAACCGATCCAAATTTTTGAGAGACTGACTTTAGGAACCAACATAGCATCATTGAGATGAAGAAAATTGCCAGAATGAAATGATAAAGAAATAAATCGTACGAATGTCTGAAATAGAGAGTGGGGTGTGGTCACCGGTGAAGATGACACTTTTGCCTTGGTACGACGAGGATGAGACAAATGCAGCCGGATTACTCGTCATATGATGGGTAGCCCCAGTGTAAATGTAAAAAAACCATTGAGAATGACGCTTGGAAGATGAATTCATAATACCCACGTGATGAGTTGTTTGATGCGAAGCAAAACTCTGTTACAACCAGAGTTTAGGTTATGAAACTAAGGCGGCCATTTAACTTACTTGATGATTCTTTTTTTTAATTTCTCAGCAGCTCGCCCTAGTTCGCTAGGAGCTCTTCTTGCACAACAAAATGATAAAGGAAAGGAAGTTGCTCTATATAATCTAAGTCGTACCCTGGTGGATGCAAAGTCAAATGCCTCAAACATAAAAACGATATACCTCACATTTGTGTTTGCAGTACAAAATCTCAGACACTCTCACCTGGAACATCCCGTTGAAATCTTACCTTAAACGCCTATATTTAGATCAGGACTTTACTAATACTAAGAAAATCAGGCTCACTTGCAGCTACTCAAAAAAAGATATGCTCGTATTTTTTAGCCTGGCATTTCTATACCAAATTATATGCATATATACCGCCACATGATTGATCGTTGTTAGAAGCTAGCCAAAAGGATTCATTAACCTCTTGAGCAAAAGCTTCAAGGTCATTATGAGATGCTCCAAGCGAATCTCTATGTCCGAGGAATAGAGAGCCGTGTCAAGGTCCGGATTGAAAGGCACCAAGACAAACCTCCCCAACAAGATCTCACTATAGGCGCATCAGGGAGTTTTTGAATAGGAATATGAATATGACTCTTCCCAACTCAAGTCAAGCGAAGCGTAGTGAGGAAGGAGGGGAAGTGCTACTTGAGAAAGGCTAAGTGAAGTACTTCTCGGGACTTCTATTTTCTTCTTGCTTATCACTTTTGGAGAGTCAGGGTTATGCAGGTTCTGTCGGTTCTGAAGGAAAGACACTATACTTCTACGCTAAGACCATGTGCTCCCGGGAAACATATAGTACTCTATTCAATTACACAAATCGGGAGTAATCGAAAAAAAAGCCAGACCCGGTATGGTATCCCTTGGAATCCTTAATATGATGCTACCAATAATTGTACTAATCATCTCTATGGTACTTATTTCCGCACATTTCCCTTCCCTTGGAAAGGATATTCCCGCTATTCCTTCCCGGCTTATTGTTCCACGAGGGTTTTCATCATTTTTTCTTTTTTCAATCATTAGGTAATTAGCACCTAATGATCTATGGAATACCAAAAATTTTGTGTACTTCTGTATCTCATTTTCTATCTCGTCTTTGGTATCATGATTCCCATACATTCATTATAGTCTCAATTTTTGAAGTTTGGCATCAAGTTTAATGGGGCATATATTTGTGAGGCGCTCCTTTTCATACACCCCCATAAGGTTGCGATTATCCTTGCTTCATCGAGCTCATCTTACTCGAGACGTTCAATTGATTCTTACTATAACAATTCCATTGCCTACTAGACTTTTCTAAAATAAGAAAAGATGCATGAACCACTCTTTCTCTTATATAAGTTATTTGAAGATAGTGATTTGAATGCCTATGCGCTTGCCTTTACGACCTGCCTTCCTTGAACTACTGCACTTGCGCATACCTTTTTGGCTCTATCCAGAAGATAGCTTAAACTGGCATTGTGACTAAAGATATATAGCCATTCTATGTACTGAGACCCTTTCTCTACAACTGGAAGCGAAAACTGAGGTGGGTAAGGTCTTTGGAATCAAAGCTTCCAGAACTGGCCCTGCCCTTTTCTTTCTTGCTTAATGGCATTCCTTGCTTAGTTTTGCAAGCTCCTTCCTTTGTTGAGCTCTGTCATACCGCTCTTCTATCTCTTTCATTGGCTTCTTCCCTATTGGCTCACCCTTGTATCAGGCCTTGGTATGGCCTATACATGATTGGACCATGACGGTTTATTTTGGCAAGGTTAAGAATGGTGGGTACCTATAACCAGACTCAATCATTGCAGTACTTGAGAATAAATAAAAAATGCTTTTCTTTTGTTGTGGTAACGCCCTTCTAGAATGACATTTAACGTCCCTTTATGACTTTCCCGATCGGCGCCTCGGGTTAGTAGATGGGCTCCAGGACATTACTACCACGGATACTATCGACCCGAGCTAAAAAAAGAAAAAGAATGAACTAAAGCGAGGAGTTCATTGGCCATACCTTCCATTGACGACCCGGGCTGGCTTGGGTTTGTCTCTTACACTGCTAAGTGGATTTGGCTCAGAGAGATCTAGATCGAAGGAAGTCTCCAACGAGTAAGGTCAAAGTAAATATCAATAATCAAATACCGATGCCACGCATGAGGGACAGTGGGAAATCCTACAGCTAGTGGAGAAATAGGGATAATAGACACATATACCATATACGTTGGGCGTAATGATGAAGAGAGTTAGGAGGGGAGGAAAGATATGATGAAAGAAAGGCACGAGGATTATAGACTGTTGTGTAGCGGGAAACGAAGACTTGGGGCAGTAGGCAATCCGATCGGGAATAGTCATTCCCAGGTGGGGTATTTACATCTGGAAAGTCCATTATCTTTCTTTTTACTTAAAAAAGATCCAATGAAGGATGAGAATCAAAGACTCCCTAAGAGGGTGAGATAGAATTCCTGACTATCGGTTCTGGTGTGAGTGGGTCATCGGGTAAAACATCTCTGGGATAGGCAAAAATCAAGTGGATATTTTTTACTCGATTGAACGTCACTTGCAAGATGATGACATCGAGTTGGCGTCGGAGAAAGACTCGGCATTCAGGTGAGCCGCTCGGTGGTGTGGTAAGTAGTTGGTTTAGTACGCCCTACCAAAACAGCTCCGAAACAAACAAACATGTGCGTCTCGTACTCACGAGGGACTACCAGTGATATACTGGAGGAAGGTGGGGATGACGTCAAGTCCGCATGGCCTTTATGGGCTGGGCCACACACGTGCTACAATGGCAATTACAATGGGAAGCAACGCTGTAAGGCAGAGCGAATCTGGAAAGATTGCCTCAGTTCAGATTGTTCTCTGCAAATCGGGAACATGAAGTTGGAATCGCTAGTAATCGCGGGTCAGCATGCCGCGGTGAAGTTTGGTGGGCCCTCATACTTTGAATCACCATCCAAATAATTGCTGAGAATATATAGGGCTTTTGTCATTTAGTATTGCTTTGGCTTCGTCGTCTGTATCTTACTGGCGCGTGAGCTACCACACTTAAAAGAAAATGAATGAAGGAAGAAGGATTAGCATTTGAAAGACTACAAAAGTAGTCTATCAATGAATTAGCGTAGAAGAGAGAGTTTTGATAGATCTGTGCTTTAGATGCTATATGAATCAATTCAGTATCAACCTGTAAAAGAGAGATACATGCGCTTGGTTGAGACTCGTTCTTTAGAACCTATAACATTAGTGAGTTAGCTTCCTTTCTCTGATTCATCCATATTCCTCAATTGTAAGCTTAATTCGAAAGAGAAAAGTCAATAGGAAAGTAGGCTATAGGATGAAAACCCCTTCCTTTAGACTGAGTCGTATCGGGGGAAAGAAATGAATAAGGTTAAGATGCTCATACTTTTCCTTTATGTGCTTCCCAGCAAATCAAACTATAGGAGCATTCAGTTGACTTCAAAAATCACTCTCTTCAAGCTCTTCTTTTATAGGGGATTATACCGAGAATCAATATCTTAAATAGGCCTTTTAGACCGAATCTCTCATAGGTAAATTGAAAAATGTACAAGCGGTAAGGCTCGCATAGGTATGGCTCTAAGCTCATCTGGATCTAAAAACGCCAATCCTCTTACTCCGGCTCTGATGGTGCAATTGGGAATATCTCTCTCACCTGGTCAGCAGTACCTCATTCATTCCTCTGATTTCTCCCATGTCTAGAAGCGAAGCGGCATCAAAGGAAGAAAAAAAGGGATATGCTCGGTAGGCTAAGTAAGTACTTCCATTGGCCAATACTTCTCTTGTTAGGCTAGCTAGTAAGTAACGTAGACGTAGTTGGCAAGGTTTTCAGGCTAGTAGCTTATGAGTCAGAAGCCTCTTCTTCTCCTTCTTTCGAGCCTAGGCTTTTGTTGGATGTTGCTTAGTTTATATGTCCATCTTTTCCCATAAACTAGAGTTTTTTTCTCCCTCGAATAAGTGGAAATACATACAACGAGCGATAAAGATTTGCTCAAGAGAACGGTCAGCTTCATCGTCTTGACCTTCCTTTAGCGTTTGTTTACCTTGGTGCGTTTCAGCGAGACTCGATTTACTGTGACTTTTCACTTTAGTGTATAAAGACGTCAAAGAAGTGATCGACAGGGCAAGTGAGAAAGTCCTGAACGAGATCCCTTCATAAGGGTTTGGATATTTATCAATCTATCAAATATGATTCGACAGCGGGAGGAACCTTTTTGAGACGATTCAAAAAGCCAATCACTCAATCTTCTCCGCAAGACAAGCACTTGCATACAGAAAGACCCGAGACCTTCACAATGCTTTGTACCTTCATGCGACAACCAGAGAATCAACCATAACACCTAGACAAGGACCATATTCAAAGATCGTGTACCTAGGCCAGGAGTTAGCAAGCATAGCAAAGCCTATTCCAAAGTGGAGCTCGTCTTCCTAGTCGAGCAGAGGAATTTGGCAATTGCATCAACCAGGCGAGGCTAATTGATATTCCTGCTCGTGGGGATTGGTTTACTTGGAGCAATAGGAGTGAAGGACCTAGGCGTATTCAATGCAAGCTTGATCGGGCCATGGGGAATGCAGAGCTTTTTTTGAATTTCCATTGTCTAGAATGGAATGCCCATTTTTCAGCCAGGAGCTATCGAATCGCTCCTCCATTCTTCTCAGTTTCACAGATCAGTTTGATGGGTAGAAGATTTCATTCAAATACTTTAATTACAAACAAGACTAAGGATGTTAGTTTCCTTGAGATCGTGGGAAATGCGTGGAACCAGGAAAGATGGAACCCATCTTTGTAATTGTCTCGAAGCTTAAGTGTGTGAAGCAGGCCCTTCCTGTACTTTCCTGATTGTAGGACTGTGGAACAAGATAGGTAAGTCAGCTCAAACAAGTAGCGGCTACTACTATGAGTAACTGCTCTATTGTTTTAGTCCCTTCGATCTTTAAACAAGGGATTGTTATCCTCCAATGATACACTCATTGAGGAAAGGAATAGGCTCTACTACTAGCTATCTACTAGTAACCTTACCTGTAGTAGGAGATACCATAGTGACTTGGCTTTGGGGTGGTTTCTCCATGGACAATGCCACCTTAAATAATTTTTTAGTCTTCATCATTTACTCCCTTTTCTTTTAGTAGGCGCCAGTCTTCTTCATCTGGTCACATTGCATCAATATGGATCAAATAAGCCATTGGGTGTACATTCAGAGATGGATAAACCAGGAAGTTGCCAGAAAAAGTCTAAAGTGCCACTAGCACGGCTTGCACTACTGGTCTAAACTTTTGAGTCAGTAAGCAGCATTCACGGTCTCGGTAGTATTCACAGTATTAGTCTCAGTAGCCTTTCATATGGCATCGGTAGAAGCGCTGACTCTATAAGTGAGCATCTCAGGTGTGAAGGAAGGGCATCGGCAGCGGTAGTACGATTCTATCCGTTCGAGTCACTTTCTTTATAAGCAAGGACCTTCCTAACCCTGATTCTCTGAGTCACTTACCGATTTGCCTTACGTACCGAGTTGCCTTACTCGTGGGTTTTCAATTTTAAAGGAATTCTTGCCAAGATGATGGATCCTGCCATAGGTGCCTCTACATGAGCTTCGGGTAACCAAATATGAACTGGTACCATAGGCACTTTGACGGCGAAAGAGGCGAAAAAAGCAATCCATAAGAAGATTTGGCGCCGCTCACTAAATTCTATGGTTAATGAGATTTGTAAATCGGTGGTTCCTGTTTGGAGAAGAATCAATAGAATAGCTAATAGCATGCCTCAAATGAGAACCACCTCATGAACAATGAGTCCCACAGAGCGCTAACTATCAATTGAATAAGAGAAGACAGATCGTAAGGATATTTTTTATTAGTTAGCACTACCTCGATGTGATGAGATAAGAGTAAGAAAGCAGCAAATCCTTCCTTCAACTATGGCAGTGAAAGTATAATCTTAATCCGCCTTTCAGCTAGCACTTGGGATAGTTCAAAAATAAATTTCCCTAGGGTGCGCGCACTTCTAAGGGAGGGAATATCAGGAGTGGTAAGGCTAAATCTTCGGGGCCTTTTTTCACTTCTTCGTAAGCCAAAACAATAAAAAGCGGTCCCTTACCCCCCTAAGTCCCCCGAGGGGGATGGGGATGGAAAGGGACTGCCCTTACTCCATTCCTTCATTAGGAATGTCGGCTTGACTTAAAGTATACGAGAGTCTTTAAAAAAAAGAAAAATGTTCCTATTGTAATGATTGCCAATAAATTACCCTACTCAACAAGGGATCACGGACCTTTTAGAGCAAGGTTATATAGGTTAAGATTATCGCGTAAGATGAGCTCGATGAAGCAAGGATAATCACAACCTTATGGGGGTGTATGAAAAGGAGGGCCTCATAAATATATGCCCCATTAAACTTGACGCTAAACTTCAGAAATTGAGACTATAATGAATGTGTGGTGATCATAATACCAAAGACGATATGGAAAATGAGATACAAAAGTACACAAAATTTTTGGTATTCCATAGATCATTAGGTTTCGATTACCTAATGATTGAAAAAAGAAAAAATGATGAAAACCCTTGTGGAACAATAAGCCGGGAAGGAATAATGGGAATATTCTTTTCAAGGGAAGGGCAATGTGCGGAAATAAGTACCATATAGATGATTATTAATAAGGAAGAAAGAGAAGGGGGAACAGAGTGGCACTTTAGACCAGTAGTAGTCAGAAAATCATCTACGAGAGAGTTCCTAAGTGTAAAGCCGTTATTATGTGTTTGCTCTAGTTTTTGTTGTTTTTTATGTTGAAAGGGTTTTTCTTTATCCATGGGAAATGAGTTTTGATGTATTGGGGGTCTCCGTATTTATAGAAGCTTTCATTTTCGTGCTTATCCGATGCAGTTTATGCATGGCGCAAGAGAGCATTGGAATGGTCTTAGCTCCTGAATATTCAGACGAAAAAAAGATTTTGATAGTTATGAATTCCATTGAGTTTCCCTTACTTGATCGAACAACCCAAACTTCAGTTATTTCAATTACATCAAATGATCTTTCAAATAGGTCAAAACTCTCCAGTTTATGGCTGCTTTTCTATGGTACCAGTTGTTGCTTCATTGAATTTGCCAAGGCCATAGTAGTGACCAACACTACCTTTTCCTAATCATCATAGAGTTTTCCCTTTGCCCTTCTTTTATGGGCACTCAAAACTCAAGTTTCCTTTCTTCTTGCAGGACCAACTCTCTATGTTTTTCAGGTCCTTCTGCACTCACGTTTTGCTTCTTCTTTTTTCTTTAATCTTCTTTTGCGCATCATTAGTCTTTTTAGACTATTGTTCAAATCTCTTTTCAGCTTCTGCCTAAAGAAAATGGTATGTCCCCCCCCCACTTTACTAATTGGTATGATGACTAGTAAGAGGAAGCAAGATAGTCATATTGGCCGGAGCACCTTAAATCGGCAACAGCAAGACCAACCAAAGAAATAGGAATAGAAAACGGGACTCGATTGAACGTATCAATATACAACCAATCGATCAAGAGAGAAGAGTGATGTCATACCTTGAGTCACTCGCTTCCATTGGGTGAACTTTCATCTGTTCTCTTTCCTTCCTTCTACTTTTATGGTAAAATGAACCACTTTACTTATCACAGTGAGATCTATTTTCTTTGATCCTCATCTCGTTCATTCTTGATGGCAGCTAGTTCCTTCGACTTGCTTGGCGGAAGTTCACTATGAATGGTAACATCTTAATTGAAACTAATGCGACGGGTGTCAATTACCAAAAATGACTCGACCACTAACTCAGTCCCACGGGACAAAGTTGTGCTCGAAGAGATGCGAAGAATATTTGAAGCCAGCTACGCATGATATGCTAAGAACTAAATATAAAGGAAAAAAAATGATTCTATGCGCAGACGTGAAAGCTTTATCAATAGAATCATCGTTGAGAATTGAATAGTATTACATAGGAAGATCTTTTATCCATATCAAAATTTTATTCCCGATTCAATAAAAAATTTATGGATTTTTTGACTTTTTTTCCTTTCTATAACCGACTGCCCCCTTGTACAATACAATCATATGTGTCTCACATGACCACCTTTACACTCACATTGGTTATAAATAAACCCTTTCAATAGAAGCGAAATGGAAAAAAAGTTTAGAACTGAACTCCTTCCTTTTTTAATGTTCTAATCTTCTTGGAAAACAAATAATTATGAGAAAGAAGAGCCCCAATATAAAAAAAGAGAATATTCCATCATATTCATTGAAAATAAAAAAGTGTGTTCTTTCGACCCTTAAACTTAAAAAAAATTGGAATTCCCTCGTTAAGAGAGATGGGATCCTTGTTTGATCTTATTAATATCCTCTTTCCTTGAATTATTAATGGGACGTATATATCAAAAGCATAGTGTGAAATTTGAATGAGATACATTGTTTCAAATTCAAATTAGTAATGGAGGTTACAAACCATCGGTAAGCCAATAATGACAATAATGGAATAAGAAAATGGGGAAGCCAGCACGCGGTACACAACATAGAGTAGGACATAATCAATACAAGTAGTGGGGAAGCTGGGCAATCAACCATGAAGACAGAAGAAAGATAGCAAACTAGCTCATCAATACAGCTAATTGATTCGTTAGGTGACATGAGTGACTCAAGCTAATAGGAAACCGGCACGTACCTCGCTTTCTTTCTTCCTTTGGTTGAGTCAATAAAGCTAGCTGCTGCTTTTAAACTATACTGATGTAGTCGGCGGTAGTTGGAAGCACAGTACGGGCATAATCAATCCCCAAGCATCATTTTAGCGCTCATTAGTCTTAGTGTGAAACCCAAGAAAAAGGAGTGCAATAGGTCACTATAGGGGCATGAACCCTCCATAGAAGACCTTCTTTTAGGCGGAATTCCACTTATAGATAGGATCCAGGCCTTTTTTAGGGGCAGAATTCATAACAGGGTCAGGGAAACCATTCAAGCGCCGAGATGGAGATGCCTCTGTTGCGATAGAGGATGAAGGAGAATTCGTAGGCAACTGGTCATTACTAGAAGATGATAAAGATGCAGGCTGCTCTTTCTTATTAGAAGAGCAAGGTACAAGTGCAGGCAGCTCAATAGAGTGTTGCGACCCTGATTTCCTTGAGACTCTGACTCCTCCTGATGCACGGGAGGCGCAAGAAAAACCACTGGTGAAGAAGATCCACAAGTTGCTGATCCAATAGGCGCCTAATAAAATCAGAGGAGTAGAAGAACTCGTGCTCATGGAAGGTAAGATGCCGGGATGACGAGAACGAGAAGAATGATAGGAACATCGAAAGCCTTTCTGAGCTGAAGCTTTCCCCTTTAATAAACATATGTTTGCACGAGGTGCAAGCTTTGATGTAGTTGGGAAGGTATATGAGTATAACATAAAATAAAAGTATAAGACTTTCATGTTAAGACAAATCATCGCTGAGTATAGTGTCATTATTTATTGAATGACCCACCGTCCTCTGAGTCACTCTCGCAAACAAAGGAAGGCCATTTCATTACTCGTTCTTTAGAAGTTGAGCCAACTCACTGATGAAAATGGATGGTGACTCGAAGTATGACGGCCCGCCAAACTCAACCGGCTCGCTCACCTTCAAGTTCAAGAGTCATAAGCCAAAACGGCATCATCAAAGTTTACAGCTTCAGCTCCACCGGCTACACAGGAATCGACAGCATCACGAGCACCATCTGCAGCACTCAAGGCACTTGAGCAAGAGCAGACTGCCTCAAAGAAAGGGCCGGACAAAGGACTTGAGTGACTCGCCCTAATCAAAAGATATGGGTATGTTATCTTTCTTGGCACTCTCTTTCATTGTTATGCCAACCTAAAAAGAGAGAGGGATACAGAGCTTGACTTGAAAACAAAAAACTGGCACTACCCCCCTTAAAGGCATATAGGGGACTTTTTTGCTTCCTTAAGTCCAGGATACGAAAACAACTCCTCCCTACTAAAAAGAGTGATTGAGAGTGGATTTCAGGTTCGACAGTGTCGAGAAAGTATTAGCCACCGGTGACCTAACTTTCGTAAAAGCACCATTGGGCGGTGTCGATGATAACGAGATCAGTACCGATGGCACCAATAGCATCCCTTACAGTTCCCTTTGCTAGTAATAGGAGCCATCACCAGGGCTGATGATCCAACCCCACACCGAGATGCCCTTATTATGATGGGCGTGATTCATAGCCGATGTTGGCTAGAAGCAGTCTCTGTTGAAGCTATAGAGCACCTCTTCCAGTTTCAGATCCATCCTCAATGTCGTACTCCTTGGGGTCACCATACTCCTTCAGATATTTTTGTATCCCTTCGGGTACGGTGCTTTCTATATCACGTAATATCTTTAAATCCTCAAAAATCTCTTTGATCCTCGACAGTGAGGTTAAGATCTTCATTTTCACAAGGTCATCCCTACCTAGACACTGGGTACCAATCTTCTAACCCCTTTATCCTTTCTAAGACTTTACTTTGTAATCCCTTATTCCTTGCTTTATGCAGCCTTTAGGCTAAGGCCATTTCCTTGAAGAAACTGAAGAAAAGAGAAGAATCATTCCTAGTGAGAATGTTGTCGTCAACGTATAAAAGAAGGATGAGGCAACGACCACGACAACGATAAAGAAAGATGGAAGAATCTGCACAGCTGCAGTGGAACCCTTTATCAACAATGAAGCAGTGAGAAAAGAGCCAGCAATTTGTGGACTGAACATCCTAGGTTCCTGGAGGTTGTTAAGGAGGCATGGACAGCAAAGGAGAGAGGGAATTCCCAAGTTGTTCCAAAAAATGAAGGCTTACAAAGAATGCTCTTAAGAATTTACTTCATTGTTGATAAAGGGTTCCCTTGTAGGTGTGCAGATTCTTCCATCTTTCTTTGTCGACGTCATGGTTGTTGCCTCATCCTTCTTTTATATGTTGACAACAACATTCTCACCAGGAATGATTCTTCTCTTTTCTTCGATTTCATCAAGGAGCTTGACAACCAATTTGTCTCTTTCATCCGCTGCGTGACTTTCTTGACATGGAGGTCTCTCGCTCCACCTCTAGACTTCTCCTAACCCAAACAAAGTATACTCTTGAATTGAATTTTTTATTAGTCAAATAAAGGCGTGAATGCAAGATGCCAGCGGAATGATCGGCCGGACAGCGGAATGAATCTTTTGTCCTCTTTTCTTAGTTAGGCCCAAGAAAGCACAAGATATAACTTTATTACTACTACAGATGATAGCTAGAGAATAGAGAGTGCAGGATCTAAATTTATAACAAATATTCTACTTTTCTTATGCAAGTTGTTATGTACCAAAACCAAAGAATATTGTCAATGGGATGAAAAAAAGAGAGGATCTTACTTCGCTCATGCATCGTCTTTTAACCCCCTACCGCTGGAAAAGTTAGCAGCCTAATAAAAAGGGCCTCTTTCTTCATGTTAAGGCAGCACATTCGAATAGTCGTAGTGTTAACAGACTTATTGAAGAAAGACTAGAAATGGTTCTGGTCTTCTGATTGTCAAATGACTTTTGACAAGCTGAAGAGAGCAATATCGAACGAACCAGTGCCCAAATTGTCTGAATTTGATAAACCGCTCAAGAAATAAAGGGATGCCTTCAATCGGACTCCTTTGGTTGTTTTAGTGCAAGAAGGTCATCCGGTGGCCTTCGGAAGCTAGAAACTTAATGAGACGAAACATCATTTTACTATTCCCGAAAAGGAGATGACTGTTGTAGTACATTGCTTGCGGCTTTGAAGACATTATCTATTGGGTGGGAAGTTTGAAATCTAGACGGATTATGTTGCAATGAGATACTTTGATACTCAAAAGAAACTTAGGCCAAAACAAGCCCGATGGCCAGACCGACTATAACAAGCTCACGACTCTAATAGAAACAAACGGTAAGCTCTCTGCTCTATTTTCTTGCACTGCTATACCTATAAAAGTTGGCGAGCGCTTCCGTAACCTTAGACTCTTTACGCTCTTTAACTGAACTTGTTGGCTCCGCGTCCACCGATAGAACGCGGAGCGCCGGCTCCGGCCGCTGATACAGTTACCTATTGGGGCTATTATTAGAGAATCATCTTCGTTCCTTCACTTCTTTGCTCAGTCAAGCTTCCTTGTTACTTCGTGTAGTCTCGATTTGTAGTTCGATACACTACTCTAAGGCCAGTTGCCTATACAGTGAGTTTATAGTACACTCAGCTTTGGTTATCGGCTACTCTCTAGATAAACGATTTGATTCAAGCCACTCCACTACTGGTATAGTAGCACCCTGCCTTAATAATCATATAGGCACCAGGGAACCCTACTTAGTAAAGAAGGGGACTCCCTAAACGAGACTGCTAGCTAGTATGGTGGGCTCACTTTGCTTGCTTCCTAGTCAAATATGCCTTCTCTGTCTGACTTTAATATGAATGGTAAAAGAAGAAAATAAAGAAAAAATAAACTTCCTGCGAACCACGTAACCTAATCAATGCGCCTATTCCCCCTAAATCAAGACAAAAAGGATTCCACGGCTCAAGGGATTTTTTAGCCCAAAAGGGACCTCGCTCAATCAGAAAAGAAAAATAAGGGGAAGAAAAATAAGCGAGGTCCCAACAATTTTTCTCGCTCCTCAGAACTCATTCAATGAATTAGGAGACCAAAGAATCATCCTAATGAAAAAAGGGAAGGACAAAGCCATTGGACAAGACTCAGATGACAACGACTCTAATGGCCCATGGGTCACTCCTTGACCTGGATCACCCGCATTTAGTAGTGTCATTGGCGCGGAAGGAGATAGAGAGATCACACCGCTTAAGCAAATTGGAGCAGCCGTAATCAATGAAATGTTTGCTTTTCAAGTTGAGTGAGATATTTGAACATCGAATGTTAAGTATATAACAACTTGAGTTCATTTGCTTTTGGTTTAATATGGTATCGATAGCAATAGCTACTATTATAAGTTCTCATTGGCCACGACCTATAGGAACCAGGCTATCTTGGTCTTGAACTCTTCGGCCAACCCTTCTTTGTGTGTTTCTGAACTGCTTCCTGAACTTTGAGAACCTTGCTTCCCAAGTCGGGATCGACTCTTCAGAGAGGTGGGCATACCATGTAAAGGCGAGCCCCTCCAATGATTGTACGAAGATGATATGATATTTGGCATAAGGACTGAATTGGGGTCTGATCGGTTGTATCAAAACTGGAAGTCACATTTTGAGAAGGTGGTTAAGAGGATGAACTTATAAACCAAGAATGTGGTAATAGTCAGAGAGGAAAGGGAGAGCTCCCGATACTGGCGGTACTCATGTCTGAGGTCTTCCCGGAATCGAGGAGGGAAGACCGAGTCAGTTGTTTGAGGTAGATAGAGAACCTAGTAGTTGATTAGGTATAGTCAGAACCCTCCTTTTTGAAAGAAGACTTTTGAGAGGCCTAAATAATTCACCTAAAGTGGTATGGTACCCGACCGGGCGTAAAAAAAGGCCATTCATAAGGTTTTGACTTTTTTAGAGGACTCATATTTTATGTTATGGATCGATCAAGTTGGAACTAGAATTGATCAAGTTGGAGCGAGAGGTCACCTTGATGTGGTATTCTCAGGGGACGAAGTGCAAAGCCCCGTAGCTTATCTGCGGTCAGGAAGGCAGGCGAATAGCGCACACTTAAAAAAATGAGATATCCGTTTCACACGTAGAATTCTCATTTTTCACTTCTTTTGAAACCCCTTATCAAGTTTTTGGTATCCTATATCTATCTAATTATTATAAAAAGCTATTCAACTGGTCTGACTTAGATAGCCTTTATGGTCTCAGTCATGCTATTTGTCTAGCCTTCAGTCATAATATCCTCTCCACCGTTTCCGAAGACTCCTTCGGCATCAATGTGCTTTTGGAATCTTCCAATGCAAGAGAGAATCCCCTTTCTCTAATAAGAATGTATTGAACCTGCTTGTTGCTAGCCTTGCAATCATTCATCAACTTTAAGGCGAGTTTGAAAGCTTCACAACTACTTTGGAGAGCCCTTCTTGTTGGACTTAGCTCTTTCATAAAAGTAGAGTAGACAGTCTAGTAGTCTACTAGGAGAAAAGAGGAGCTCGCCAAGCAGAGGAGCAATGTCCCCATGCTATGTTCCTATCTCGAGGCAAGTCTGCTATCTTCGCCTCATTGTCTGCCTTTACTTAGTATTTCTTTCCTTGACAAGAGAACTGAAATCCTTCCCTTAGGGTTTTTCATTGGAAAGATCATAAATAATTCATCCACTAAGGGACTTAATTTCACGAGAATGCTGTTTTCTTAACGTTTAATGGACTGTTTATGAGTCAGTTGTCAAAGCTACTACTATACGAAGAAATAATTTTTCAGGCTCGCTTATGATCTGCTGAAAGAGCACATCAGGTTTTTTTTATTAATCCCCCATATGCAAGGTTCCTCATCATCCTTCATATGAGTGGAATCCTCCATTACAAAAATTGAGAGCACATGATTTCTTTCCTTCAGGCATTTTCGAACTTCACATCTTTATAAGCAAGGAAACAACCTTGCTCCCGACATGCTATGATGCCCCAGGGTAGGTAGGAGCGGGTCGAGTCTATAATGCTGTGGAGCAACAGCTGTGTCCAGATCTTGTCTATCTACTCAGAAATTCATCTGGTGACTTCACGATCGCCAAAGAATCCCCAAGAAGTACCAAACATTTTCGATGAGATCCATGGAGCAATTCTTAGATAGCAAGCACTAGCTCCCAGTGCAAATTCATTAAAAGCAAGAAACGAGAATATCGAAGAGAATATTTTCATGCGTGCTGGTGTTCGTGGTCTCTTGGTTTTTCTCATGGGGGAAGGCTAGATTGGTGCATCTACAAGTTGAGAGTGTGCTCGGGCAAGTGGGCTAACCAGAACTACTAGTAACGGGATTTGCCTGCAATACTAGTAAGGGGAATGAAACTCTTATTCGGGATCAGAAAAGGTTGTATTAAAGTTTCGATCGGTTAATAAAATGGTAATTTCCCCTGCCAATACCGGAAGTGATAATAAAAGTGGGAATGCTGTCACTAGAACAGACCACACAAATAGGGGTCATCTATGCATAGTCATTCCAGGTCCACGCATGTTGGAGATAGTTGTTATGCCTGGGATGAGAAAGACTCGGCAATATTGAATGAAATCCTCTATATATTCTCTTAGTGAGTTGGCTCATAGCTATTTTTCTCTCTCCGGGTCACTAGATCGCCCCAGTATAAGCGTCGTACTCCAATAACTGATCCTTTTGTAGGTGAAGGGGCAGGTGTGCCCCGGTCTAATTAAGAGTTTCGCTTATGTATTAGGATAGTTATAGTTATCTAGTCTGGTCTTATTAGGATATATATTAGCAGTAAGTCCCCGGTTACTCACTTGAAAATGGCCTTTAGACCTCCTTCGCCCGCAACTACAAAACTACAGTATTAAGAACTGAACTAGAACTGCCAAGCTATTTTAGAATATAACTGTTGTTCCCGTCCTGCCCGCCTATAAGTAGAAGTATATAGGTAAACTCTAATCCATGAATTCCTTATATTCCAATTCTCAAGTCATACGATTTTCATACGAATTTGTGCCCGAATCTCCTTCTTTTATCTTTGAGCCTTCCTTTAGGTAGCTATAAAGAACATGGAAGTCCCCCTTCTTCTCAAGCAGGAAAGCCCTATTACTCTTATTCTAATGTCCATTGGAGCTTCTATTTTCTTTCTATTATCTGGCTGTTCTATTTACATGTCTGTTCCCCAGTCTGGATTTCTCATGCCCGAGTATCTTTCTTTTAACCTTTCTACTTCTGGTCCATTAAACTCTCTGCTATTGTGATAGCTGAAGTGAGGTCCTTAACTTTCTCCCTCCTAAGTTCGTTCTGAACCCACAACAGCAATCCAACCATAAAGTTGTAAAGCTTATCTTTTTTACTTATACTACCCACTTCGAGCATCAGAGATTTAAAGCTTTTCACATACTTTATAACTAAACCCGTTTGCCTCAAATGCCTTAATCAGTCTCTTGCTAGCCATTGGACATTACATGGTGAAAATGGATTTATTAGCTCTTGTTTTATCTCTGGCCAATCGCTGATAGGTTGGCTTGAAGAATAGGGATTTGAAATGATATAAATTCCTCTTCATTCTATTGTGCTCAGTGAAGGAACTACCTAAGCATACTTTTTCCAATCCGAACTTCTTTGTTCTTTCTAAGCCTTCTTCTTACATAGAAGAACACAACTATTGAAAAAATTGGGATTTTAGTAGTAGGCGGCATCTCCTCTTAGTGAGATCTTGTTGGGGAGGTCTGTCTTGGCGCCTCTCGATCCGGATCTTGACGGCTCTCTATTCCTCGGACATAGAGATTTTCTTGGAGAATCTCATAATGACCTTGACGCATTTTGCTCAAGAGGTTAATGAATCCTTTTAGCTAGCTTCTAACAACGATCAATCATGTGGCGCGTATATGCATATAATTCCGTATAGAAATGCCAGGCTAAAAAATGCGAGCATATCTTTTTTGAGTAGCTACAAGTGAGGCTGATTTTCTTAGTAGGCCGTACTCCATCTTTCTTCCCAACGAGCCCTTTTTTTCTTTTGATTTAGAGGACAGGCGTTGCGTTCAGTTTGAAAGGCATGGTTTTCAGTATGTCTCTAGGTAGGGCCCCCCACTAGTCCGACTAGCTAGTGAGTGGTTCTTTCGGGCAAGAAGCGGGCCGAGCCCTACGTATGGACATCTCCCGCAACGCAAGCTGCATTGTTCACCACCATCCAAGAAGAAAAAGATTCGAGAGTCCAGTATGAAAATACATGCATAGATAGTGGTCTAACGACAAGGGCCAACGATGGAAGCTCGGGACGGAGCTGTATGATGCGGAAGTCTCACGTACAGTTCCCTGAGAAGGGAGTGGCTACCTACTGGAGCTTCGACCAACTACCATCGGTCAATTCAGCTTTGTTTTATGGTGTTCGTGGTCTCTTGGTTTTTCTCATGGGGGAAGGCTGGATTGGCGCATCTACAAGTTAAGAGTGTGCTTGGGTAAGCGGGCTAACCAGAACTACTAGTAATGAGATTTTCCTGCAATACGAGTAAGGGGAATGGAACTCTTGTTTGAGAACTTTAGCTACGGACTTAGGTTAGCTAGCTCAGCTTCTCCTATGGCTAGTTGGATCAAGGAACTAGGGTAATGCGAAGACAAAGAAGGCCTAATGATGGTGACTTGGCTTTGGGGTGGTTTCTCCGTGGACAATGCACCTTGCTACTAGGTCAGTCCCTGCCTTGGAGAAGTATAAGGCCTGTCTTCTTTCTCCCTTTCCCCTCTCCCCGTTCTACCATCCAAAACAAGGCCGTATGGCATATAGCCAAGTGGTAAGGCATCAGTTTTTGGTACCGTCATGCAAAGGTTCGAATCCTTTTACTCTAGATTATGAACACCTGATCGGATCTGTCAAGAATGAGCTGACGACTACAGGGGAAATGGATGACTGAAGTCCCTGAACCCAGCTTGTAGCAAGCTAAAAGTATGATTTGAACCTACTTTGCTAAGATAAGAGATTGAAGGGAAAGACAGACGGCAGAAAGCAATCCCTTTTAACCATCCAACCCGCAGAGTTGAACACAAGGCTGACTTCGGCCAGATTCTATTATCAATCTCCTGGCCCTTGCTTATAAAGATGTGAAGTTCAAAAAAGCCTGAAGGAAAGAAATCGCATTCTCCTTGTAATGGAGGTTTCCAGTCATATGAAGGAAGATGAGGAACCTTGCATATGGGGATTAATAAAAAAAAACTGAAGTACTCTTTCAGCAGATCATAAGTGAGCCTGATAACTAGTATCGCCTCAGTAGTAAGTCATCGACATATGAGCTTTTCCCCTATTCTTAGAGTTCACGTTATGATCTAGAAAATCTAATTTTCAGATGAGTTCCATAGTTTTGGATAGGACAACTGGAAACTAGGAGGTAAAGCTTCTCTTAAAGAAATTGGGCAAATGCGTGTATACTAGCTTACTAGCTTTAGTAGCTTTCTTGTGTACTAGCCGGAAGTAGGGGTACTTTATTTGGGATAGTAGAAGTAGAAGCTATAGGCGAAGGCTTTCGCACCTTGCTGTTAAGTAAGGTGGAAGCTAGCAACTTGCTTGTTAAAGATGCTTGCCCGCGGCTTTCGTAGATATGGGGTTCTATGGCCGATTGTGCTACTTTCTTTTAGAAATGGTTAGTCAGTCATCGAGGAATTCACTAAAACTACATTTGACTGACTATACTCAATGTGTACCTCGCTGGGGGAGCCTAATATTAATAAGAACTCTAAAAGAAAGGATGTTAACTGCCGGATGGGGGGATTGTCCTCCTCACTGACCCAAAAGAAGGTGGCTCTATCGCTAAGCAGGCCGGCAGAAAGGACACCAAATATCTAAACAAAACAAAAACCAACTATATGCTTAACACAAACTTTCCAATCCTCCCTCTAGCACACGGGGATCGACCCTACGCACCGGGGATGAAGCGTAGAGGTCATTTTAGCTTGTTGTACCAGAGTGCTTCATCATCAAAAGAAGAAGAATGGGTTGTAGCATTTCCTATTCATTTTTCTAGGGGATGTAAAATATTGCTTTCTCGTCTAAAGGGGCAGAGCTTACTTAGCCCCTCTCTATAAAAAAAGCCTTTGTAGAAGTGAGGGAGAAAGGAATGCTTCTCGCTCTAGAAATACGAGCGTTGATAACATGGTTCGTTATTTGGACCAAGATGGGACCTACGGAGTTTTAGTAAAATCTCATGATCCAAGTTGTCAAAGCATTTGAGAATATCGGCTTTCATTAGTTTATCAAGCCTACCCCATGTCTGCATTTGAGTAAAGAATGTAATAGGTCATCTACCTCGTTGTCTAGTCAATGTGGATTGGATACAAAGCTTCAATGATTATTTTGTTCATTACGGGTCAAAGGGGATCAATGACCATGCACCAATGGTGGTGCAGTATGGTAGCAAGATGAAGTCAGGGATGAAGCCTTTCAGATTCAGCAATATGTGGACTAAACATGTTGGTGCATGGAATACTACACTCAATTGTCAGCGATAGGGGACCTGGTGAGAGGAAAAGTAGTAAGAAAAACCTGAACCAGAACTGGGGGCGGTGGTGAGAGGAAAAGAGGATCAAAATGTCAAGCATTGCCTTATATAATAGTTGTGGCCACGACCCGAAGGAGCCTTAAGCACTTGCACAATGCTCAAGTCAAGGCTCTGGGAAACGAGAACGAGTAGGATAGAGCCTTGACTTTCTATTATAATAGTAAAGCATGCCATATATATTGAGGGAATGGAGCTATTGTGAAGCCTAGAGAGGCGGAAGAGGCAAATCGCTTCTACTGAGTTCCCCAAAAGTAGCTTAGCTTAGTATCTTAACTCTTTATACTGGCGTGATGCTGCTGAATGCTTCTGATCAATAGGAAGAGGAGGAAAAAAAGCTTATGATGAGCATCTATTTGAGTCGATCATTTCCAAGATCTAACTCAAGTTTTTTCTTATGTAGTGGAAACGCCTTACAATCTGAAGTTTTACGCTTAAGGGAAGAAATGTTCTTGGTGGATGCAGGACTTGAGACCCCCAGAATTTGTATGAAAGATGATCCTAAAAGAGTGCCAATCAACCGAGCCGCCAAGTTTGAGAATAAGGTGGGATCCCTGGATATAGTAGTCGGTGAATCACTGATCAAAGAGCAACTAGAATGAAAAAAGTTATTACATCCTTTCTTTGTCTTTCATCCCCCATGAACAGGAGTGGGGTGTGCTAGCTGTAAGTCCGGTTATGAACATATATCAATGCTGACAACTCGCTAACTGCATAAGAAATCTAGCCCGAAACTAAACCTGTGGAGGTTTTTCTTACTACTTGTCCGCCAGCCAGTAAGTGCTTGGCCTTGGGCATTGATTAAGTGAGAGAGGACTCCCACTTTCGCTCTCCCATCAGTGTGACTAAACTCATCTCCATCTTCTATTCGCCTGGCCTTAGCTCTGAGCTTTCATCCGTGCCTTCTCAATCCAAGAAAGCTTCTAGGTTTTTCTCCCTTCCATCCTAGTCCTTTGAACGGGGCAGGCAACACTTGTAATATGAAAATAAATCTAGTTAAACGCTCGTCCGTTCTCATAGCGAGGCCTCGCTTATTGGATTGAAGCTAACACAAAACAACTTAAGTGGTTGCCTAACCTTTATTTGCAGAGTCACTCAAGCCCCATCTCGATGAAAAAAAAAAGGAAAGGCACCGGACGCAATTTCAGAGCCAATGCATGCCTAAAGATTGCCTCCTCTAAGAACCTTTCTATGCCCCTCCCTCTCTTTTCAGTCGAACCCTTTTAGCCTTCTCCTCTTCGAGTCGAGCTACTTTGTTACCCTGATGCTACCCTGAAGCCTGATTGTGTAGCCCACCCTTACCCCGGCTCGAAGAAGAGGCTGTCTCAAATCATGGGGGAGTCGAATCCCTACGGCTAGGACGTAAGCCAACCGGAAACCTACTAATCCACTGTGGAATTCATGTGCCACGGGTGGACTAAGATAAAAAAGATTCTCGGTCAACGACTTACAGTACTCGGCGACTGCATTCGTAAGAAAATGTCGAAGGACCACTTTCTCTTTTTTTCTCTGTGAATGGATTGGAAAATGAATCGAATTTCATGCAGGATACGTATGAAATTCACACCTCCCATGCGGTGCCATCAATGAGAATCGAACCAATCACAGCTCCACTACGAATTCCATGATCCCGACCAGAAACTTGTTGGGAGTAGGGGCATCCAAGCTTGCCTAACCTATACAAAGGGCTTGGCTTGTACCAGGCTCTAAAATAGTTTTCTTCAAACGAGCAGTCTTTCTATCTTTTTGGGTTGCATGCCCAAGGCAATGTTTTTTTTCGTAGATTGATCTTCGCTATCGTGCACCTTCCTTATACCAATTGATGTTGCAGCAGTGCCTAATATGAGTTTGCTCCTGCCCCAGATAGCTTCGAGGTTCCCATCGATTACAGAGGTTTCAACCACTAAACTTGCTTATGCTCCCCTTTGATCGAGTGCTCTTTCTATAAAAAAAGAATGAGTAGTAAATACTGGAATTGGCTTCATTCCTCGGCTTCTTAGGAACATGAGGAACCGGCCTAGGTGGTCGGGTTCTCTTTCTAAAACCCTTTTGATATGATAGACCCAGCCACCTTCCCCCTATCCCTTATGTTTAGGAGCGGGATCCGTCCAAGAACGACCAGTCCTGTGGTGGTACGTAAGGCACGAACTCCGCGAATCGTGTACCTTTCTTGATCCTATGTTTGCCTTGAATATTCTACAGGTTATTGTTTCATCAAAGATGCAACTAAGATAAGTCCATGACGTTAACACAATTCCAAAAGCAAGGTTCAATGAAAGGTGCAATACCCACTGCATAGAAGTTATCAAGACCAAGCGGACATCTCCTCAACTCTCCCTATTTAGGGAGACATGCCTTGGCCATCTCCTTGATCTCCCAGTCCTGAAGTTTTCAGTAACTGTCATCCTCTAGGTGCTGGCCAGGGAGGCCGAATATATCAACGACATTCCATCTAAGGAGGAAATCTGATTTCTTGTCAATGAGGAACCACTATGCTTCTCCAAGAAGGAGTTCTCATTCATGATCGGACTAAATTTTGGTGAAGCTCAGGATGAGAAGAAGACCCGTGGCCCCAACAGACTCTATAATCTGTACTCCCAAAACCCAATCAATAATCATGGCTGAGTTGGAGGAGAAGTTTAAAAACTCTGAATATAGGTCAGATTCTGATGGGGTCAAGATGACTCTAATATATTTGCTAGACCATTTTCTGTTGCTAATCTTCTTGTCACTTCGACAGCTTCATCATTTGTCACCTAGATTTTTGTGTACGTAATTTTCATTATTAGTCATTGACTTTCAACTACCAAAATCATCAAGTAACTGTATATATTTAATACTAAAATACCCATGTCAAATGCTTGAACTGTCTAAAAAATAAAGAAAATAGAAGGAACCACTATGTTCAATGTTCTCAAAAGCCATATAATTCAATTCCTGCAATATACACCAAAACAAACACAAAGCAATATATTTCCCTCTTGGTCAAAAAATTCCTCCACAGCTAAAAACAGGAAGTCCATACTTTGGTTATATTCGGTTCGATTCTAATGTTTACTTCAGTTCAGTTCAACTCTGTAATTTAAGGAACCGATGAATTCTGTTCAATTATAAAAATACCTTACTAACCGACTGAATTGAACCGTGCACACCCCTATTAGAAACTAAATTTAAGGTAGGTAAAGAAGGATGTCCTAATCTTTGATGTCAAAGATTAATATTTTTCTTTTTTCCTAAAACATAAAGTAAACAACAATGAAAAACAAAGAGGTTAGACTGTTTGACAGTGGATGGTTGATGTCTTAATCTCTAAAAGGATGATGGTTTCAACGGAAAGTGATACAACCCATTCTTAAGCACACCCTGCAGTAGAACCTCCTTTGTATTCGTGTTCTGCATAAAAAAAAGTTTGATTCAAACACTTTTATGACAGAATTATTTTTGGTCAGTTGAGAAACACTAAGCAGATTCTTATTGGCAGTGTATAACACCCCGAAGACCAATTGAGGTTACTTCGATAATTTTTAAAAATAACGCAGAAGCTAGGTCAAAATTTTTTATTTGAAAAAGATTCATGATATGTGGTATTTAATTAAACAACATATTTATTAGAGAAAAACTCAAAACACGGTTCTAAAATTTAAGATAAAAATTCATAGAAAAACTTCATTAAGCTTAAATAATATTTCAAAGATATTTCATAAGTAACAAATTAAAATCAACTTTAAATAGTAATCTACTCAACTAATTAAACTTAATTTCTCATCTCGTGTCAGAACACCTTGACGTTCATCACAATTATTTACCATCTGAAAAATTTAATATAAAACATGGTGAGTATAAAATACACTCAGTAAGTAAAATTTTACACATATACAACAACACACATGCGCCAATCCATTTTCAATCAATAACAAAAGTATTGTGTTTGACATATACTTTATATATCATGTTATTACATTATTTTCGTTGCTTGAGCATTATATATTTCATTGTGTTCTTTCCATGCATTCATTTAATCACATTATTTCCTTTACTTTAGACATTTTTACAATCTTCATTGCATTCTTTTCTTTACATTATTCACGTTCTCACTTGTATAATGTTTAGCCAATCAGACGTAGTGAGCCACTATTACTAAAACATGTTCAACTACTGGATCCTTAGTAGTATCACTGGACAAGTCAAACGATCATTCATTTACATTGTATCTCTAGAAAAGCCACACAATCATTCGTTAACACATTAACCATTAAACATTGTCGGTCCGCCGATCCCCCGCGTCTCATTTTCCACTCACCTCTTTCATGGCATAAACATACACCTAGTCTTTTAAGCTTTTAATTTTTTTTATTTCTTTATTATTTCTATTTTATGGAACATAATGTAAGTTTTACATATATATATATGTAGTCATCTATTATCATAAATTAGACACACATTCACATACAATTAAACATTCAATAACATAAGGAAGCCATCACATAGATGAGTTTACATAATAAGTAAACAATAAAAGTACAACAACATACAATTCACTCATATTTTTTAGAGTATGACAAGCATTCAAGTATGTGTAAGATTCTTAATAAAAAATTTATCGATCAGAACAATAATTGTAACGCCACAGGTAATAAAAAATCATTTTTAATGAAAAATAATTTTTTCATCGGATCCATTATATATCTATACATTAAATCATAGACATAGAAAAAAGAAATTAAAACCTCTTGTAGTCTATCAAACTTTCTCGATAACAATGAACTTAAGATTCCATGAACAATGGACTGTGAGATACACACCAAAATCTTTCGAACACACTATGACGTGTGTAGACATGTAAAATAATTTAAGAACACTTTTATGTCTCTAGATGTACTTAACACATGAGATATAAATATTTGAAGAATGACTTTTTGAGACAGGATTCTGAAAGACAATTGGAGAATTATAGAGCCTTTGATTAACAATTAATCACACAGATTGCTTCAATGAGGCCAATAGAATAATATATATATATATATTCATTCTAGGTTATGTCTCATTAGCTTTTATGGTTTACATAAAATAATAAATTATTTTTAAATATGCCACTGCAGTGGGACTCACTGTAGTCTACGTCACACTGTAATGTTGTGTGGCACTACAATGTGCCGTGAACTATTGTAGTGTCGTGAGACACTACAGAGTCCCATGCACCATTGTAGTGTCGTGTGGCTCTACAATGTGTTGCGTGCTATTTAGTGCCATGTGGCATTATAGTGTGTCATGTTAATCGATGATTCAAAAAACAGTGTTTGACTTGTGACAGTCCCACATGCCGTGACAATTTTTTATAAATTTATTATTTATTTTAATAAGATAAATATCAAGATTTGAGTTAATTCAAAATTAACTTATCTGATCATACTTATCAACTAACTTATATGTAGGGTCAAAAATAATAGATTAGTTAATTCAAATTCAAATTATTATTTTATAATAATTTGATATTATTTAATTTCATAAATCAAATATATTATCTCACTTATCGATTAATATAAAACTAATCGATATAATTATTTAATTATAATTTCTGAAAATTACAATAAATAATTTAATTAATTAATTCTTAACTAATTAATTTCACATAATTACATACTTACCCTAGAAATTTAATTTCTTTTGCAAGCTAGTTCTTTCCTAGACTGTGTAGTACAGAGGTGACTCGGGGTTTATAGACCCATAATTCTAAACTCCAATAAATAAGATTATTAATTAAACTTCTTAATTTTTTTTATCAAAGTGAACTTCTTAATTAAATAATCTTATTTTTTTAATTTCATTATCACTCCACTATAAATATGAAATTGTACTCTTAGTAATTACAGAATATATTTACAGAATAATCTCGTGTAGTCAGTTGATATAATCATTTCTTGTAATTCTATCCTCCAATTATCGGTTCGTAAATTAGAGTTGATCAAAATTACCATTTTACCCTTCTAATTACTTTTTAATCCTTAAGTGCCATTAATTAACTAGTGAATGGTCAATTTATAATCATATTATAAATATGATCTCAATAATCATTCAGTTTCAAAATTAACATTTAAGGGAACCAATATATGATCGGTTAAAAAAGCTTGGATTCTAAATATTGTAAGATCATGTTCTCAGCCATCCATATCAATGAATCTCCAAAGCAAAAATTACTAGTCTATTTAATGAACAAACCTTAACGAGTGAATCAAAAGATCCAATACACATGTATAGGAGTTCATGACTTTTCAGGATTTAGACTAATCTATATATGATCATCAGATTGATGTGTATTAAATTTTTAAGATAAACGGTAAGTTAATAAATATATTAATCCACATCAGTCATATCCTATATAATCTAATTATATAAAGTGTATTCACTAATATGCCTATCTATATCAGTGATCCAGATTTAGATCACTTGTATTCAAGATGCTTAGCGAATCTTATTAGCAACCATTCATTAAAGATTTCATACTTTAATATGTTACTGACTATTTTATTCAATATATATGATTTTAATCCTCTCGTACTAATACACGATCATAGTCTCATTATTGAATATGGAATTTTCAGATATTTATACAAATTATTCAATAATAATTCAAAGGGGCAATTATAAGAAAAATGTAATTTTATTCATTTCTAATTAAACATATTTTTACACATGCTTTGAGGGCACCATGCCCAACAATCTCCCAATTGCTCTAAAGTAAATGTGACATCTCTCTCAACCCCATATTTCATACATGACCCTCAAACGACTTCACTGGAAGTGTCTTAGTAAAAGGTTCAGCTAAGTTCTGATATAACTGTCACATCTCATCGGTGTACTATCTCTCTTACAAGATGGTATTTCCTCTCAATGTTCTTGCCCCTCTTGTGACTCATTGGTTCCTTTGAATTAGCCACCATCCCAAGTTTATCACAGTACATGATTAATGGCTTGTCGATAGCTAGAACTACTTTCAGATCAGTATAAAACTTTATGAGCCAAGTCACTTTTTTTGTAGCTTCAAAAGCCGCTATATATTCAGCTTCCATGGTAGAATATGCAATAGTAGATTGTTTAATATTTCTTCAGTATATCAAGTGGGGTTCAGGTCTCCTCCTAAATAAACAAGCATATAATTTTTCAATTTTCGAAGATACTTGAGAATGTGCTTTACCGCAATCCAGTGTTCAAAACTAGGATTTCATTGATAACGACTGACAATTCCTACTGCATAAAAAATATCTGGTCTCGTACACAACATGATATACATGAGGCTCCCAATTGCTGAAGCATAATGAACCTTTTTCATATCCTCTTCCTCATGAGGTGTCTTAAGATACTGCTCTTTGAAAATGATAATTTCATATCTGGTCGGTATTTGATTTTTCTTGGAATTTTTCATAGAGAATTTTTCCAACACCTTATCGATATAAGATGCCTGATAAAGTGCCAAGAGCTTTTCTTTCTATCCCTTAGGACTTGAATGCGTAGAACATAGCTCGCCTCTTCTAAATCTTTCACTTCAAATTTCTAAACCACTTATTTACCTTCAACAAAGTTTCCACATCATTCACAATGAGCAAAATATCGTCTACATAAAGAACTATGAAAACCACTTTCTTATCTTTACTGTATTTATAAACACAAGTTTCGTCAACATTTTATTCAAAACCATATGATTTCATAGTTTTGTCAAATGTAAGATTCCATGATCTTGATCTTTGCTTCAATCCATAAATGGATTTAAGCAACTTGCATACTTTCTGATCTTGCCCCTTCTACACGAACCCTTCTGGTTGCATCATATAGATGTTTTCTTCAAGATAGTCATTAAGAAAGGATGTCTTGACATCCATTTTTCTTATTTCATAGTCTAAATTAGTGACTATGGATAAAAGAATGCGAATAAATTTTAGCATGGTAACATGAGAGAATGTCTCTTCGTAATTGGCTCTTTCTCTTTGAGAATAGCTTTCGGCTACTAACTGTGCCTTAAAAGTCTCTACTTTCCCATCCGTACCACTTTTATTCTTAAGGATCCATTTGCATTCAATGGGTCTGAGTTGTTCAGGTGGTAATACAAGTTCTCAGAAAGAATTGGAATACATTGATTCCATTTCTTGGTTAATAGCATCTTGCCATTTCTCCTTTTTAGGATCTTCCATCGCCTTGTTAAAGGTTAATGGATCATCCTTATCAGTGTCTGACACTAGGACATGTGCCTCAAGTGTTAGAATTATGTCCATAAAGTAGGGTGTAATAACTATTTATGAGTATTTAGTTATTTTTCTGACATTTATGTATTACTGAATTTTATAAAGAAATGAAAATTTTCCTTTAATAAAAGCGTGTTTATAATTTACTTATGCCCTGGAACTATTATCAACGTAAGAAGAGTAAAGACATAGGGGTCTTCCAGATAAACTCTTCTAAAATAGTTCATAATGTTATCCGCAGTCTTAGGATTGACTGGGCAATCGAGTCCGATTAGAATTTTTAGGTTGAACAAAGGATGACCTAGACATGTTATCAAATATGTTGAATAGACCAGTAACAAATTAGTTTAGATCAAAGCTGTTTATCTAGCTCTGAATCTAATTGTTATATCTTAAGAGTATTTTTGTAACCTTAATCTTGAGGTGAATATGAAACTTGACCTAGTTACTTACGATCTTTGATGCACCAAATGAGTGAGTTAGAATTGTCAGACAATACCTCCACTATTGGGATCATGATTCAACTATGTGGGAGTTACATGATTCACATATATGAAATTCGTGGTAAGATTGCAATAGCAACAATATCACATTATGCTTTATTGATGGGTGTGTGAATAAATAAACCGGGCCTGGTACTCTATGACATGTATCATTGAATAAAACATTGTGAATTGTACGAGACATTTCACTAATATGTCTTTCTTATTCACAGTCAATAAAAGAGTAAGAAAATAATAATTAGAAGGCTAAAACGGTAATTTTATATCTCAATCTTGTTATTGATATTCATAAAGGGTAACATAGTAAAAGATTATGTAGACCGTGAAACAAATATGTTTATTTCACTAACAAAAAATGTAGCACGCATGAATGGAGAGTTGATTCGGCATGGACCTATAGTGGAGTCATACGATGTTGGGAATAAATAGGTCAGGCATTTATGAAAATAAATTAGTCGGGTATTTGAATCTCATAGCTTTATTCATGTGGGATCATTCGGTCTCAAGAGTAGCTCATAAAGGCAGGAATAAGAAACAACATAAGTTAGACCGAAAACGTGTTTTGGACCAATATAGAATTCTCGAACCCATATGTGATGGGTGTCATCACTAAATTAGTGAAGCGCAGAATTCATGTTCAAATTAATTAATTTATTAGTTTCTAATTATTGGATATTTAGTAAATAAAAAAAATAATTAATTAATTAACAGAGATCAATTTTAATTTATCAATTTGAATTGATGAATTTGGACACAGTCTTGGGTCTAGGGGAGATGTAAAAATGACAGATTTCAATGCAAAAGAGGTAAATTTTGGTTATATCATATAGGGATATATGGGTAAATTTTATCATTAATATAAAAGGGTTACAAACTTAACCCTAAGCTAAGCTAAGTGTTAAACAGAGCAGAAAAGAATATCTCACCCCTCCTCCCTACTCTTGCCATCGAACCCTCTAGAGGAAGAAGAAAAAAATGTTCTTTCTTTCTCAGCTATTTTGAGAGCCCACACTCAGTTCCTATCAATATCCTTACGAGATATAATTATGAATCTTATGAGTGGTTGTTGGTGTGAAGATCGATTGAAGTTTGTGAATCTCAAGAACGAGAAACGCAAGACAATTAATCAGATCTCGTTAATTCAAAAACTCTTCATTACAAGAAAATGTATAATATCTTTTCTCGATATGTTTATCTAAATATGTATGATTTTATATTTAATATGATTAAATATTTTTTTTTTAAACAATTTTATATTCCGTCTCTGAACCGTTCATGGTTCATTAATTTTCTTCAATTTTTAAAATCTCATCCAGCATTGAGTTCATAGCGAATATGTTGGCTTACAACCCTCCCACTACGACGTTACACTGGGGTTTCTTGAACAGGAATAATGGTTTCTATGGTTTGCATTTATCAGTTAATGATGAAGATGGTATGTTCTCATCCGATGCTAGTTCTAGGAGAACTACTTTGCTCCAATGTTTGTAGTTTTCCATATAGTCGTGTTCGAGGAAAGTATCATTTGTCGATGCAAACACATTTTAATTTCTATGACTATAAAAGTACCCACCTCTTGTATTTGGAGCGTAGTCAACAAATATACACACTTCAGACATTAAGTCTAACTTTTCAGTCTTAGATCTAAGAAAGTGAGCTAGACACCCCCATATACGAAAATGACGCAAACTAGGTTTGGAGCCATTCCAAAACTCTAAATGTGTCTTGCTTACAGACTTAGAAGGAACTACATTCAAAATGTAGGCTTCCATTTGAAGTGAATATCCCTAGAATGTGAGTGGTAGTGATGAGTAGTTTAACATCAATCTAACCATATACAATAATATTTTGTTTGTCCTTTCTTAAACATAATTTTATTGTGGCATTCCAGGTGCTGTGAGTGGGGATAGAATTCCATACTCCATTAAGTAATCCTTGAATTCTAAATTTAAGTATTTACCACTTCGATTTGATCGAAGTGTTTTCAAAGATTTACCTAATTGTTTTTCAAGTTTAGCTTTGAAATTTTTAAACTTTCCAAAAGTTTCAGACTAATCGTCAATAAAAGTGACGAAGTAATCATACTCACTTCTAGCTTGTACATTTATCGGTTCACATACCTCACTATGTACTAGCTAAGGTGGTTCTTTGGCTCTTTGGCCCTTTCTAGAGAAAGGTTTATTGGTCATTTTAGCCTCTAGACAAGATTCATAAACCAGAAGAGTCTCAACTTTTTAGTTCTTTCAAAACACCATGCTTTGTTAATTGGTTTATTCTGTCAAGATTATTATGTCCCAACCTAAGATGCCATATATACATATCATATTCTTGAGAAGTTTTTTGTCGTTTGTTACATTTTGGATTTGCTACTTTAAATAATTATAAATTGTTTAATGCTCGTTCAATTGGTTTAAGCATATACAGTCTGTTTAAAACTTTTGCATGATAAATATTGAATTCATTCTTAGAAATAATAAACATATTATGATTAAAAGAAATATCAAAATTTTGTTCATGCAATAAGGATAAAGAAGTCAAATTTTTAGAAAATATTGGAATAAAATAAACATTGTTCAAAGCAAGATAATTATTTTCAAAATTTAAATGGACTCTCCTCAATGTTTTCGTTGAAACGAGCGCACCACTGCAACTCTCATTAACACTTCGCGATCAGCGAACTCCCTTAAAGAATCAAGCATCTGCGAAGAAGAACATACATGGTTAGTGGCTCCTGATCTATAATATATGGTGATAAATCATATTCCACTAAACAAGTTTCAAGTCAAGCAAATCATATTTACCTTTCTTTTTCAACTCAGAGAGATACTTGTTACAGTTCCTCTTCCATTGACATTCAACTCCACAGTGAAAACATTTTCCCTTGGTTCTTTCTTCTTGGAGTTGTTGTCTTTCTTGTTCTTCTTGGCCTTGGGTGATGTCTTGACTTTCCTTCATTTCTTATTCTTACTCTTACCCTTACCATTGTTCTTCTTCCTTTTGTTATCATTAGCAACAGTGGAAGAAGGCTTTTACTCAGCAACATCTACCTCGCCCACTTTGGTCATACTCTTATTGAGTGACTCAAAAGACTGTAGTTCATTCAACAACTGAGTCATGTTGAATTAAAACTTCTTCATAACATAGTTGGTAGTGAACGCAGAAAAAGCAGGTGTGGGCGATTCAAGTATAATGCTAACTTGAGTTCGCTCATCAATGGTAGCCTCATGTACTTCTGCTCCATGCATTATGTTAATCATGTTCAAAACATTTTCTCTCACAGATGTACCTTTCTTCATCTTAGTAGTCATGTAGCTCGTAGTAGCTTCATGACTTTGATCAGATTGCTGCCCAAACATCACCTGTAAAGATTCTATAATCTCATAGACAGTTTTTATGCTTTCATGCTTTGTTGTTGGGCTGAATCCAAGCATCAAATTTATGTCTAACATTTTTAGGGACATTGGCAACGGGATCCTCAAAACATTCCTAAGTAAGAACAAATTTATTCTTCTCACATATGAGCATCAAATTCAAATTTGATTCCAACATATGAAATTATCACTATTAAATTTTTCAAGTGCAAGTAAAATGGTAATAAGGTTATCCATGGTAGACACAATAATAACTAGAAAAAAAATAAAAAACATGCATCATTCAATATAATTGAAATAAATATAAAAAACTAAGAAAGTAAATGTGATGCATGAATGCAACATATCAAACATATAAACTTAACGATTACTAATCAATTATAAGACAAGCTAATAATTATTGTGCCGCCTTAGGGTCGGTCATATTAATTTTAAACTGTCTATGAGACATTTTCGTCCTTATTAATTAAAACTTGAAATATCTCATATTTTCTCTTTTAATAATAAGGTGTCGTTTATTTGGTCAAGTCATAATTATCCACTCAAAGCTTAATAGTGATTTTGTGAGTGTAACCCATTAGTTCAGAATCCATGACTTAATTTATAAAATTGTCGCCTTAGGGTCGATCAAGTCTAAAATACATCAATTAGTCCTATCTTCATAAGAAGCCAACCTTGATAATGATAAAGTTCATAATCTTCCTTAGGGGGATGAAAAGAAAGCTATTTCAAGGCCCACAACATATCTCAACTTGTTGTACTAATAGTGGATACCATAGATCACATTGACATGTCAACCTACTCGTATTCAACTCGAATTTAGAGTGATATGATTACCACTCCTAGTGGTGGCGTCGGTTTCCACCATTTTTCCCAGCGGCGATTCTGCCACCGAAATTAGGCGATGCCATTTCCAGCAACACTATTGCCAGCGCCGACACCAGAACTCCATAACGGAGCTCCTTCTCTTTTTTCTTCTTCTTGTTCAACTCGTGTATTCTTCGTCTTCTTGCCTACAGAATTTTTACAACATAATATTCAAAATAAAATTACAAATATTCCTATGCCCTAAACGGCTTACATAAGATCTAAAAAAAATTAAGAATAAAGCCTAAACCCAAAAGTCACCATACAATTAATAATTCATCATTAATCATACATTCAAAACACATAACCATCCATTCATTCATACATATCAAAATATATATTGAATAAAGAATGCTCTCATATCAATTGTTGGAATTGTGGTGCATGCAGTAGATCCATTATATATCTATACATAAATCATAGACATACAAAAAAATGAATTATACCTCAGGTGTTGAGGGAATTGCACGTATCGAGATTCAAAAAAGAATTGATCTCATTCAGGTGATAATCTATATGGGATTCCCAAAGCTATTAATAGAAGGTGGGTCTCGAAGAATCGAAGAATTACATATGAATGTACAAAAAGAATTCAATTTCGTGAACCGAAAACTCAACATTGCTATTACAAGAATTGAAAACCCTTATGGACACCCTAATATTCTTGCAGAATTTATAGCCGGACAATTAAAGAATAGAGTTTCATTTCGTAAAGCAATGAAAGAAGCTATTGAATTAACTGAACAGGCAGGTACAAAGGGAATTCAAGTACAAATTGCAGGGCATATAGACGGAAAAGAAATTGCACGTGTCGAATGGATCAGAGAAGGATTTTTTTCATCAGATCCATTATATATCTACACATAAATCATAGACATACAAAGAAAGGAATTATACCTCTTGCAGTCTATCAAACATCATTGATAACAACGAACTTGAGAATCCACGAACAATAGAGTGTGAGATCCACACCAAGATCTTCTGAACCAATCATCGAACATACTAGGATGTGTATGAGCACGTAGAATAATTCAAGGCTGATTAGGTTTTAGGGTTTACATAAAATAATAAATTATTCATAAATTTGACTTGTAGTGGGACTCACTATAGTTTGCCTCACACTGTAGTATCGTGTGGAGCTGTAGTGCCATGAGGCACTACAGAGTCCTACGCACCACTGTAGTGTTGTGTGGTACTACAGTGGATCACGTGGCTTGTGGTAATACAGTGTGTCACGTGCTAGGGTAGTGCTTAGGCACCACAGTGTGTCATGTAAACCCTTGATTAAAAAAACATTGATTGACATGTGTCAGTCCAACATGCCACGTGACAATTTTTTTAAATTTATTATTTATTTTAATCAAATAAATATCTTCATATGAGTTAATTCAAAATTAACTTATTTGATTGCATATATCAACTAATTTATCTGTTAGTTCAAAAATAACAGATTCGACAATTCAAATTCAAATTTTATCTTATAATAATTTAATATTATTTACTTTCATAAATCAATTATATTGTCTCCCTTATCGATTCATACAAAACTAATCGATATAATTATTAAGTACAATTTCCAAAAATTACAATAAATAATTTAATTAATTCATTCTTAATTAATTAATTTCACATAATTATCTTATAGTTATATATTTGCCCTAGAAATTTAATTTCTTTTACAAGCTAGTCCTTTTGTTATGTCTTGAAACATTCACACTCCAGACTGTTTAGTCTAGAGGTGGCTCAAGGACCATTGACTTATAGTTCTAAGCTTCAATAAAATAAATTACTAATTAAACTCTTTAATTAAATAATCTTATTTATTTATTCATTTATTATTTGACTATAAATATAGAATTGCACTTTTAGTAATTACAGAATATATTTACATAATAATCTCATGTAGTACGTTGATATAATTACTTCATGTAATTTTGCCTTCCAATTAATGGTTCATAAATTAGAGCTGGTCAAAATTACTATTTTACCCTTCTAATTACCTATTTATCCTTAAGTACCATTAATTTATTAGTGAATGGTCAATTTATAATCATATTATAAATTTGAGTTCAATAACCATTCAGTTCCAGAATTAACACTTAATAGAACCAATATACGATCTGTTAGGAAAGGTTGGATTCCAAATCTTATAAGATCATGTTTCCAACCATCCATATCACTGAATCTAAAAAAAAAGTCACTGATCTGTTTTACAAACAAACATTAATGAGTGAATCAAAAGATCTAGTAGATATGAGGAGTGCATGACTACTCAGAATTTAGACTGGTCTATATATGATTATCAGTTTGATGTGTATTAAATTTTTATGATAAATGGTAAGTGAATAAAGATATTAATCTACATCGGTCATGTCCCATATAATCTAATTATATAAAGTACATTCACTAAGATGTATATCCATATTAGTGATCCGGATCTGGATCACTTGCATTCAAGATGCTTAGTGAACCGTACTAGAAACTATTCATTGAAGATTTCATATTTTAATGTGTTGCGAACCATTTTATTCATCATCTATGGTCTTAATCTTCTCGTACTAATATAAGATTATTATCTCATTAATAAATATTGAATATTCATATATTTATACAAATTATTCAATAATAATTCAAAAGGACAATTATAAGAAAAATATAATTTTATTAATTTCAGATTAAAAATATCTTTACACATGTTTTAAGGGCACTCTGCCCAACACATAGTATAGAAGATAGAGTGTGCATCAAGGAGAAGAAATTTTGAAAGGGTATTGAATAGAAGTGGGCCTAGAATAATTAATGTGAATATTGATAATGCATTAATGTAGGCTTCCACCATGTTTTTAACCCTAATTGTGTATTATTGGACCAAAAGCTAATCCATAGAATATGAATTCAATAACTATATGGACTTTAAATAGGACTAGCAACCTTTTAGTATATTAATATAAAAATAGACAAGTAATTTGATAATAATAAAAAATAGCCAGTGTGAATGGACCCATAAAAAAAATAATAAACTGTCTATTCTACCCTTAATTAACATATAATAAATAAAAATTCTCTCATGCTCCCCAAAAATCTGGAGGATTTCCAATTTAATATATCTCTCTCCTAACTCTCCTCTCTCCCCATCTCTCCGACTCATATATATATATATAACTATAATAAGTGTGAGACGGAAATAAAGATGATTGAGAGAGAGAAATGAAGATAAAGAGAGAGAATTATGGAATATTTTAATAAAATGCTATATAATTAATTATGAAATTCCAGAGAGAGTTATGGATTAATAACGGGGAGAGAGAGAGAGTTATGGATTAATTACGGAGAGAGGGGGGGGGGAGACAGAGAGAGACTAAAAGGGTATATCAATAAATTACTAAATAGAAATATTATTAAGTTAAATCAATTTGCTAGATTAATTAAATATTTTCAAAACTACTTTATTTAATTTTTTCAAACTTGTAACAAAACTGTATTTAAAATATAAAACTTGTGTAAATTTCATCATTTCTAAACTAATTAACTATAATGGTCCAAAGCTAAAAGGCAAGGTAAAGCAACTCCACTAGCATAAAACTTTTGTCAAAAGACCAAGGGGAAACACAATATACGGTAAAAGAATAATTTTAATTATAAAGCATAACTATTCCAATAATCCATGCATAAATAATTAAGAGCAATGGATATCAATAAATTCAGAATTTCACTTAGGCATGTTTGAGTGGTTAAGTCTCCTTGAAGTGTTTCTCTACAAAATATTTGATTAATTCATTTCAAGCATTAAATCAAATAACAAACTGAATTATATAAATAATCATGACAATTAAATGTAATAATTATCAATTAAACACATAATTAAATCTAAGTTTAGCTGTGGTGTTACTCAGTGGGAACAAATAACAAGTCATTTAGTATTAAAATGATGCATGTATTGCTACTTTTGATACGGGTTGTGCCAATGAGTGTAATAGGTAAAAGCTCACCATTTCGCACTGCAAGTTTCTGTTTACCCTTATAATTTTCCTTGAGTGACAGATTGCCAAGGTAAAAAGTAATGTGAGAATTTTCTCCACTGTCCATAAACTAGGAGGTTTTGTCCTCTGCAGAGGCTATTGAAGCAACATATGCACCAGTAGGGCTTGAAATTAAGTTGAATGATGAGTTTGGACTCTGATTTTGCTGCTGATTGAAGGCCAGAGGGTGGGAATCACGGTCAAATATGTTATAGCAATTACATGCATAGTATCCCTGTTTCCTGCAAATCTGACACATGGGTCTAGAGCCATTCCTTACACTCCATTTTCCTTTGTTTTTGGTGTTATAATTGTTGCCTCTGGACTCAGAATTATGTGAGAAGCTCCTGTCATTAGTGCTTATGTTATAGTTTGTAAAATGTGCCGCAGGATTCTAAATTTCAACTTGTGCATGGCTGTTTTGCTGCTCAAGACGAATATCATGGCTTTGGAGCATGTATTGATGAACTTATTGGAGAGAGACACTCTCATATATTAAGGTTAAATGGACAACTAATGGATCATATTCGTTTCCCAAGCCTCCTAGAACATACAGTAAAAGTCATCATAATTAATGATCTGCCCACTTGCTGATAAGCTGTCTGCTATAGATTTCATTTTCAGAATGAAATTATTGATGCTCGTGGCTCCTTTCTTCATTGTTTGAAGCTGGTGCCTCAATTGCAATGTCCTTGTCTTTGACTGGGAGATGAAGCCAAAGCTCTCCATACTTCACTCGAGCTTTGGCACCTCACAACATAGCCAAACATGGCCTCAGTTATCGATGACAATAACCAGCTAATAAAATTTTGCTCATTCCTTCTCCAGCTTATGAAAGCATGGTTAATAATGAAAGGGGACTTAGAGGTTTGTTGTCCAGTGATCATTGCAGTACCATAATGAGGGTTTTGAACTGATTCCTCAAGAGCAGGGACTAGTCCATAAAGGTATTATTCCAAGTCATAAGATCTCACAATAGAGAGAATTTGAGATTTCCAAAAGATATAATTGTCTCTGTCAAGTTGAACTGAAATGGTAATCATGTTTAGGAGAAAAGCAAGTTGATTAAAAGGATTTGAGTTGTAACATCACTTAAGCTTGAAGTGTTTTGTGCATGGGTTGGTGGGATAACAAAGGCTGTTGCATTGATGGTAGGGTTGGTGGTGGTGTTATTACCAGCTTCATTCACAGGAGTAGCCTTTTAAGTGAAGGAGGCTAAAGGTAGTGGCTCTGATACCAACTTAGAAAAATAGAAAGAGAGTAGAAGAAATTGAAGACTAAAAGCTTCGTGGTATTGATATTTTAACAACGTGTAATTTACAATATGCCGAGAGTAATTATACAAGTATAAAGGGATAAATAATATAAGAATCTATCTTGTTAGATAATGATTGGTTAAGATGATAAACCAATTATTGATAATGATTGGTTAAAGCCTGTATTCCTTGCGAACCAATGAGGGTGTGTCATGTGGCAAGTTGGTTATGGATGTTGTGGATGAAGATGGAACAAGATACTTTCATTAACCAACGATTACAAAGAAATATGGAACAATTACAATGTAATTGTAACAGAAACGATTACAAAGAAATATGGAATGATTACAACGTATTTGCAACAGAAATGATTACAGTAAAATTAAAACTAAAAATATGATGTAGATCGAGGATTGCTCGAAAGCAATGTCCTAAAGACAATAATCATCCTCCACAGGGTGCTTGAAGATTACGACAAATCGTCTCTGCAGGATACAACGATCTAAGCAAGAGTACAGCAACCGATTACTCTGACCCTCACAGAACTCCTTTTGTATTTCTCTCAATTTGCAAGATCTTTTGTTTTCGTGTTTGTGTACTAAAAACGAAGCTAATGATGCCCTATTCTCATATATAACGTTCAAAGCTTGGAGAGCAAGCCAAACGTGTAGATAAACTAGAATTAGATTTTTGATGATATTATGGGATAATGGAGATATTTTAATTATCTTCTGCTGATAATTACAGATTTTGTTTGGAGATATTTTCTTCCTCTCCAAATAAATCAAAGAAAATTTATCCAAAAATAAATCTTTTGACCGTACCGAACTGAGCCGGCCAGACGGACAGCGGCGGCGCGCGCGCGTGAAGGGAGGACCATGTGCCATCTAGGTCCTCTCTTCGCCACAAAATGCGGGGTGCCCCTTGGGGCTAACCCTAAGGTATGAATGTTGAGTTTATACACCCAACATTCTATCCTTGAGTTTTTAATGTGTGACAAATTCTCATTCTATTTCACATCACACACTTTCAATCACTTTTCAATCTTTCTTTGATTTTTCTTCTCTTCTTCTTTTCTCTCCAACAATCCCCCACATGAATGAAATGTGTCCTAACTAGACAAAAACATGAGAGAGAGCATATGAGATATGCATCAAGAGAGGTGTCTTTTGGACTTGAACCTTCCGTAGTGAGAATTCATCGCATGTATTCTAAAGAACAGTGAACTACGATTTTTAACTGAACTTCCTCTAAGATAAACCGAGACAACAAATTTCACACATATCTCATCTTAATACATCTGAGTTCATACGATTTTGTTCATTTTGGTCCTGAACATATCCCGGTTTCATAAGAGCTTTAGAGAGGTTAAGCCATTCAGACCTCTCATAGAAGTGACTCCACTTCTACTCTTATATATGTGACAACGATTAAGAGTATTCTGTCACTACTCCTCTGGCAAGCAGAACATCAATGTCATTAAATATTTACGTATACCCTTTTTACGTCGACAGACAACACACTATATTCATATCATAGGAACAGGAAGAAACCATAGGTTTCTCAGTGTTTCAATTTGAATCATCCCTGCTAGTTTTCCTATTGAACCTAGATCTTGGGATCTCTAGTCAACTAGGTTAGGTTACCACCTGAATGATTCATTGAATAGGTTTTAGCCTCATTTCCCTCAATGTTTGTTTTATTAGTTCCCTTGACAATCCTTTTGTCAGAGGATCAGTAAGATTCTCCTTTGACCTTATAAAGTCTAAGGAAATCACCTCATTGGACAACAACTGCTTAATGGCATTGTCTTCGTCTAATATGTCTAGACTTACCATTAGACACATTATTTTTTGCTCTAAAGGTTGTAGCCATATTGTCACAATGGACACATATAGCTGACACTAGTTTTGGCCACACCGGAATATCTTCCAAAAAATTCCTGAGCCATTCTACTTCTTCACAAGCCTTGTCCAATGCTATGAATTCTGAATCCATAGTTGAACGAGCTATACAAGTCTGCTTAGTAGACCTCCACGAGATAGCTCCACCACCTAGGGTAAATACATATCCACTAGTAGATTTAGTCTCTAAACTGTCTGATATCCAGTTAGCATCACTAAATCCTTCTATCACTGATGGATAGGTTGAGTAATGAACTTCGTAGTTCATAGTGAATTTTAAGTACCTTAGTACTCTCACCAATGCACTCCAGTGATCACGTCTAGAATTACTCGTATATCTTGCCAGCCTTCCAACTGAATAGGCTATATCAGGCCTAGTGCAATTCATGATATACATTAAACTTTCAATTATTTGTGAGTACTCCAATTGAGATACTCTAACTCCATTATTCTTCCTTAACTTACAATTTGGGTAGAAATGAGTTACAGCAGGTTTGCTTTTATATTGCCCAAACCTTTTCAAAATCTTTTCTACATAGTGAGACTGGGTAAGGATATATTCATTTTCAGTTCTCTTTACTTGTATTCCAAGAATGACATCTACTTGACCTAAGTCTTTCATGTCAAATTTAGAATTCAACGTCCTCTTGGTAGAGGATATTATATCCTTGTTTGATCCCACTATAAGCATGTCATCTACATACAAACATACTATGATGAACTGATCATTAGACCTTTAATGTAGACACATTTATCACACTCATTTATCTTGAACCCATCAGATAACATTGTATGATCAAACTTCTCGTGCCATTGTTTCGGTGCTTGTTTTAATCCATAAAGTGATTTAATAAGTTTACAGACCTTTCGTTCTTGGTCTTTAACCACGAACCCTTCAAGTTGTTCCATATATATTTCTTCATCCAATTCTCCATTTAAGAAAGCAGTTTTTTACATCCATTTGATAAATTTTCAAAGTATGCAAAGCTGCTAGTGCAATCAGCATCCTAATAGATGTGATTCTCATCACTGGAGAATAGGTATCGAAAAAATCTATACCTTCCTTCTGTCGGTATCCTTTTGCTACCAACCGAGTTTTGTACTTTTTAATAATACCATCAACTCTCAGTTTTCTTTTGAAGATCCATGTACAGCCTATTGGTTTATTCCCAGGAGGGAGATCAACCAACATCCATGTATTATTTTGCATTATGGAATCTATCTCATCATCGACTGCTTCCTTCCAAAAAGGAGCCTCATGGTTGGACATTGCCTCCTTATAGGTTTGAGGTTCAGCCTCCGTCAGGTATGTTAGAAACTCTGGGCCAAATGAGGTACTTGTTTTAGCTCTTTTACTTCTTCTAAGCTCAGGTTCAGATTCTTCATCAATCTGAGCTCTAGAAAAACTTTCTTCTAATCCTCGTTTGACATTTTGACTGTGTCTTCCTTCCTTAAAAGGAAACACATTCTCAAAGAATTCTACATTGACAGACTTCATAATAGAGTTGGTACTTATGTCAGAAATTTCTGACCTAATAACCAAAAATCTATATGTAACACTGTTCAATGCATATCCAATGAAAACACAGTCTATTGTCTTAGGTCCAAGCTTTACTCTCTTTGACAATGGTACTTGTACCTTTGCGAGACACCCCCACACTTTTGGGATTTTATAGGAAGGTAACTTCCCTTTCCACTCTTCATAAGGAGACTTGTTGGTCTTCTTATGTAGAATCCTATTAAGTATGGTGTTTGCTGTAAGCAAGGCCTCCCCACACAAATTTTGGGGTAATCCAGAACTGTTCAACATACAATTCACCATATCTTTCAGAGTTCTATTTTTCCTTTCAGCCATCCCATTCTATTGAGGTGTCTAAGGTGTTATAGTCTGATGCACAATTCTATGTAGAGCACAGAATTCAGACAGCATAGTGGAGTCATATTCTCCACCCCGGTCAGATCTAAGCACTTTGATATGTTTATCAAGTTATTTTTCAACTTCAGACTTGTATGTCTTAAACATATCCAAAGTCTCATCCTTTGAATGAAGCAGATATACATAACAATATTTACTGAAATCATCAATAAATGTAACAAAATATTTTCTACCTCCCCTACTAGGAGTTAATTTTAAATCACATAAATCACTATGTATTAAATCAAGTAGGTCATTCATTCTCTCTACAGATTTAAATGATTTTCTTGTAAATTTAGATTCTACACATATTTCACATTTATTTTCTTTTTCTAGGTTAAATCTAGGTAGAAGTTCTAAATTAATCATGCGTTGTAAGGAACGAAAATTAACATGACCTAATCTAGCATGCCAAATACTAAAAAGTTCAGCGATGTAAACGAAAGAAACGGCAGAATTATTATTAATAATTGCAGGGGTTACAACATACACATTAAGTTTAAAAAGACCATCAAAACTATAACATTTCCCAACAAACATCCCTCCCTTAGTCAGAATAAATTTGCCAGCATCAAAGATAAGCTTAAATCCACTTTTACATAAAAGAGATCCTGAAACCAAATTTCTATGAATTTTAGGCACATGTAGGACGTCTAGGAGAGTAAGTTCTTTTCCGGATGTGAATTTCAGCACAACCTTTTCCTTTCCCTTAACATCAATTTTTGAGGCGTTCTCCATATAGAGAACCTCATCTTTATCAACCTCAGCATATGTTGAAAAGATAGTTCGGTCACTGCACACGTGCTTCGTAGCACCAGTGTCGACCCACCATTCCTTGGCGTCAATGACCATACAGATCTCAGAAATCATTGCACAAAGATAATCTATCTCTATCATATCTGCTTGGTTCGTTTTCCCGTTGTTACAAGTTTGGTTACAATCGTTCTGATCTTTCTTAAACCGACAGTCATTTGCCCTATGTATAGGTTTACCGCACACCCAGCAAGTTCCCTTAATGCGTTTATCTGAATTACCTTTCTGAGCATTGCTCGTCGATGTCTTCCTTTTCTTGTCCAGTGGATTGGATTTGTTTCCTTCTACAACATTAGCTTTCATCCTGTAGGTTGCCCACATCGCTTTCTTTTCATTTTTCCGGTTGTCCTCCTCCTATCCTCAGCTGAACAATCAGATCCTCCATGCTGAGCTCCTTACGTTTTTGCTTCAGATAATTCTTGAAGTCGTCCCCTTTGAATTTTTCGGTCTCTCAGCGTGCAGAGTTTTGATTCCAGCAGATTGTTCCATAATATTGTTTTTAGATTGTTGTGGGTAGAGATGGAACAAGATGCTTTCATTAACCAATGATTACAAAAAAAATATGGAACGATTACAACGTAATTGTAACAGAAACGATTACAAAGAAATATGGAACGATTACAACGTATTTGCAACAGAAATGATTACAGCAAAATTAAAACTGAAAATACGATGTAGATCGAGAATTTCTCGAAAGAAATGTCCTAAAGACAATAATCGTCCTCCATAGGGTGCTTGGAGACTAAGACGAATCGTCTCTGCAGGATACAACGATCTAAGCCAGAGTACTTCAACCGATTACTCTGACCCTCACAGAACTCCTTTTGTATTTCTCTCAATTTTCAAGACCTTTTGTTTTCGTGTTTGTCTACTAAAAACAAAGCTAATGATGCCATATTCTAATATATAACGTTCAAAGCTTGGAGAGCGAGCCAAACATGTAGATAAACTAGAATCAGATTTTTGATGATATTGTGGGATAATGGAGAGATTTTGTGGGGTAATGGAGATATTTTAATTATCTTCTGCAGATAATTACAGATTATGTTTGGAGATATTTTCTTCCTCTCCAAATAAATCAAAAAAAATTATCTAAAATTAAATCCTTTGAGCAAACCGAACCGAGCCGGCCGGCGGCGCGCACGTGAAGGAAGGACCATGTGCCATCTATGTCGTCTCTTCCCCACAAAATGTGAGGTGTCCCTTGAAGCTAATCCCAAGACATGAATGTTGAGTTTATAAACCCAACATTCTATCTTTGAATTTCCAACGTGGGATAAATTTTCACTCCATTTCACATCACACACTTTCATTCATTTTTTAATCTTTCTTTAATTTTTCTTTTCTTTTCTCTCCACCAATGGATTCTTGGATTCTCAATCTGCCAGTTGAAAGAGACTGAGGTGGATAAGTGAGGAGCTGACATAAGCATCACAGATGTTGCAGCTCGAGTTAAGGTGGACTGTGCATTCCTACTGCTTCATGAAGAGCACGTAGGTTGCATGGGGCTTTAGATGTAGCTTCAATAATAGGTGAAGGTTGGCTGCTGCAGGGGATCTACACGATGAAGAACAAAAAGGATGATGCTTAAATGGAGTGAATTCGCTGTTACTTTTAACGCCAAAAAGTAACACGAGTATTTCTTATAGTCTCATAAATTACAGGGGCATAAAAATATAAAAAAATGTTAGGGTCTCTAGTTTACTTTTTTCTCAAGACTAGGAAGATATTCATCCTACACGAGTTCTATTCTCGTGTAATTTTTTTTTCTCCTTGGCAAAAACAAAATCATGATTTTTTTTGCAACAAAATTATCATTCATTTTTCAGCTATTCTAACTGTCTTTTTTTCATACGTGAATAATTTAATTTAATACAAGTTTCTTTTGAAAAAATGCTTGTAATATTTTTTATTAGGTGTCTTAGACCGGATGAGGACTTTTGCCATTGGCAAAACTGCCTATAAAAGACAAACAACAATTTTTTTTCTTTTTAGTCAACCAATTTAAATCGTTTACATTTGATTGGAGGATTTAGATCATCAGGAGATCCAACTGCCTAGAATCCGGAAGTTTTTGATAATTTGAGACTTTATGATTCATTTTGGGCAACTCAAAACTTAGTCTAGCTTATTGTCTAGGTCAAGATTATACAATTTTGGAACAAGCGTTATCTTGGGCCAATCAGCTCAACTGGATGTAGACTTGCATTAAGCCGAACCAATATAAAACCTGTGTCTTTCTTTTTCTTCTTCTTCTCTCTCTTCTATTTTTTCTCATTTTGTTTTCACTATGTTTCGTGAAGTTCTTGGGCAAATTTTAAAAAATGGTGTTTTTGGAGATTCCTCTCAATTGGCATTGAGTTTGGAAATAGATCTTGAATAGTGTTAGGCAATTTAATCCTTACAACTGCCTTGGGAGAATTTGTGTATAACACATTGGTAAAATGAATCAATTATCATATAGTTTTTGTTTATAGTTTTTCTTGAGCAAAGATGAGACATATTTGACATAAAAATATATGTGGATAATGAATTATAGATTCATTGTATTACTTTATAGTCACAGAAGAATATGATTAACAAGATAATGATTTCGTGAAAAAATTCAGCGGACCAATGCATACAATCAACTATTAAGGAATAATTATTTTTCAAGTTCAAATAAAGTTAAATAAAAAATTTATTTTATTTCATATTTATCAAGCGCAACGCGTGCTATCTTGTCTAGTACTATAAATTGCATCATTATACTTCTCATGATTATGATTTGGCATCACATGATCAAGCATGACGTGCAAATAAATAAAGATAAATTGGATTTGCAATCCTGACAAAGACACGTTTTTTATATCATGTACATTATCAGCAAATTCCAAGAAACCTGATTCTTGAACAAAAAATGTTGCTGAAAATGGTGAAAAATCAAATTTTAAATCCTAAAATCTAAGACGAGACCAACAAGATCCTTATCTTTAGAATACTCAGTCTTGTAACAGCAAAAAAGTAGGCAACTTTATGCTATTCCTACAAAGATTAGTATTATCACTAGCTAACTACCCATGTCTACGCGCGGGCAACAAAATAAATATAATACTTAGGCGTTGTTTGTTTTGTGGTAATGAATGGTGGAATAGAAATGAAAATTGGTCATTTTCGTGTTTGATTCCTTATGAGGTAATAATACTTATTCCTCACCAACAATCCAAGAATCTCCATTCAATTAATTATTTCACCCCTTCATTATCCATTATCCATTATCCAAAGTTATTTAAATTCGTATTAACCCTACTTAAATTCCAATTTAAACCATTATCTTTCTTCTTATATATATGGCATACCAAATTCTTATTAATCATACTCGATGAATGTGTCATGTATTTCAGAACTCTCAATATACTCTCTCATTCAGCATTAATCTATTAAAAAACTGTCATGTGATAAATGAAAGTTCAAAATTACCAAAAAGAAAAATTAATTGTGCTCCCAAATGGTTATATATTAATTAGTCAATATTTAACTATGGGCAGTTTTGTCAATAATTCATATCACATTTCATTGTAAAAGAGTAAATCAAGCGCTCGAATGAATTTCAATAATCATTCATGCATTTATTCTGTGATATAAGCCAAATATTGAAAATGTTCTCATTCTTATGATTCCACTCTTATTCTTATTTTCATTCTAATTCTGATTTTATAGAACGAACCAAGCATCTCCTCAATGTACATATAAACTTTTTGGGCTTTTTAGGCAAATATACAATTTGAAAATTTTATTTTATTAACTAGCCAGTAATAATAATAATTAGAATAACCATTTTAGAAAAAGTCAACAAATTAAAAACTATATTTATTATACTTTCCAATCAATTACATTAATTTATTATCATTTATACTAACTAATATCTAAACTAAATGATTTTTTAATTTTAATTGTAGGAAATATTTATTCATTCTAAGCTACTTAAAAACTAAAGGATTGGATTATTATCTTTAATTATAAATAATTAACATTTTGTTATATACTTATTTAGTGATAAATAATATTTTTTACTATTATTTCTACAGAAACAGTAGGATTGCATATTTCTCATATTAATATATATTGTTATTATTTTCATAATATTGTCAATGAGTATTAATTGACACTACTAAATATTATTGTTAATAATCATTTTATCATTTTTAATGTAATTTACGTAAATAGATATTATCAGATTAATGATGAATTTTTTATGAATTTACTAAAATAACTCTTACATATTCGTAAGTAGTTATAACAATCTTTACGTAAATAACTATTGCAATCCATATAAATTTATATATTTCTTTATCTAAATAAAAGTACGAAAATATATTGTCAAAATGTATTAATAAAAGAATATATATTGTCAAAACTAATTTGCAATATATTTACTCAAAATTTATATTTATTTATTTTATTATTATACATATATTACCTAAAAATCACTACTAATTCCCCTAAGAATAAAGAAATTACTCCATCTTTAAAAACATATGCATTTAGTGATAAACTTATAGATTTGAAAACAAAAAATATGTCTACATTAAAAAATATATCTAGTTATTCTGAATTTATATTTATTTATTTTATTAATAAATGTATTTTTTTCTAAGAAATTACGACTAATTCCTTAAAATAATGGATTGCTCGGTCTTAAAACAAATATGTATTCACTGGAAAATTATATAAATAAGTGTAGGCGAAAATATTAAGAAATAATTATTTTCATTAATTACATGAGTACTTATAGAAATAAAATGGATAAATAAATAAAAATAATTATGTAATTCATATTTTCTTATTTTGTCATATGATATATCCCATGTATATAATAACTTTTTTTTATAGACTTTGTGTCATAAATAAAAGTTTGAAATCCCTTTTTTTATATTATTAGTGTTAATCAGATTTTTTATATATCTCATGAATATATTTTTTATCTTACCAATTTTTAGTATTATTAGTCTCACAATTTCATTTTGTTTAGATAAGAAAATCTAATTTTGTTTTAAATTTTTTAAAGAACAATTGGGTTAGATTTTTGAAAATCTAATAGTTACTTATAGATGATACATGACTATTTTTAGTAATTTATTTTGATATATAATAAATATTTTAATATTATCTTGCATAAGGGTGGAGTGAGAATTATAAAATTATGGTCAAATTAACTTGATTATTAACTTAATTACTTATAAAAATGACTAAAAAAACTATAACACCCTAATACAATGGTTAAATGCTACAATTTATTAACGTATTTATATTATCTTCATATAAATTTAAGGTACCCCAGTAACATACTTGTCTGATACCATACACTTTTTCATAGTTTGATTTTTTATTGTCTCTTCTCCTCCTCCCCAATTAAACGTTTTGAAACTCCATCAACTTTCTCTACTATTTCATAACTCATGTCCTTTTATATTTGATATAATTGTAGTTATTTAACTTTTAGTTTGTCTTCTTAAACAAAATGTGAAACATTATCCGACCGAGAAGTTCCACTCTATCATGTTTTGTAATTTAATCATCTATCTTTATTCAAGCTTTCAATAAACCTTTCAATTTTTACAAATACAAAAACTGGTATTTACTTTTCTTATCATTAACTATCAATTATTACATTTGCTGACAAAAAAGCTATCAATTACCTTAATTCTTAACCATTTTTAAAATTAGAAATTGGGTATAGAAAGTTGGTATAAAATTTAATATGACACTTGATACAATTTAAGAAATCCATACTAAACTTTAGCTCTTACTATGCATGGGTCATATAAAATCTTAAATCGTTCTTTTTATTTAATTTATTAACAGGAATTTTATAAAAGTAAAAATCATATTTCAAAATTAAAATATAATAAATTTGCTTAGTAATCAGAAAAAGAGAGTATTACTCTTCTATTTATCGTATAATTAGACTAAACTAATGAAAGGTGAATAGTGTAATGAAGTTTATACTGATCAATCTTGACAAAAAAAAAGTTTATACTGATCCATAAACACAAACACCCAAGTACTTTTAAACTATAGTGATTTAATTTAATTAATATAGAACATGGAAGGTGGAAAGTTGTAAGTGAATTCTAAACTACACGAAATCAAGTAATAAGAAAAACTAATAAAAATAGAAAAGATTATATATTTCGCCATATTAGTTTACACTAAGTTTAAATTTAATCATTATAATTTAAAAAATCTAAATTACATCATTCACCTTTATACATGACACGTTTTTTGTACACATGTCCTTCAGGTCATCAAAATAATGGGGCCAACATGATATCTGCAGAAAATGTTTGCAATAATTTTGAATAGGTGTTTTAGAGTGAAATTTGAGACTTTATGTCACACATTAGGCAAACTCAAAAGTGAGTTTAGTAGTGTTTTACTTAAAAACATTTTAATGCATTTAATACATTACTTTAAATTTTTTTATTTAGTAAATATTTTTTAAAACACATTTTACTACTGTGAAACAATTTTACAAAAATGCATATTCAAATGTTTGTTAAAATACTTTCAAATATAAATAAACATGTCTAAGAATATATTCGGTGGATTTGAAATAATGTTGGATTAAAATAATATTATTTTAGCGCACAAAATCATTTCAATTCAAAAGCACTCACAAACCTACACTCATTCTCTAGCTTAATGTCAAGTCAAGACTATACAATATTGTTGTCAATGTAAATCTTTGAGACATGTGCTATCTTGGGCCAATCAGCTCCTGTTTCCCTTTGGCATCTTCTACCCAAGTCAGGACAATCTTTTATAAACAGAACTCTCAAGGCAAAGAGGCAGTTCATCTTATCTGGTATGGATGTTACTTTTGGGCAATTTGAGATTGTAAATTTTTGAAGCGAAACTAGATTTGGCAACCAGTCCGGCAGTGTTGCCAAGTTGGGACAACCTGCAACATTTTTAAACTGTAAGGTCTTGGCCAATTGTTGGAGCCAGCTAGGAAAAGCCACCAGCTTTGGCAATGAAAAAATAGACAGCGTCTGTAGGCTCGATTTCAGGTGCTCATCAACTCCTCCTTCCATCACCAAATCCAGGTTCTTGCAATTCATAATTGTCAAAGTCTCTAATGCCGGCAAGGACGTCATAGTACATGACAAGGAAATAATACTTTCACAATCTTTAATAATTAGAATTCGAAGGCCCTTCAGGTGATGCATCCCTCGAAACAGGTCCTCTAAGTTGTGACAACTCTTTAATACTAACTGCCGAAGAGCAACCAAGCCGCCTAATTCATTACGAGACAAGCACCTTTGTTTTGTGGTTATTCCCAGAAATCTTAGGGTTATTAATCTGCTTATATGCTTTGGCAGCACTTCAAGTTCCACACATTCCACAAGGATTAATGTTTGCAAACTCTGTAAGTCACATACGGAACTAGGTAATTGAATCCCAAATCAAGTAATCTCAGATGTTTCAGTGTACCAATGGAATTTGGCAAAACTTGCAAGGATGTTCCGCTGAGATGTAGCACCCTCAGGTACTTGAGTCTTGGTAAGCATGCCTCGATAAAGGATATGTTGCCCTTCCCCATTCCCGTTGGGAAAATAATGGTCCGTGCACTCTTCAGGGCAGGTAATGACTCCAAAACTTCTTGACATTGCGTTGAGGTGAAAGATGAAAAGGACAAATGCCGAACTGTCTTGGTAACGTTTTGCAAACCAAAGTTTATCATTGAGCCTTCGCTTTTCGCTATTGAAATCGCTAAATCATGTACGAGATCATGCATTCTAAAGAGAAAATTGTGACCGAAATTTTCAAAATCATGAAGGAAAGACCTTGAAGTCAACTCTTGTATGTATTGGATTCCAATGTCTTCCAATTCTTTGTCTACATCAAACGATTGAAGCAAGCCATGAGCCATCCAAACATAAACCAAAGAACGGTGAAAGTAGTCATAATCTTTTGGAAAGAGTGCAAACAGGAGAAAACATTGTTTCAAGTAAGATGGCAATTGATTGTAGCTTATCGCAGAGCAGGCAATATACCATCTTTCTTTTGATTAAACTTCCATATATCATTATCTCTCACAAACAGCCACTCCCTTTCTTCTGTTTTCGAATAAAGTAAGCTTCCTAAAGTCGTCACAGCTAGAGGAACCCCTTGGCATTTTCCAACAATTTCATTGCCAATCTGTACGAGATTCGGATACGTTTCCCTCTCTTCTTCTTTCCTGAGTGCCCTTTTCATAAACAAAGTTAAACAATCATCGCGAGAAAGGCCTTCTAAGACATAAGGGGAACTCGTGCCCATAATTGAAGCAGTTAATGAACTACGAGTAGTCACAATGATCCTACTTCCATTGGCACCGCCATTTAGCAAATTTCTTAGTTTCATCCATTTGTCTTGATCTTCATTCCACACATCATCCAAGACAAGCAAATATTTCTTACCAACTAAATTTGCTCGAAGAAATCGTTGCAACTGGTCAGGATCCAAATCACTATGGTTTTCATCAGTAGCAGACTTCACAATTTTTATGATAAGTTGTTTCAGATCAAAGTCCTCAGAAACACAAACCCATAGTTTTAGCTGAAAATGGTCAGCTACCCTTTGATCATTGAAAACCAATTTAGCAAGAGTAGTCTTGCCCAGGCCTCCTATTCCAACTATGGAAATGACGGACATATTTCTATCTAACTCATGACACAGTAAAAGATCAATGATATTTTCCTTATCAACATCTCTACCAATTACATCCAAGGGATTCACAAAGGAGTGAGTCATCTCTCTCTCATTAACCACAATATCCTTATCTTCAACTTGCAGAGTGAGATGAAATTTAGCTCTATCAGCTGCAATATCATCTAATCTATCTCTGATTCCTTTAATTTTGGGACCCAATCTCAAACGAAAGGCAATTGAGTACTTAGAGAGTGAGAAGAAACGATTTACCTTCATTCTTCGACCCCGATGAGCTCCAATTTTCCTCCGTAAAGTTTCACACTCGAACTCATCGAGCACATCTTCTGCGTCGTAGAACGCATCTTTAAGCTGGCTAAGCCAGACTCGTATCTCCTGGTTCTGAGTCTGCTTCTCCTCGGCATCCAATAGAACGGCTTTGACATTGGCTAAGGTGTGTTCGAGCCTTTTCAGATCGCTTTCGAGTCCCCATGCTAGGTCAACTTGTTGGAAAGCAAGGGAACTCAGCTTCTTCAACAAATTACCAGCAAAGTTGAAGATTAATGATTCCATGGCTCTGTGAAGGAATGTGAGGTCATGCTGGTATGAAAAATGTAGAGTAGCGAGTAAAGCAGTAGAAACAAAGGAGCGTGGTATGCATCTTGGGGCGCGCGCTGGTGATGGCCAAAGTCAGCTCTGAATTTTCGCAAGTTATTAAATAAATTAAAAGTTAAAATATTAAATATAAATTCTTTTAATACAAAAATACCCCTCCTTTTACATCATATATTTGTTTGTCCAATTTTTGACCATCAGCAGAAGTAATGGGTATATTTTGAAAATGTCGTTTATGACCGAAGCAAAACCCAGAAGTCATACAAAACAAAAACAAATGGCGCAAGTCATAGTAGAAATTGAAGCTTCATAAACTATTACCCATTTCAAACGTGAAGAATGTTTTTTTTACCTCTTTCTATGAAGACTTTGATAAACTATTACTCATTTCAAACGATTTGATTAATTGTGAACATCAACTATCGTTCCTGAGTTCAGCTTGGAAGAACTTTTAGAGATAAGAAGAAGGGCAGCGGAGATTTTGGATATCAATTTATTGATTCATATATACGGAATTCGATTACATGGCATGTGTTGGCTACTAATTTATTGAGAATTCAATTTTTTTTATCTTTCTTGCGACCAAAATCTAAAGTTTGTAGTTTTTCATATAGTCGTGTTCGAGAAAAGTATCATTATTCGATAAAAACACATTTTGATCTCTATAACTATAAAAGTACCCACCTCTTGTTTTTGGAGCGTAACCAAAAAATTTACACACTTCAGATATTGAGTCTAACTTTTCAGTCTTAAATTTAAGAACGTGAGCTAGACACCCTCATATACGAAAATGACGCAAACTAGGTTTGGAGCCATTCCAAAGCTCTAAAGGTGTCTTGCTTACACACTTAGAAGGAACTACGTTCAAAATGTAGGTTTCCGTTGGAAGTGAATATCCCTAGAATGTGAGTGGTAGTGATGAATAGTTTAACATCGATCTAACCATACACAATAATGTTCTGTTACTCCTTTCTGAAACATAATTTTATTGTGGCATTCCAGGTGCTGTGAGTGGAGATAGAATTTCATACTCCATCGGGTTATCCTTGAATTTTAAATTCAAGTATTTACCGCATCGATCTGATCGAAGTGTTTTCAAAGACTTTGATAAACTGTTACTCATTTCAAACGGTTTGATCGATTGTGAACATCAACTATCGTTCCTGAGTTCAAGTTGAAAGAATTTTCAAGATAAGAAGAATCGCAGCGGAGATTTTCGATATCAATTTATTGATTCATATATACTGAATTTGGTTACATGGCATGTGCTGGCTATTAATTTATTGAGAATTTATTTTTTTTTTAACTTTCTTGCGACCAAAATCCTTTTTTCCTATACAGTCAGTTGAGGAAAAGTCCCGTTTTCATTATTGCTAAAAGAAAAAATTGACGCAAGAAATTATTTACAAACATAATTGAAGTTGTAAATCTATAATTAATATATAAGGGCCATACTATGATTTTGACTGTACAAATCATGTGATGTAAAAGATGGGTCTTTTTTATACGTGAGATAATGGCAAGGAAGATGGAGGGAGGGTATTTTTGTATTCATATATACTGAATTGTTCCCAAGTACAGAATAATTGGTGCATTTTTACCCAAGACATATAAAATGCGTATAATACATAAAGATGTATAATACTGGATCAAAAAGACATTCAATTTCAATAAATCTTGCACAAATTTTAATTAAACTAACAGGCAGCCAGTGCTGGGCTTACACCAATCTTTTATATTAGGTCCAAAGTTCAATCGTTCAGCCTTTCTAATACTTTATTTCGTTTTCTTTTATTTTATAATGCATTTTGTTTTTGTTTTTCTTGTATATTATACATTTTGGTTTTCTTTTCTTCTCTTATATATTTTAATCTTTAATTAAATATTTTAATTTTTCTAATTGTTTATAATAATAAGTATTTTAGTTTTTCAATTATTTTATAATGATAAACATTTTAATAGAATATTAAAAATAAACAAAATCAAATTTACTCATATTAAATGAGAACGGTACTTTTATTATTCTAGAAATACGAATAATTTTATTATAATTAATTTTAAATTGTTTAAATAAAATAAAATATTAGTATATTATTTCTCAATATATTTTTTAATTGAGTACAACATGAATTTAGCGAATCTACTTGTTTTTCATATTTTAAATAATCATGTATTTAATGATTTGTTTCTAATTAACAAAATTATTTAATGACTTTCTTTTGTAACAAAAGATTTTTGTATTTTATAACACAAATGTTATATAGTTTTATAGTTATGATATGTTTGTAATCTATATTTTTATGCTGAATTTTTAAAATGAAAATGTATAATACACGTTTAATACCCGTACCTGAATTGTTGCATATTATTGACCAATTTTTTGTTGAATATTTGACCGTTTAATATACTTATTATACTTACCGAATAATATTTCATATTTTTACCGTTCCCGAATTGACTAACTACTTTTAACCCTTTAATTTAACAGAAAGATGTTTTCTGAAGTTTTCTGAAACTACTGGAGTATAAAAATATGAAAAAGGGTTTAAAGATATATTTTATATTTTTTTCAAAATTTTACATTTTAGCCTGATTTAAAATATACCTCTAAACTTTTTGTATTTTTATGTCCCATATTCTATGTAGATGCTTAGATGTTGCTGCTTAAGGGCTAGTTTGGTATTACTATAGCTTATGAAAAAATCATGGTTAGCTGTGTTGTGTGAAAATCAGCTTAATTATTAAGCAGTTAGTTGTTTGGTAAATGTGCTACTTAAAAGTACCATGCATTGTAAATTAAAAAATTAGGTGTTTGGTCAATCTAAAATTTATAATTGTTAGTATAATATAGTTTACCAAAATAGACTTAGTTAAAAAGTTTCTTTAATAAATTTCAATAACTCCAAAACAGGAAGATTTATTTATGTATTAAAAGACAAAGAGTAATATATTGACATAATAATAAATAATTGATATTACAAACTATATCACTAAGATTCCAATGTTTGATTAAAAAACTCTTACAAATTGTTCAACAACATCGTTACTTTTATTTTTCATTATTGCTCTTTGTTTAAAGGAGATCATCGTACTCTTGTTAAACTTGCAGCAATTTTATCTCTCGAAAGTTCCATTTCTTGTTTTCCAAGATTGATGGTATCACGATTTTCTCTTTGACTATCAAAGTCGATCTCCATTTCTTCATTAGAAATATCCTTGATAACTCCAACTTTTGTCAAAGTGTTTGTTACGTAGGGCATGTCTCCTTATGTAATTATGTAGTGTCATAGTTGTAATAACTATTTTAACTTGCATCACAAATGGGTAGCTTGACATATCTCTTAAAATTTTCTATTTTTTCTGCCATACTCCAAAAGTTCACTCAATGACACTTCTAAGAGATGAATGTGCATGATTAAACACCTCTTGATAGCCCGTTGGTTGAATACCTCGACGAAATCTTGTAGGTGATATATTTCACTTTTATAAGGGCTTAAATACCCATCCATTAGTGGATATCCTGAATCAACTAGATAGTATTTACCTATGAATATAAAAACATTAATGTATTAGAAAATTGGCTCATCAAATAATATGGTACTTAAAAACTTTAAAAGAATTACCTTTTAGGTGGTTTAGGAAAATTCAAAGTAGAATTGCGTAAAGTTGACATTAATACTCTTGTGTCGTGAACACTACCTTCCCAACCTGCATATGCAAATATAAATTGCATATCAAAATTGAAAGCAGCCATTACATTTTGCATTGGTATCCCTTTCCTTCCAATAAAATGTATTTGATCTTCAGGAGGTAAAGTGGCAAGAACATGCACACCGTCAATTGCACCAATACAATCCTATAAATTACATAACTCTTAGATATTTTTTAAGTTTTAAAAACATACTAGTGATTCAATGAACTATGATCAATTAAATTTCATAACTTGATTACCTTATAGTGAGACATGTATCTGGAATTTCTCAAAATTTCAGTCTTTAAAATCAGGATCTAATGGCTTTATTACGTCTACAACCATGAAACATAAAATATCTAGTAATTGACTGAAATATCTACTAACAGTTTTGCCAGAATGTTAAAATCTTTCTTGTGCTAACCTATTTCCTACACCATGTCCTAGAATGTGTAAGAACATTCCTAACATCTCATAGGATCTCCTTGAACCTTTAAGCCTGTAATTGGTTTCTAAC